>JAMWET010003540.1:60000-130422 GCA_024036415.1 Prochilodus magdalenae | reverse complement strand
GCGGATGGCATCCATCAAACGTGTTATCAGTCCCCCACCTAGGAAGCCCTTCAACAACCACTCTGTGGGATAGATATCAGCGCTACAGTATAACAACACCTAAGCAACCAACTGGGGATAGCATAACGAACAGTTCTAGGAAGACCTTAAACAACCAAACCTGGGGACTAGCCATAAAGACAATATAGCTACACACCTTAAACAACCACCTTCGGGGATAGCCTAACGGACAGTTAGGCTAAAAGTACTCTTAAACAACCACCTGGGGATTAGCAATAACGAACATTTAGCAACACCTTAACAACCACCTTGGTTGTGAGAGCATAGCTATCAGTTCTAGCAACACCTTAGTAGCCTCCTAGGGGGACTGGCAATTACCGCCGCAGTCTCCGTCAACAACAAAAAACTTAAACAACCACCTGAAGATAGACATAACGCGACAGTCTAACATACACCTTTGTAAGCCTCCTGGATAATTCGGCATCCAGCATACAGTCTAGCAGCAACACCTTAAACAAACTACCTTGGGATAGCGTAACTGGACAGTCTAGCTAACAAACCTTGGCAGCCACCCTGGGTACGCATAGGAACAGCCTAGCAACATGCCATAGCAAGTGTTCACCTGGGACAGAACGTTTGAAAAACACCCTAATCACCACGGTCCTACCAGTAACCACTGTGACCCATATGATTCCGCAGCACTAGCCACCACCTGGAAATATACTTACTATGCAAAAAACCTACAGTCACCTTGGCTACCACCTGGAACACCACAAGCAAAAGACCCAACAACATCCTTATGGACAAAAACAACCTTCACACTTAACACCAAAACAACTAAACACCTGCAAACATACCTAGCATCAATCAAAATACCACCAAGCTTATCAAAACTTGGGACCATATTTATTTTTCACATGGACCTTGATTACTGTGTAGCCAATAACTGACACTTCAACAACCTTCGTTCAAATGACGGATGTGGGCCCAGTGGATGTGTCGATCGTCAGGTTAAGCTACTCTCAGCCAACCATGGATCACTCTAAAACGGCGTCCGACGAAACTTTCAAAAAAACCAGTGAACCTCCCTTCAGGAAGAAGCTGACCGCATCACGACGCCAAATCACAGCATGGGCACCGGACAGCTGGCAGCGCCAACAGATGGGCCTTAATGAGTCCATCCTGACTCCACAAATGCCTTCCGAGGCGCACAAATTCCCACAACAGTCCCCCAAAAACCAGGACCGCCCGGTCACTTCGGAACGGCGGATCACCATTTAAACCAGGATGTACCACCGGACCATAACCCGGTCAAACCTGGGGCCCGATCATGAAACGGGTCCATGAGCGTTAACGCGTGTTCAGTGGTGAATTGTGTGTCAGCGAAGTGATTCCAGGCTTCGGCGAATCCCTTTCGCTCAGGAACTGGACTCGGGTCACTTTAACCAAGGCCACACGGTAATCCGCGGATTAGTCAGCACCGTTACCGCATCACCCCCAGCCAGCCTTCGGCGATCGGTGAATCACCCGGTTCACAACTGGAACCAGTTTACCAACCCAAAGAACACTTTAAAGGGGAACCCCACCCAATTCTCCAGAATTTCGCGTTAATAAACGTCTGCGATGTAAACTAGTTAAATTGGAGGGGTTCTGTGTGAAAAAAACTAGGTTCAGATAAGATCACTGAGCCAGAACTGCTTCACAGTGGGGTGAATAGAAACCAGACTCCTATAACCTTAAAGGGTTGAATACATAGATAGATAGATAGATAGATAAGATAGATAGATATTTCATAACACCTAAGGAGAACCCTTTGGTGCTGTAAGAAAACCATATTACAAACCACACATACCCTTTTTTCTCTCCCCTGCCAACTGTAGACACCAGCTCCACCATGCTAAGAACCATTTAACCATGCAAATGGTTCTATATAGCATCTAAAAGGGTTCTTTTGTTGTATACAGGATTGGCTTAACAATAAGGAGAACCTTATTGTCATGACAATAGAAAACTTTATCCTGCGGCTGTAGAACTCATAAATAAAACACAACATACCACTCCATCAACCAGAGGAACCAGTTAAGCCATGCTGAGATAGAACTCAAGGTTCTAGGATAGATTAAATACCCTCCAAAAACTAGATCCTACGTATATACCATTAAAAGTAGGGTATCTGGGATATACAAGTTTGACATTCATAACAGTAAGCGAACCTCTCTTTGGTGCTGGGCAACAGGAACCTGAAGAACCAGTTCACAGGCAAGTAAACCATTTATTAAGCATTGGCTGATAAGATCTCAGCGTTTACATATGGACTATAAATGGCTTATATAGCATCAAAAGGTTCTACCGTTATAACCAGTGCCATCATTCATTTAGTAGAGAACCCTTTTTGCGTGCTCTAAAAACCACATACAAACAGCGAGCAACCCAACCCTTTTCCATCAACCTGGAGAAAAAATAGTTGTCACACCATGCAAAGAACCATTTAACCATGGACAAGTGCTAACAGCAACTCTTCAGGAAGGTTCTTTGTTATATTACAAGCTTGGCCATCCATGACAATAGGAAGATAGTATACTCCTTTGGTGCTTTATTATAGGGAACCAAAAATACAAACACATAACAGCTCTGCTTTAACCTGAAAGAACCAAGTTCACCTGTAAAGGCATAATTTAGGCATGCTGATAAGCAAACTCCCGGTTCTAGATAGACTAACAGACTACGCTGTTCCGTTTTATCACTGATAAATAGCTCATCGATCATATACAGCAGTTTGATGACCAGTACAAGGTAGGAGAACCCCTGTCTTATGGTGCTTATTTAGGCTCATATACAATACAACACACCACACAACACCCTCCACCAACCTAAGACCAGTCTCTACCAGGCCAAAAGAACCAAATAGTTCTACATAGTACCATAAAAGGTTCTTTAGTTATATCACAATAACAGTAGGAGGAAACCCTCTTTGGTGCTGTGTAGGAACCATATGCATGCTGAAACCGGAAAGTACCATGTCACCACCCAGATGGGATGATACATAATGTCGTACGGAGGAAAAAGGAACCCTTAAGAAACCTTCCCTTTGGAACAAACTGATCACGCAGCGTTAAATAACGTTATATGGCTTGAGCCTAGCCATACTGGCTTAACATCACTTCTCCGAGCAAGACTAGATTAGCCTAGCAGCTGGCTAACGTGTTTTGGGCAATTCCGGGAACAGGAATAATAACAAAACCACACAAACAAAGCAAGATCTTCATGTTGGCAGACCTCTGTTCGGATCCTACCGTTCAACCTTAAATGGTGCAGCAGGGCGATTTAGCATATGTTGGACTCCCTGAGGCGCCCTCTGTGTGCCAGACCATGAACCTGATACCCGACGGCACTATTTAAGGTGGAACACGGGCAATTTCCGAACAAAGAGGCAGTGGCGGGATTAGGAAGCTAAGCCCAGCACGGGTTAAATAGCTGTGAGGCTGATCATTAGTCGTCAATAACACCATGATTCAGGCGATAGAGAAGCCACCTTAAAAACCCCACCTGACTGTGCGGGAAACCCGCGGCCTAGCCAAGTTATATAAACACAGTGAACTTACCGGACTAGTAGTAGCGGTTAGGCACGTTAGCTACCGGCTAGCCGGCCCGGACGCAGGGAATGAAACCGAAATACAATAATCCCAACGCTGAGCTCTGGAGCAGGCTGTCGTCCAATACGAACACGTCTGGAAGAATCAAAGCTGCTCAGGCAGGGGAAAAAGGAGCACCCGTGGTCCCGCCCACGGGACCCTCTGACTGGGACAAGCGGGAAGGGATGTAGAAATAGAGGGACACCAGCCGTAGAAAAGTTTCAGCGGCAAGCTCTCGGCCTGTAGTTTAGCGACTCGCTCGGCTCGGCTCTGTTCGGTGGTGGTGCTGAGGCGGTGTTGATGCAGGTCACTCAGTCAGTGAATTCTGAGGGGTAATCATGGGCGGAGGCTGCCCCCCCTCAGCGCGTCAGACGGGTCCTACACATTACACCAGGTATCAAACTCTGTCATTGTCCCTGAACTTTTTTATCTAATTTTGTGTGCGCGCCACCACGAAGTAATGTATTGATTAAGTCCTAGAATTTACTATCCTAAGGCCAAAAGTTACTATCTCAAGGCCACAAGTTACTATATCGAGACCACAAACTACTATATCAGAGGCCATGATTTACATCTGGGGTCACAGATTAATATATCAATATTATTTACTATATTGTGGCCACAAGTTACTATATTAACATCACATGTTACTATACTGAGGCCATGATTTACTTTATCAAGACCACAGTTTGCTATGTTGAGGCCACACTTTACTATACTGAGGTCACAAGTTACTATATCAGATCCATGAATCACAATTTACTATACTATACACAAGTTACTGAACAGAGGCCCATTGTCCAAACTTTGTTATATGAGGACCACATCAAGTAATATAAACTTACTGAACAACCGCACATGTATCCGTATCCTACTATCCAAATGTTAAGGCCTTTTATTATCATATAGGTTACTATTTTTGAGAAAGGCCAAAGGTTTAATTTATCAAGGCCAAAGTTTGCTATGTTGAGGCTACAGGTTAATATGTTGAGGCCACATTTGACCATACTGACCCCACAAGTTCATGCCACAATTTACTATATTGAGGCCACAGATTACTATATCAGAGCCATGATTTACATCTGGGGTCACAGATTAATATATAAATTCACACAAATTAATATTTCAATATAATTTACTATATTGAGGCCACAAGTTACTATATTAACATCACATGTAACTATGATATTGAGGGGCCCCCCCCCCCACGATATGTAACTATTTTTTAAATCAATGTGCTCGACCGCGGCCACAATAGTTACTAAAATTAAGGCCATGGATTGATTCCTTATGATCTATTCGATATTATGCCACCTTAATTTAACATAGAAGAGGAAACCTAAGAGTGCTCTAGATTTGTCTAGATTTGCAAGAACCCATATACCACACATTCCCCATCAATTCAAAAAACCCGCCTCTTCTATCAACAAGCTCAGTAGTATCTCTAAAGGCCTGAATAGGTATATGAGGAGGAACAATTTGTATGTCCCTTACGCAGATGGTTTCCCGTTGTATGGTGACAAGCTGTTGTCGTGGGGCTGATGGAAGAATTGTGTCATCGGAACAAGAACAAGAAACCCTAATGATGATATAGTCTGGCATGGAAGTGGTTTTGATTCTGTATCATAATAAGGAGGGCCCGCCACTACTAAGGTGACAGGATACGAGGCCCACGCAGGGATCTCCACGGTTGATCCCTTTAAGGCTCCGTGTTGGGGTCCTCTTTCTTTGTCTCGGCTACACTCTTTATCTTGGAGAAGTACTCACCTCTCAACAGCTTTTCTTTTCCATCATCTGAATACCTGCTGATGATACTTAGCTCATGCTTTCCTTCCCATCATCTGATACACAGGTATGAGATCGCATCTCAGCATGCCTGACTGACATCGGCTCATGGATGACAGCTCACCACCTTAAGCTCAATCCCAGCAAGACTGAGCTGCTGTTCATACCGAGCACTACAGGTCCTCACCATTTCATTCGGGAACTCCGTGATCATCCCGACTGAGGATGCCGGAAGCCTTGGAGAGATTCTGCATGGCCAGTTATCGTTCTCAGCTCATATAGCGAACCTGACTCGGTCAAGCAGATTCCTCCTCTACACCATCCGGAGGATACGACCCTTCCTCTCTCAGGAGGCCACCAGCTGCTTGCTGCTGGTCCGAGTCTCTCTGGTCATCTCAAGGCTGGAGTACTGCAACTCGCTCCTGGCTGGTCTTCCTCTACGGACCATCAGGCCCTTATAGCTGGTCCAGAACACAGCAGCTCAACTCATCGTCAATCTTCCCAAGTTCACCCACCTCACTCCACTGCTGCGCTCCCTTCACTGGCTCCCTGTAGCTGCCAGATCAGATGTAAAACTCTGAGGACTACAAAGCCAAGAATGGACCAGCTCCTCCCTCCTTATGGCAATGGTGAAGAATTGGGCTGTACCTCGAGCCCTTCAAGCTTCAAGTACAGCTCGACTCGACCCGCCATTCCTGAGGACACATGGAGGACAAGCGTCCAGACTCTTCTCTGTCCTGGAGCCCAGATGGTGGAATGAACTCCCACTGGCTGTCTGAAGACCCGTCTCCGTGTAAAGCGCTCCAGTGATGTGTATATTGATTATATATTGATATATACAGTGGTGTTATATGTGTACTGACCATAACCTGTCTCCTCTCTAAGTCTGAGTGCTGGGCTGGGGTTGCCAGGTAGTGCACTTATGCTTATATATGTCTGGGTATTGTTCTCTTTAGGTATCAGCACTGGCCCTTGTTCAGGCATCGTCTGAGCTCCTGATTCGAGTTCTAGACTCTAACCATCCTACACTAACTGGGAAACATTATCCAACGGAACACTAAGCACGGTTGTAAGTCGCTCTCGATAAGAGCGTCTGCTAAATGCCTTAATTGTAAACTGAAATGTAAATTTAATGCTATGGGCCAATAGACCTTTTCAGAACCATGAACTTTCAGCATGAAATGGTTCTTTACAGAGCTTATGGTTCTCAACGGAAGCAATCTGTTTACTGAAGAATCCTGGAAGCATAATAAAGCGTATTTTTGTTTAAATGGATCTGTGAATGTTAAAAATGTTCTTCAGGCTGTAGGAGAATGCATCATACGGTTCTGTATTCATATCCACTTTATGATCTCAGTTATGTGTCGTATAGAAGAAGAACCCTCATTGATGCTTTAGGCCTAAAGATCCATTGTTTAAATGTTCTATGTAGAACCATCGACCTGAAGAAGTATTTTAACCTTATGTAAAACTCTCAAGGCAAATGTTTTTTAATGTTTATGGCTCTGTACAGAACCCTCATATATATGTACATACATACATAATAACAATAGTATTATAATATAGTGTATATATAAATAAATCAGAGACCCCTCCGGCTTCTTCTTCAATCAGCATCTCCACATGTACAGCAGGTTCTCAGTGAGGAACCGAAGGTTGGGTTCTAGCTTTACTGGCAGATACAGTGAGCATCTGGTTCATAAGAACAAGGTCCAGCAGCAAACACACAGGACAACACAGCTACAGACTGGCAGAGGGCCAAACCCCCTCTCTACTGACCGTGATGAGCGCCACCTCATTCCAATGTCCCTTACCCATAGGTAAGATGACCTCGAGTGACCTACAGAGAGACCAGCAAGCGGTGGCTGGGGTGAAACACACAGCGAGCATGGTTCTAAAAACAGGCTTCTGGAGGTCATTAGTGATTTTCTAAATAAACAGATCTAATACAATATCTGATCTGGAGTTTGGGAGACATGGTTCCAGTAGTGTAGAGAACCAAACAGAACCAACACAAACCCAGAACCTGCACACCTAGAGACACTGATCAGGTACAGGGGGGCTCTTAAACCTTTCCAGTGCTGTATGTTATATCTTACATAGCATAACCGTTCTAAGTAATATACAGTGTATGAATAATGGCTATTCGTACATAAGGCTATTTTTAACTAGTAAGTCATATATATTAAATATACACTCTAATAATAATAATATTATTATTATTTATATGTTGTATATAATAGTCTTATATGTTATTAGCCATAATTAAAATACTGTATATTAGTTTTATGCTATATATCATTTGTAATATTGATATAGTAATATATACACTGTTATATTACCCTTATAATTATTTATATATGTTAAATATAATTTCTAAGTGCTGTATAAGGTCTCGTGTGTAAGAAGCCTGATTGTGAGAGTGGATGGTATGGACTGTGGGGATTTCCCATGATTCCGTGCTTTGTTTACAATCGGAAGTCTGTGTTAGCGGCTAGCTAGCCTGTTCCGTTACGCGGTTTATAATTCATTACTGGATTAATGAGTTTTATCTTTGGACATAACAGCGAGCTCAGGTTTACATCTTTCCGGTCACCCTGTCCTCGGGCTGTGAGGAGTTCAGGTGGCGGTGCTGAGTCTGTCATGAAGAGCTAACGTTAGCATTAGCTGTTAGCCCCAGCAGGAGCCGCAGCCTGATCAGCTCTGGTTGAGTTCAGCTCTCTGAAGATGAAGTTCTCCATCGTGGAGATAAAAGGGCTGAAGGATGGATACCACTGCGGATACTGTGGGGGCAGCTGGGGCAAAGTTTCCTACGGTAAGTGAACGAATGAAGAGATGGAGCAGATTCTCAGAGGCTCCACTGCAGCACCGGTTCTGGTGTCCACAAACTTAAAGGGCCCATATGTATAACTGTATACATGCTCTGTTCCCCTGAGGTCCTGATTTTACATGTTATTGTAGGGGATTATGCACACAAACATCCATGATTCATTTGTTCAACAACTATCCTACTTTCCATTAGCTTGCTTTTTTGCTGTGACTAAATCAAAACTCAAATTAAAATATATATTTTACTATAGGTTATTTATTCCCACTAAGCTCACGTATTACATTTGTGTGCCTTTATAAACCAAACATAGGTGTAATTCAGTTTTACATGACACTTGCCCACTGTGCCTAACCTTACCTTTTTAAGAGTCGAAACTTAAAGGGCCCATATGTATTTTTCCATACTTTGTCTATTCCCCTGAAGTTCCCTTATTACATTTATGTGACTTTATATACCAAAAATGGTTATCCCTTATTAATGTAGTTGTATTTAATTTGTACAAGGGAACTTACCTTTTACTTAATCTTACCTTTTTAAGAGTGGCTAAATCAAAAATTAAAGGGCCAATATGTATATTTCTATACTTTGTCGATTCATCTGACAAAAACCGTAATAATAATAATTTATTTCTACAACACATCTCCTACTGTACGTGACCTTTTTTTTTCATTAACAGTGACTAAATCGAAATTTCAAAGACCCCATATCCTCTGTGACCAACAGACTGTTTTGTTACTGGGCCTTTAAAACAGATATATTTAAATGAGCTCTGTTCTCATTGGCTTGAAACAACAGCCACTGTTTACTAAGGATTACAAAACCTGGAACCCCGAGCATGGTGTGGATGTAATGTGATCTAATGGTCTATCTTTAGTCATTTACCCTGGAGCATTTATCATTTTATCATTTGCCAGCTGATAAACCACAGGTAGCTGTCTGAGTCATTAGGACAGGTGCGGCTGTAGAATGGGTATGAGCATGATAGAGTTTACAGGACCAGCTGAAGACCCTATGCTGTAACATTGTTCCTCCATTTATATATATATATATATATATATATATATATATATATATATATATATATATATATATATATATAGACACGTCCGACCTCAGCATTACTGAGACTGGATGAGATGTTCCTGAGTGCATGATGTCCAGTGGATGTCCTTTCTTCTTAAAGGGCCCATATGTATTTTTTTTGTTGCTTTCCCTTTAAGAGTGATATATGTAAACAAGCTCTGTTCTGATTGGTGGCCTTGTATTGTAAATCCTTTAGAACGCATCTGTCCTGAAACGCTCTGCATAACTTCAGTGTTAGTTCCTCTATAGAACTATTGTTAGTGGGCGGGGCTAAAGTGCTGTAGTGTGTGTATGTGAGTGTGGGTTTTTATGACATCACAAAAACAAAATTCAGAGTTTTAATTATAATAAATTAAATCATAATTAAGGCTAATAAGTCTAATAAAAATGGGAGACTCTCTCTGATATGACTTATATATGGGCTGCTGTAAGACCCCAGGATGGGACTGGACCCCCAAGCACGTTCACTGATGAGTTCCTCACTCTGGACAGTATTTCATATTCCAGGCCAAAGCAGCTCAATACACAGTAGTGCCTGTATCCAGAGGCTAGAACCATCAGCACCAGATCCGGATGTCCCTGCTGACCTAACGATGGAGGAGCCTCCAGACACAGCTTGAACTCCTTGAGGATTTCCTCATCAGTACGGCCCACTAAACACTGCCAGCTCTGTATGAGAGCTTCTCCAGCAGAAGATGCTGGAGGCTGTGTGCATGCCTGCAGGAAGAGGTCAGCCTGTCAGTCAAGTGTTCGAGGTCGAGCGCCTGTAGCTGGTCAGCCTCCCTGGAAGCTCCTCGTCTCTGCCGGGTGGATCTGTTTCAGCTCGTGTTTGTCACAGACCGCACAGCACCTCTGCTCCGTCCCAGCGCTTTACAGGACATGGCTACCGGTGGAAGCACCTACACTATAGTGGAGTATTTCGGGGGAGATGGCGGCCACCGCTGCGGCTACTGCAAAAACGAGATGGGCAATTTTTCCCACGGTCAGTCTCTGTTTATTATTAATAAGCTGAGTTCGGGTTTATATCAGCTGTCCAGCCGTGTCTGTCCTGTCAGTCTGAAACAAGGCATTCCAGAATCCCAGGATTGTAGTCTGAGCGGTTTGTTCGGGGGTCCTGGTGGTCTAAAGAGTACACATATCAGCAGAATGTAAGCTGAAGTGGTAGTAGTAGTAGTAGTATTAGCGAACTAGCTACAGGACTAGTGTTAGCGCGCTAGCTAGCATGTTGATACTTCCCTAACTCTGCTACTACCGCTGTTAGCTCGCTAGGTAGCTAGCGTGGCTAGCTCAGCTGGCAGACTATTTTTTGTCTTTCGTGTCTTGTACTAACTTTACGGCGCCCTGCTGTGCTGGAGGGCTGTAAACTGGCCACCACACTGCCAAGTTTTGCCATGTTGATAAAATCACAGTTTGGTTAGCTAAACTGGAGGCTTTGTGCTAGCGGAAGTTGCTAACGCTAGCTAGCTGGCTCGTATCCGCTTTACAGGCGCTTGATTGTGGCTGAACTAATTTCTTGAGATGGAGATGACATTAATTTTGGGAATGCAGAGAGATTCCCAGGAAACAGTTGGACCTAAGTTTGATCTGTGCTGGGCTGGTCAGCCACAGTGCCGGTTTGGACGCCCATTTAAAGATGGGCTCCAGTTTGAAGGGGCGCTCCACTGGTTGTACAAAGTTTCAACATGAGTAAATGGATGGTTATGGACTAACCTGTCAAGTCCTACTTGCTCACAGTGGTGGTGAATGGAACCAGACGTCCAGCTCTAAACGCTCTCTCACATTGTATGGTTATGAATACGGTGGGTGGTGTCTGAGATGCTGTTTTTGTGGTGGCTATGTGATTGAAATTTGGTTTAAATCGTGTTTTAATGAGTACATTTGAATCCATTTATTCTAGTGGGACACCTGAAGGGTCGAGGTGTCACCACCTTAATACCCCGCTGCAAACCCGTAAAGCTATATGAGAATAGACGTCATATTAATCATACCATCTAATGAAACCACATGGTTTACACACCAAAGTTAGGAAATGATCAGCACTCTGTTTACCAGAGTGAGTGAGAGCGGGTTTGGTGTGAGGTGGTTCAGGTGTTCTTTAAAGTGGTGGTGATGGAAACAGGGTTCTCCATGTCTAGAACACACATATAGACACTTTATTTACTATCTACACCACCAGTGAGCCTACACGTGTCTTCTGAGTGTGTATGGAATGTTGATGATGAAAATCTGGAAAACCTGGAAATACTAAGTTCCTTTGGGGGACTATTTGACCTCACAGCGCCCTGACACAGTTACATTCAGTTACACTGAATGAATGAACATGCTCTATATAATCTAATCCGGAGCTCGGTAATCTGCCGGCACCACGTGATGAGGCCAGGAAGGAAGCAGGATGCTAATCCTAATGTAGCCCTTGCTGTTTTACACCACCTCGTCCTCCTCCTTCTCCTCCTCACACTGGAGGTGTATACCAGAACAGGTTCAGTGACCTGCTTGCCCATCACTCCGTCACCCAGCTGTGCCCGGTATCGCTGAAACACCCGGTAAAGCTGATACAGCTTCAGGCACATAAGCCATTGGCTGTATTTGAAATGGTACACTACCATACCGCACACTGTACACTACAGTAGTATGTACTGCACACTGTATACGTCCCCTGTGTGTGGTATACAGTACAGTAACAGGTTCTGGCCTACAGTGTAGTATACTAATACAGTCACATGACCAGTTACCTCACATTTACCTCAGAGCTGTTATTACTGTATCACTGTTTAGAGCTAGCTGCTGCTAACGCTGCTCAGTTCACCTGAGATACGGTTAGCCTAGCGGTTAGCTCCCCTCGGCTACTTCACTCTAAAACTGATCCTCTAAAGCGAGTTCATCTTTTATTAATCTTCAGACCTGTATATTTAACTTTCTGAGGCTCATTCTGATGAACACACACCCACTACAATCACTACATCCACATTTATACTCGGAGTGGGCTGGGTTAGCTCCTCAGTGTTACCCGCCGCTCTTTCTCTGGCTGAAGCAGGCTGCAGATAGCTCCACCTGTACACTAGAACATCTGACTGGAGTAGACCACCATCCGGGTATCTCCAGTACACCATGAAGATAGCTCCACCTGTACATTAGAACCTCTGACTGGAGTAGAACACCATCCGGGTATCTCCAGTGCACTACAGATCAGTTTGTAGTACAGTTTGGTTACATACTACATACTCCTTTATGCAGATTTAGTATGTGAGTAGTATGTAGTATACCGTTTTGAATACAGCTAATGTAGATACACAGCTTGGTCCAACGGGCTCATCTCCAAGAAGCCACCATTTACAGGCTGAAGACATGGAGGAGAATAAGGCCTGATCAGATTATCCTGGCCAGGATTCGGGATTCGGCTCCGATCGCATGCCCTTTAGATTGTTCCTGATGCCTTTTGTGAATAGTAGATGGCTGATTGCTTTCATTGGCATGTCCCCTTGAGGCTTAGAGTACGAAGCTCCTTTGACGGGAAGCCCACAGATCGATAACTGTGTGCGCAGTAAGTTTGGGCATTCCGGTTTTGGGAAGAGTCAGACATACCTAGTTCCAGAAACGCTGGCAGCACAAAATCAGGAAGCTGTGATTTATAGATGGTCTTATAAACAGGGGCTGAATTAAAAACAGAAGAAGAGATACTGATTATTATACCGTATGGATTTCTGATCCGATGCCTGCCGCTAGAGCTGTGACAGTGGCTGCATCGCCACCACACCGCGGCTATATGATGCCTACCTGACCATCATTAATCACACCTGGCATCAGTTTACTGCTTCATTAAGAGCTCTCTGTTGTACCTCAGTGTCAGTGCTTGTGCTGGTTCTCAGGCTCTATTAAACCCCTTAGGAGCGGGACCCCTGTTACACCTCCCTACTCCCTGCATAGTGCATTACACCTCCCTACTCCCTGCATAGTGCACTACACCTTCCTGCTTCCTACACAGTAGTACACTACACCTACCTATCCCCTACATAGTAGTGCACTACACCTACCTACCCACTACACCTACCTACCCCCTACATAGTAGTGCACTACACTTACCTACCCCCTACATAGTAGTGCACTATACCTACCTACCCCCTACATAGTAGTGCACTACACGTACCTACCCCCTACATAGTAGTGCACTACACTTACCTACCCCCCACATAGTAGTGCACTATACCTACCTACCCCCTACATAATAGTGCACTACACCTACCTACCCCCTACATAGTAGTTCACTATACCTACCTACCCCCTACATAGTAGTGCACTACACCTACCTACCCCCTACATAGTAGTGCACTACACCTACCTACCCCCTACATCATAGTGCACTACACCTTCCTACCTACTACACCTACCTACCCCCTACATAGTAGTGCACTATACCTACCTACCCCCTACATAGTAGTGCACTACACCTACCTACCCCCTACATAGTAGTAGACTACACCTACCTACCCCTACATAGTAGTACACTACACCTACCTACCCCTACATAGTAGTGCACTACACCTACCTACCCCCTACATAGTAGTGCACTATACCTACCTACCCCCTACATAGTAATGCACTACACCTACCTACCCCCTACATAGTAGTGCACTATACCTACCTACCCCCTACATAGTAGTGCACTACACCTACCCGGCTCTACATAGTAGTGCACTACACCTACCTACCACCTACATAGTAGTGCACTATACCTACCTACCCCCTACATAGTAGTGCACTACACCTACGTGCTCCCTACATAGTAGTGCACTATACCTACCTACCCCCTACATAGTAGTGCACTATACCTACCTACCCCCTACATAGTAGTGCACTACACCTACCTATCCCCTGCGTAGTAGTGCACTACACCTACCTACCCCCTACATAGTAGTGCACTACACCTACCTGCTCCCTAAACAGTACAGCACTACGCCTACCTGCCACTACGTAGTAGCGCACTACACCTACCTGCTTCCTTCATAGTAGTGCACTACACCTACCTACCCCCTACATAGTAGTGCACTATACCTACCTACCCCCTACATAGTAATGCACTACACCTACCTACCCCCTACATAGTAGTGCACTATACCTACCTACCCCCTACATAATAGTGCACTACACCTACCTACCAACTACACCTACCTACCCCCTACATAGTAGTTCACTATACCTACCTACCCCCTACATAGTAGTGCACTACACCTACCTACCCCCTACATAGTAGTGCACTACACCTACCTACCCCCTACATCATAGTGCACTACACCTTCCTACCTACTATACCTACCTACCCCCTACATAGTAGTGCACTATACCTACCTACCCCCTACATAGTAGTGCACTACACCTACCTACCCCCTACATAGTAGTAGACTACACCTACCTACCCCTACATAGTAGTACACTACACCTACCTACCCCTACATAGTAGTGCACTACACCTACCTACCCCCTACATAGTAGTGCACTATACCTACCTACCCCCTACATAGTAGTGCACTATACCTACCTACCCCCTACATAGTAGTGCACTATACCTACCTACCCCCTACATAGTAGTGCACTATACCTACCTACCCCCTACATAGTAATGCACTACACCTACCTACCCCCTACATAGTAGTGCACTATACCTACCTACCCCCTACATAGTAGTGCACTACACCTACCCGGCTCTACATAGTAGTGCACTACACCTACCTACCACCTACATAGTAGTGCACTATACCTACCTACCCCCTACATAGTAGTGCACTACACCTACGTGCTCCCTACATAGTAGTGCACTATACCTACCTACCCCCTACATAGTAGTGCACTATACCTACCTACCCCCTACATAGTAGTGCACTACACCTACCTACTCCCTACATAGTAGTGCACTACACCTACCTACTCCCTACATAGTAGTGCACTACACCTACCTGCTCCCTAAACAGTACAGCACTACGCCTACCTGCCACTACGTAGTAGCGCACTACACCTACCTGCTTCCTTCATAGTAGTGCACTACACCTACCTACCCCCTACATAGTAGTGCACTATACCTACCTACCCCCTACATAGTAATGCACTACACCTACCTACCCCCTACATAGTAGTGCACTATACCTACCTACCCCCTACATAGTAGTGCACTACACCTACCCGGCTCTACATAGTAGTGCACTACACCTACCTACCACCTACATAGTAGTGCACTATACCTACCTACCACCTACATAGTAGTGCACTACACCTACCTACCCCCTACATAGTAGTGCACTACACCTACCTACCCCCTACATAGTAGTGCACTACACCTACCCGGCTCTACATAGTAGTGCACTACACCTACGTGCTCCCTACACAGCACCTTAGCTAGCAAGCTAGCTAGCAGTGTCATCAAGCTAATGTTAAGGCCACCACATTCCAGACAGGCTCTGTCACACACTTGTGAAATATGATACTTGAAGTTTTATTTCATTGGATATACACGAGTAGAGTGTAAGACTGAACTGGTTATCGGCGCTCCCTGCCAATGTTCTTAACACCAGTGCTCTGTAGCAGTTCTCTGCCGTATGACGCGGCGCGATGCGTTGTGTGCGGTGTGCAGTTCAACTCTCTACTCTCTGACATTTAATCAGCACCAGATATCTAACTGAGTTCAGTAGAGTGGTCCGTGTTAGCGCCCCCCTCCTGGTTCGGCTCGTTCAGCGAGGGGGTGGTGAACATGTGATGCTGTTGTGATGAAGTGTTCAGCCTGTGTTTGCTCTTTCCATTGTATCTGAGTGCGGTCCGAGCCCCGAGCCCTGTTGTGCTGCCTCTCTGTTCTGTTTGTGCAGCAGGCTGGTGGTGACGAGGGATCCTCTGACCTCAGTTTCCATGATGATAAGATCGGAGTGGTCTGCAGAGTCGGGGCGGATGGTCAGCCTTTACCTGGTTAACCTGGTGCCTTTTTAGTGTTTCGGTGCTCTGTTGTTTGATGATGTGGAGCAGAGAAGACAGATTAATGCTAATTAGACTCAGGTGGGCAGAAATACCTCATTAGCATATCTAGATAACGCACAGGTGATGAGTTATGAGGTATAGGGGTGTGTGTAATGTGACCTTATGCTCTGGTAAGCAGTCAGTATACAGTATACCCTATTGGTTCTGTAGAGTGTAAACCTCCAGACCTGGAGAACCTCATCCACAACTGTATCTCTATAGGAACAGAATTCACTTCATGTTGATGGAAAAGGGCTAACAGTGATTCACATGAGACGTGCTCAGGACTGGTCGTATCTCTGTACCTGACCGACCCAACAGCCACCATTACAGCCCTCCAGCGAGCAGTGGTGTCCTCCATGAGTCCTCCTGTTAGTGCAGCACCATCGGCAGACGGCTGCACCACGCAGGACTACATGCACACAGACCGTTACCACGACTGTCCTTAACACCACGTCACCGTCACCAAAGACTGCAGTGGTGTCGTACCAGACTGTCATGGAGTGACTCAGAATGGCAGCGGGTCATCTTCAGTGACAAGTCCCGCTTTAGTCTTGGTGGAGACGCCCAACGAATCCGTGTGTGGAGGCACCGTGGTCAGCACCAAGATGAACGGTGTGTTGTCACACGTCCAGAAGATCTGGTGTCTCTCCACCTCCACCCTTACCGCACCATCTGCAGGAACTGTGTGAGGATGTTCAAGCTGCATGGGATGGATTATCACAGGACACCATTAGGAACCTCTACAGCTCCATACCGAGACGTCTGGTGTGTTGGGTTAGCGAACACGGCGGCCCGACGCCATACTGAGAGACAGACTTCTGTATGTGTAGCTCAATAAATATTGATCATATCAGTCTAAATTTATCATCCGTTATTGATCCTGGTCACCTTTATCTTCCTTCCCAACAGCATTCCCAATCCCACACCTCCTTCTGGGGGCAGGTGTTCTTTGTGATGATGTGTCTCGTATCTCCGGGTTCTAGTGTGTTCTCACTTGCTGCTTCAGTGGAGAGTTTTTATTACTGGAACAGGAGGATGTTCTTAGAAAGCTGAAAAAACCCAAACTAGGGATTTAACAAACATCCTGTCCGTGCTGTGGCCTCCGTGGGAAAGCTGAGCTCTCATGGCACCCGGCCTAGCGTCGGATACACTGTGCTCTCAGCGCTGCTGTAAGTGCTCTGCAGATAGGAAAGTGTTCCTGGTCAGATGTCTGAGCGAATGATGAGCAGGAGAGATGAACCTCTTAACCTGATCTTGCTTCTGTGTGTTTGTGCAGGTATGTGGTCCCACGCGATGACGGTTCAGGACTACCAGGATCTGATTGACAGAGGATGGAGAAGGTGCGACCCCTTTCCTGCTCTTCCTTGTTGCTGTGTGACTCTATAGGTGCAGTGTGTCACTCGTTCTGCGGTTGTAGTGTGCCCCCCTGTCTCCAGTTGCAGTGTTCCCTGCTGTCTTTGGTTGCAGTGTGCCTCCCATGGCCCTGGCCCTCTCTGGGTGCAGTGTGCCATGGTTTCCATGTGCCACCCCTCTGTCTGGGTACAGTGTGCCATGGTTTCCAGGTGCCACCCCTCTGTCTGGGTGCAGTGTGCCATGGTTTCCTGGTGCCACCCCTCTGTTTGGGTACAGTGTGCCATGGTTTCCAGGTGCCACCCCTCTGTCTGGGTGCAGTGTGCCATGGTTTCCATGTGCCACCCCTCTGTTTGGGTACAGTGTGCCATGGTTTCCAGGTGCCACCCCTCTCTCTCTGTGCAGTATGTCATGGTTTCCGGGTGGCACCTCTTTGTCTGGATACAGTGTTCCATGGTTTCCGTGTGCTACCCTCTGTCTGGGTGCAGTGTGCCATGATTTTCAGGTGCCACCCCTCTCTCTCTCTCTGTGCAGTATGCCATGGTTTCCGTGTGCTACCCTCTGTCTGGGTGCAGTGTGCCATAGTTTTCAGGTGCCACCCCTCTCTCTCTCTGTGCAGTATGCCATGGTTTCTGGGTGGCAGCTCTCTGTCTGGGTGCAGTGTGCCATGGTTTCCAGGTGCCACCTCTCTGTCTGGGTGCCTCGTGCCATGGTTTCTGAGTGCTACCCCTCTCTCTCTGTGCAGTGTGCCATGGTTTCCAGGTGCTATCACTCTGTCTAGGTGCAGTGTGCCATTGTTTCAGAGTGCCAGCCCTCTCTCTCTCTGTGCAGTGTGCCTTGGTTTCTGGGTGCTACCCTCTGTTTGGGTACAGTGTGCCATGGTTTCTGAGTGCCACCCCTCTCTCTCTGTGCAGTATGTCATGGTTTCCGGGTGGCACCTCTTTGTCTGGATGCAGTGTGCCATGGTTTCCGTGTGCTATCCTCTGTCTGGGTGCAGTGTGCCATGGTTTTCAGGTGCCACGCCTCTCTCTCTCTCTCTCTCTCTCTGCAGTATGCTATGATTTCCGGGTGGCACCTCTCTCTCTCTGTGCAGTATGCCCTGGTTTCCAGGTGGCACCTCTCTGTCTGGTTGCAGTGTGCCATGGTTTTCAGGTGCCACCCCTCCCTCTCTCTCTGGGCAGTGTGCCATGGTTTCCGGGTGCTACCACTCTGTCTAGGTGCAGTGTGCCATTGTTTCAGAGTGCCAGCCCTCTCTCTCTCTGTGCAGTGTGCCTTGGTTTCCAGATGCTACCCTCTGTTTGGGTACAGTGTGCCATGGTTTTCAGGTGCCACCTCTCTATCTGGGGGCAGTGTGCCATGGTTTCTGAGTGCCACTCCTCTCTCTCTGTGCAGTGTGCCATGGTTTCCAGGTGCCACCTCTCTGTCTAGGAGCAGTGTGCGTTTGTTTCTGAGTGCCATGGTTTTCAGGTGCCACCTCTCTATCTGGGGGCAGTGTGCCATGGTTTCTGAGTGCCACTCCTCTCTCTCTGTGCAGTGTGCCATGGTTTCCAGGTACCCCCCCACCCCCCCACCCCCTCTCTGTCTCTCTCTCTGTCTCTCTCTCTCTCTCTCTCTCTCTCTCTCTCTCTCTCTCTCTCTCTCTCTCTCTCTCTCTCTCTCTCTCTCTCTCTCTCTCTCTCTGTGCAGTATGCCATGGTTTCGGGGTGCCACCCCTCTGTCTGGGTGCAGTGTGCCATGTTTTCTAGGTGCCCCCCACCCCCTCTCTGTCTCTCTCTCTCTCTCTCTTTCTGTGCACTGTGCCTTGGTTTCCGGGTGCCACCCCTCACTCTCTGTGCAGTATGCCATGGTTTCCGGGTGCCACCCCTCTGTCTTAGTGCAGTATGCCATGGTTACGGGGTGCCACCCCTCTGTCTGAGTGCAGTGTGCCATGGTTATGGGGTGCCACCCCTCTGTCTGAGTGCAGTGTGCCATGGTTTCCGGGTACCGTGCGCCACTCTCTTTGTGGGCGCAGTGCGCCGCTCTCTCCTCTTGTTGTTTCATGGCATCTTCCTCAGTCCTGTTTTGAGCCTGTCTGTTGCCTGGAAATGCCTGGAATGTTCTGGAAAGTGCTGTTCCTGGTGTCTTTTCCTGGATATTGACTCACGTTGTTGTTCTTTAATTCTCAGAAGTGGGAAGTACGTTTACAAGCCTGTCATGAACAAGACCTGCTGCCCACAGTACACGATCAGGTAAGAAGACCCTTCAGGAGAAATCCTGGATAGATAAGTACTGGATAGAAACTGAGAGGGTTCACTGAACCCCCAGTGAACCCACACACTCGCCTCAGCAGCTTTTACCATCCAGTCAATGTGGATCAAGTCCATGCCTTGTCTCATTCCTTGTCCGGTTTAGAAGAGAGATGTCTGATCAGAGAGCTCTAACTGAAGATGTTCATGCCCCATCGTGTGGGGGCTGCACGGTTAGAGGTGTAGGATAAACGACGTGGGGTGCCTGCCCTGACGCTTGCCTTGTGTTTTGTTGAAGATGCCGTGCCTTGGACTTCCAGCCGTCAAAGACGCATAAGAAAATCCTGAAGAAGATGAATAAGTTCCTGTCTCAGGGGGAGATGCCCGTGGGCCAGTGTGATGGTGGGCATGATGGTGAGTTTGTCATCCAGATGTTTTTCGCTGTGTAAATCTAATCGGGTGTAAACAGTCCAAAGCAGAGGTCTTCAAACCGGTCCTCAGCCCCGCCCCATTAGGCAGTCCAGATTTTAGCTATGACTCACAAGGGTGAAGCAAAGGTGTGGACTGTCATGGTCTGCGTGAGGACTGGTTTGAAGACCTTTGGTTGTGGGCTTTGCTATTTAATGAAGAGAGAAATATGTTGATAGACAGACCAGACGGGCGTGTTGAGTTCTTGTTAGCGTCTGAGCTGTGAGGACTCTTATAGAGCTCTACAGGAAGGAGGAAGAAAGGAGCTCCCATTGTACCTGGAATTACAGTAGCTTAGCATCTTTCATTTTTCAAAACTCCGCATTAGGATCGTCTAATTCTGTCAAATGAGCATATCGGTCCGAAGCCAAAACCGAACAAGATGAAACATTTGTTTCTTTGATTTGGCACTTTTTCACCACTGCATAAGTTAAATAGGCTAAATCCCAGACAGCAAGCGGATATGGCACTGCTGGCCCACCGTCGGCATTGGCAATCTGCTGTGAGCCCACATATTGAGGGCCACATATTTGCAGCATTGGGAGATATGGCAGAGTCGCCTACATTGGGCTCAGAACTAAACTTTGAACATCTGGGCATCCCAGCAGACACATCAACGAATCATAATACGACAAATAAAACAAAATACAAACAAAAAAAAAACTCCCAGCCGTCAGGCTGCGCTCACAGAGAGCGCCTCACTCCACGCTGGCTGTGATTTTTTTTGCGTTGTAAAATCAGGGTTTGGTTCTTTAAGGAGGGTGCGGCACATGGGCTAAGCGTGAGTTAGATAAAGCATGGTGCACATGAGCGCTGAGAAGCGGCTGTCTGTCTGCCTCGCTGTAGCGGCTCTGTCCAGGTCTTTACTCTGTCTGGAGCTCCGTTTGGCTCGAATGCTTGAAACTGGGAAGCGTCAGTGTGCTCCGGTTTGACTCACGGTGGTTTAATAAGACGTTCAAGTGGGTGTTGACCTGGAGCTGTTGGTTCTAGCCCTGGAGCTAAGAAGTAACAGTTCCACTCTGGTTCCTGTCTACATCCGGGGACTAGACTAAGTGACAGCGCCGTTAAAAACATCACGTCTTTTCACTTATTTGGCCGAACACGGAAGTGTGTTTTGGTTGCATCCGTACTTATTTCCTTTATTTATTCCCCGTTTCTTTTAAATGTATTTCAAAATGTGATAAAGTCATTGTTATTTTGGGATATTCTGTCAAATCTCACACAAACAGGGGGGGAAGTAATAACCGCAAGGCTCGCTTTTGGAAACGGCCTTCCGTATTATGGTCACCTGACCTGTACAGACTAACTACGGAATATAGACTGTATTGTATTATTTCTGACACGGGCCAATAAATCAGCCTGGAAATGCGTTTTAGCAGCCAGGAGAACCGCGGGTTAAGCTTTTATTCGTAGTAGAACTTTAGGTTCTAGCTGATTTGTAGAATTTCCTGCAGATATAGCCTCTGTCTCTCTCTGAAACCTCAACTCAAAAGCTGTCTGTCTGATCATACAATCGTAGGTGTGTTCAAAGAGATCAGGGGCTTCCTAGAGCCTCTTGCATCCTCTCTTCAGCGGACAGTCGCTATAGCTGCTGGAATATCCCAGTCTTTTTTCTCAGGTGCGCTTTCAGCTTCCTCTACCGATTAAGACTGCTCGGGGTCATGCTGGGGTCTTAATTTCCTAAATTCCATGTGTAGAGCTGGATGATATGGAAAAAAGAAGTGTCTTGGTGAATAAGAGGATATATATATATATATATATATATATATATATATATATATATATATATATATATATATATATATATACAATTCTGGAAATAAATAAGAGCCCACTCCAGTCTCTTCTTCTTCTCAGTGAGGAACCGAAGTTTGGGTTCTAGCTTTACTGGCAGATACAGTGAGCGTCTGGTTCATAAGAACAAGGTCCAGCAGCAAACACACAGGACAACACAGCTACAGATATAAGATGACCTCGAGTGACCTACAGAGAGACTGGCGAGCGGTGGCTGGGGTGAAACGAACAGCGAGCATGGTTCTAAAAACAGGACACTGAATTTTTTTCATCATCCAGCTCTATGAAAACTTTGATGGTGTTTGAGTTGCATGCACAGACAGCATCCCTACGTTCATTTTGCATCCTGGAACTGTGCATGCATGTTGGGTTTGGTTCTCTGGTAACACTTTCCAAGAAACAGGTATCTATAATGCATTATAAGCGCATTCATAAAGATCTATAAAGTCCCTAGAGTGCTTTATAATCCCACACATCAGCCTTTGTATCTGTGCATAAACGTTTATAATCAGACATGTTAACTGGTACAGGTACACTAGTGCTCCACGTTCTGACATACAGATACTGCTCCCTACTGTTTACGCCCCTTGTCTGTGTGTCTTTGCACTATTTACTATTTACAGCTCTGGAAATAAATAAGACAGCACTCCAGTTTCTGCTTATATCAGCATTAATCATCCTTACGTGACATTATAGCAGTTTATGTGTGATGATGACCATTTATGTACAGCTACAAAGGCCTTATAAAGCATTATAGATACCTGACTGATAGAAGGTGTTACCGGTTCTCCCAAGGAACCTGGTGTCTCTGAATATCAGTGCGGATGTTTCCTTAACTCTGTGACCTCATAGCTGTTCGTTTCAGTTCATCGATTATAATCATCCCAAGTTAACAGGAAATGAGTTGCATGAGCATCTGATTCTCTGCTCTCCTCACTGTCTTTCCTGGCTGATTGTCTGTAATGATCCAATATTGCTGGCCACTTTATTAGAAACCCCGGACTGATTCTCAGGTGGCACTTTGCGTTCCGCCTACAGTGGATCAGTGTTAAACGTCCGGGACCAGCCTTCAGTTCAGTGTGTATTCCAAAGCTCAGTCTCAGAAGCTGGTTCAGCATCTTCTGCTTCCTCTTACCGCCCAGGTATCCCCAAACACGTTCACTGGTGTTGAGGTTCTGGATTCTGGGGTGGTCAGTCCATTGCTCTGAGAACACCAGCACCTTCGTTGTTGGATGTGTGTGTGTCTCCTTTTCTCAGTGAGGAGCTTCTTGAACAGCTACACCTCCTTCCAGACCTCCATAGTGTTGACGTGTCTTGTCACGCGCTCAGCATGCTCCTTGTGTAACAGAGTTTACCCTCCACTGCTGCAGGTGGCGCTATGACAGTTTCATAACTACTGGAAAACGATCCTGTCACAGTTTTAGCAGGGGCGAACTGCAGTATCAGGTGGAACAGGAGAATTTGAGCTGGTGAACAGAAGGCCAATTTAACCCTCTGTTTTAACTGGTTTGAGAACCGAGCGAGAATGTGGCTGGGTGTGGGCGGTCCTTAGGCCGGAAGCAGGTGGTGGGCAACGCATCAGAAGTGGAAGAAGGATGGACAAACACCTGTGGGTGTTCTCAGATCTGAGGAAACCAGAGTGGAGCTTGATGTTCTCCTGTCTCTCTCTAAACGATGAAAGCTTTAAGTTCTGTTTACCTGGTGTGGATAGTGTAGGTGGTTCTCCCAGCTCCCAGGTGGTTGCCAGGTGTCTCAATGACACTTAAAGGCAATTTTGAATAAGAGTTAAGTACATAAATGCTGGACAGCACCATAGATATCTAGAAGCAGGGGTCCGTGACCACCGTGATAGTGGATGACTAATACAGCCTATACACCAGCAAGGTAAACCTGCAGGTGAACCTACAGGGTGGCTAGATGTTTCTAATAAAGTGGCTGAAGCGTTCGTCCTCGGCTGTGGAGAAAAAGCACGAAGCTTTGTTCCGGTATATTAACACTGTGTGTGTGTGTGTGTGTGTGTGTGTGTGTGTGTGTGTGTGTGTGTGTGTGTGTGCGCGCATAGGTGAGCCGATGGACTCCGCATTTGAAGCGAGAGGAGCAGTGCCTCCAGTAGATCCTGTGGAGCGTCCCATCATCCCCAGCAGCCCTGAGGAAGACGGGGACACCAAACCGGCATCATCTGAAACATCTAGAGAGGAACCAGCGTCTTCTCCCACAGCGCAGAGCCCACGACCTGCCCCTAAACCAGGTGGGTCTGCTAGTGTTGGCTGATCCACTCACACCGGCACAACACGCACTAACACACCACCACCATGTCGGTGTCACTGCAATGCTGAGAACTATCCACCACGCACATCATACCTGCTCTGTGGTGGTCCTGTGGGGGTCCTGACCATTGAAGAACAGGGTAATACAGTATACAGAGAAACAGATGGACTACAGTCTGGACCTGTACACCTACACCTACAGAGGGTCCGGTTTGATCGGTGGAGCTAATATAGTGGACAGTGGGTGTAGATACAGGGAGGTGGTGTTAATCAAGTGGGCATGTGTCTGCTGTGTTGTAATACCATTTAAAGATTGAGGAATTCCTGGAAGATCCCAGCAGCTCAAAACGTGAGCAGCAGAGGGCAGCAGATATCCACGACTGCCCTGCTGCATCTCCCAGCACAGCCCCAGTCATGTCCATGTTCATAATTCAGCTTCAGATCTTATAGGAGAGCGTAACGCCCCCTCCATCTAAGGAGAGAGGACATGCTCAGATGTCAGGAAGGCCCAAACTTGTAAGCAAGCTTGAAAATTCTGAGATAAATATATCACACCCCATCGAAACCACCAAGAATTCCACGATGGGGTGCAAGCCTCCGCATCTCCACACCTCCCAGAAATGAATGCCTTGGGAGCGCTTCGGAAACGGCAAAGATTTAGAGACGCTCCCTGAAGGGAGAGAGAACTCCGTCCCTCTTTCTCCTCCCTCTTCAAACGAAAAACACCTGGTGACAAATTGACGGTAACAGACTTTATAACCAGCTTTATGTCTTTATCGCCCTGGACGCAGATGGAGAACGATATCACACAGGCTTTTACTGGATTGACTGAAGACTTTATAACGGCAGCCTGTGTATGTTTGTGATTGTCACTTTGCTGGGTCTGGGCTGCAGACATTCAGTAGCTTTGATCAGTAAAGGAGAGGACTTTCTCCATTTTTAAGTAGTTAAGACGATAATAAACAGAGCCATTCAGAGAGGTTTGGTGTGAAACGGAGCTCTTCCCAGTGGTGGTGAAGGTAACCAGACGTCCCCTCTAAAAGCTCCCTCACAGGAAGTTCCTACATGAGGTGGTTCTGAATACGCTGCCTGATGTCTGAGACGCTGTTTATGATAGTGTGGAGAAGATCTCAGCCTTAAACTCCATTCATGGTGGAGGGATACATGCTGCAGGGCGCTGTGAGGTCAAATAGTCCCCCACAGAGACTTAGTATTTCCAGGTTTTGCAGAGTTTCATTATCAACATTCCATATAACACTTACATGTAGGTTTTTTGACTATCAATTTGTGTGTTGTAGAGTCGGCTATGTAATTTATGACTGTATAGTTTATGGGATGCAATTATGCTTTGTGTTTTAATGCAAATTAATTTTTAATTTAAAATTTTGAGCCATAGAAAAATAACCAAACAGCACAAAACCATCAGAATAACTTAATAAAATGACATTAATACAAAAGTTTAATGTGCCCAAGTGTTCTTTTTTTTGTCATTCAGATATGTAGCAAGATAGCTTTTCAGCTACCAATATAATAATATTAATAATAATAATAATAAAGGTTATTAATAATATTTAAAATTCTAATAACAATAATTATGAAGATTGTGTTCATGCAATAAACACAAAATATCAAAAACAAGGACTCAGAAAATCGTTTAAACCAAGCAAAATAATATTTAAAAATAAACAAAGTTATAAATGATAATAAATAATATTTGCTAATAAAAACAAATAGAGAAAAGCGGAAAATGCTTACACTGCAGACTCGACCAGCTACTTCCTTTCTACCCTGCAGATATATACGCACCAGTCAGTTTATTAGGTACATATACTTTCATCTACGTTCAGTGTCACTGCAGGACTAAGAATGATCCATCACCCACATCATACCTCCTCTGTGGTGGTCCTGTGGGGGTCCTGACCATTGAAGAACAGGGTAATACAGTACACAGAGAAACAGATGGACTACAGTCTGGACCTGTACACCTACAGAGTGTCCTGTATGGTCAGTGGAGCTGATACAGTGGGCAGTGGTGAGTGTAGTACCTAATAAAGTGGCAACTGGGTGTAGTCCTCTTATTGTGTCGCAATATTTTTTGGGGGAAAAACTACAAAAGGGTTCAGACCAGAGAACGTTCTGGTGCTCAATGGTGATGCATGAGGGTGCGCTACCTGGTAGCTACCGTTAGCGAATGTTAGCATATATACTGACAGAAGTAGTGGCCCCAGAATAGAACCTTGTGGCACACCACAGCAAACGCTGTTGTTTACTAGACACAGACTCCCAAAGGGTAACAGTTACACTGCTCATCGTAGACGTGCAGAGGGTTGTGAGGGGCCTGGCGAGCGTGTGAGGGTGCTCCATGTTTAGTTTGGTGATGGTGCCAGAAAAGTCCTCTGCGCGTGAGTGCTGGTAGTAAACGTGTCTCTCGTCTCCCGCCCTCCTGCTCTTCAGTGTGTAGCTTTTCCCCCTCATAAAGCACCGAGCCAGAAACAACACATCCACACACAAACACAGCCTCCACCTCCTGCCGCACGCACCACACCGTACCCCCAGGAGGAGATTATTTGTTTCTGAATTGTATTGGAGAATTGGAGTGCATCCTGAACCGTAAGCATCAGCGATCCATCTGTATCAAAGATCCAAAGACCTCAAGAGTTCTGACTCTACACCTCCCAGACTACAAGTACCAGAGATTACAATATAAATACTAAGTATACTAAATTAGGAGGGAAAATAAGTTATGTGTGTGTGTATATATATGTGTATATATATATATATTTTAAAAGAAAAAAATAAATATGTAAGGTATTCCATTTGATAAATGTAATTGTATGTTTTTTAGGTATATACGTTTTATGTATTTATTTATTTTTCTTTATATATATATATATATATATATATATATATATATATACACAACTTATTTTCCCTCCTAATTTAGTATACTTAGTATTTATATTTCTTTTCTCTAATATTTTAAAGAGCCAGTTTGATAGTTTCTTCTGTTTATTCAGGTCTAATACAAAAAAAAGTCCTCATTCTTTTTATATGACCATGTTCCAGCCTCTCTTCCTCCCTTATAATTTACCAGGACTTAGTTTCTCAGAAGCATCTTGTTAAGACCATCTTAAAGGGCTGATATCATTAAATAATAATACAGGCCAGGACTTATTTCAGATAGTATTAATTAGACTGTTTTTTTTTTTTTTTTTTGTTACTGCACCTTTAAGACTTATGTAAATGAGCTCTGTTTTGATTGTATTGGAGCTAAAACACTCTCGGTGTGAGTGGGTGGGACTAAACTTGTTAAATGAGGAGGTGGATATGTGTAAATGAGTTTTGAGACGCCACAGTGGCAACTACTTTCAAACTGCCTGTTTGTCCAGCTCAGTTTTCCAGTTTTAGTTTCCCAGTTTCTCAGTCTCTTTTCCAGCTTTCCAGCAGCCCTAACAGACCACTCACACTAACACACCACCACCATGTCAATGTCTCGGCAGTGCTGAGAACAATGGCCCTGTGGGGGCCCTGTGGGGGTTCTGTGGGGGTCCTAAGGGGCTAACAAAGTATATATGCAGTTTTCTGTAATTGTAATTGTAATTGCATCTCTATAGTAGATGGAGCTGATGTGGTGGAGAATGAGTGTAGAAACAAGGAGCTGGTTTTAATGTTATGGCTGAGTGGTGTATATGACATCACAAGAACAGAATTCAGATCGAGCTGTTGAAGTAGCTTAGTTTCCACATGTGGTCGGAATAGAGCGAAATAGAGCTGAGCGAATGGTGTTCATGATGCACCATTCATAGTTTTATATAATTAATGATATCTGCTCAGTTTGAACAGACAAAGTAGAGACACATTAAACAAAGCTGCTGGAACGATGAACACTGGTGTATCGAATACACTGTGGTACACGGTCTCCAAGTTAAACAGGTCTGATTAGGCTCTCTGTGTAATCCGACATGCAGTTGGTAGAGTCTCCTTGCCCAGCCCGGCCCTAAAGTCTAATAGCCCATCCCTAGAGTCTCACTGCCCGGCCCTAGAGTCGCATTGCCCGGCCCTAGAGTCGCATTGCCCGGCCCTAGAGTCTCACTGCCCGGCCCTAGAGTCTCACTGCCCGGCCCTAGAGTCTCACTGCCCGGCCCTAGAGTCTCACTGCCCGGCCCTAGAGTCTCACTGCCCGGCCCTAGAGTCTCACTGCCCGGCCTTAGAGTCTCATTGCCCGGCCCTAGAGTCTCACTGCCCGGCCCTAGAGTCGCATTGCCCGGCCCTAGAGTCGCATTGCCCGGCCCTAGAGTCGCATTGCCCGGCCCTAGAGTCGCATTGCCCGGCCCTGAAGTCTCATTGCCCGGCCCTAGAGTCTCATTGCCCGGCCCGAGAGTCTCATTGCCCGGCCTTAGAGTCGTATGAATTAATTTACGCATGCTTGCATACTTCCTCAGACTCTTGTTCGTACTTTTCTGTGTAATGGGCTCTATAAATACAGAGCTTATGGAGACCTGAGTTCCGTGTTGTGAGTGTGTGTGCGTGTGTGCGTACGTGCGTGTGCGTGTGTCAATGACTCTCAGTGGACCCGCAGTGGGCTTTATGAAGTGTTAACTGCTGGAGAGGGAGAATGAGTCTTCCGCAGGAACTGATCTGTCAAACTTTATCTTCCCCAGCCCCCCTAAACACCCCCCACCCAACACTACCCGCCCCCCGTAGCACACAGGCACTCCTCTGTGGTTCTCTTCATGCTGTCTGAACATTTAAGCGATCGCTGCAGTTCTGCTGAGGAGCGTTCTGCTGAGGAGCGTTCAGTGTGTTTAAACCAGACGTCACTCTTGAACACGTTGGTACCCAAGGAAGCGTGATTGCCTTAAAGTTTGTTTAACTGTTATCAGGAGGTTTGGCTCAGTTCCTGATTCCTAATATTAGTCAGTGTTAATAGGGATGCACCGGTCCGATATTAGGATCGGATATCAACTCCCATATGAATGAAGTTAGCTGGACCGGGTATCGGATAATTAGGCCAGTCCCCACTCTAATTTGTTTGTGATGTGTGCTATGCCGTTAATGGCGTGCTTGTGGGGTGTCTGTAGATGTAGCGGGGTACTGTCGCACCTCAGCGAGACTTGAACCGTGGTTGCTGTGTTCACAGACCAGCGGCTACGAGGCGAGCTAACGGTTCCCCAGCAGAGTGGACAAACAAAGGCTGCCAGGAGGAAAAACCGGTGAGCTCAACGAAGCTAACCAAAATCTTCTACCGGCTAGTCACGAGAGACGTGTGCACGTGGCAACGTGAACTCCAGACTGAGCAACCAAGCGACGGCACTCTTACGCTTAAGTAGAGTGAACTGCAGGTGTTGGCGTTTGCGTCTCGATCGCTCATTGGTTGCCCTTTGTCTCCCCCGAGTGGCCGGAGGTGGATCTGCAGGAACCCAAGACCTTACAGTAGACTTGACTTCACAGGAACAACATGGAGGGAGCCAGAGAGTGAGCTGTATGAGTGAGCAGTGCTTAGGTCAGTCCTGGTGCCGTACGTCGCTCCGACATGGTGAGGTATACGGTTCAGTCATTCGAAAATGGTATCGGCTCCATATCGGGTGTCCACAGACATGCTGAGTTTATGTATCGGTGCTGGTATCGGGACTGGAATAGCTGGATCGGTGCATCCCTAGTAATTAAGAGTGACAGCTCTAGAGTGTTCTCAGGTCACAGTGATGAAACGGCCTGGTTCATCCTCCTCTCATCACCAAAGCGTGACTCTCTAAGAGGTTTGGAACTCGGGTCGGACGTTAACAGGACGCAGGCCTGGTCTCTGGCCGTTGCCCAGCGCCTGCTCTGCTTCTCCTGCTGGTGTTTACTCTCACTCGGAGGGAGATTCGCTGAGCCGGCCGCTCGTCCCCCAGCGTGTTTACGGCGCCCGTCGGAAATGTTCCTTCTATTTAGTCATCCGAAGTTATTAACAGGAAAAAGAGGGAAGGTGTGTGGATGTTACTAGGGGGATAATCGTCTCCACGGTGTTACTGATAATGCTCTGTCAGTGGGGAGCGAGTGCTGTTTAGAGACAGAGGGAGTGGAAGCTGTGAGTGAAGTCGGAACTCTCCTGGTCCAGGGAGCACAGGCAAAGAACCATGGGATCTGGTCATGGTATCACAGGCCTGTCTTTGGAGACTACCGTTGACGCTCCTTACTCGCCTGTGGCCATCCGTCTGTGCAGTTTAGATATACAGGCTTAAAGGCTTAATTATGATCCGGTTCTGTTGCAGTTCTGGCTCAGTTCTGGTGTTGGCGGCATCCTTTGCAAGTGAAGCATGTCTCAGAGAAGAGTTTGAAATCAATTCGAGCAGGTGGAGGAGCTTGAGAGGTGTTGCGTCATAGAGCCACGGGAAGAGGGATGGTCTTATCAGCGAATTGCGCTCCGTAACGGACGGTGAATAGAAGAAGCCTAACACCAGTGACCTGAAACATCTGGGAGACCTACACGAACCATGGAGAGAGAGACCGGGACGGATTGTCCAGCATGTGACCCAACAGCCACCATTACAGACATCCAGCGAGCAGTGGTGCCCTCCATGAGTCCTCCTGTTAGTGCAGCACCATGGGCAGACGGCTGCACCACGCAGGACTACATGCACACAGACCGTTACCACGACTGTCCTTAACACCACGTCACCGTCACCAAAGACTGCAGTGGTGTCGTACCAGACTGTCATGGAGTGATTCAGAATGGCAGCGGGTCATCTTCAGTGACGAGTCCCGCTTTAGTCTTGGTGGAGACGCCCAACGAATCCGTGTGTGGAGGCACCGTGGTCAGCACCGAGATGAACGGTTTGTCAACACACGTCCAGTAGACCTGGTGTTGCTCCACCTCCACCCCTACCGCACCATCTGCAGGAACTGTGTGAGGATGTTCAAGCTGCATGGGATGGATTATCACAGGACACCATTAGGAACCTCTACAGCTCCATACCGAGACGTCTGGCGTGTTGGGTTAGCGAACACGGCGGCCCGACGCCATACTGAGAGACAGACTTCTGTATGTGTAGCTCAATAAATATTGATCATATCAGTCTAAACTTATCATCAGTTATTGATCCTGGTGACCTTTATCTGACCTTTAATGTCACTATCGTTCTCCCCATCATTCATTTATCCACTCATTCGCTTGTTATTGTTGATTTTACTGAGCCAGTGTAAACGCTGATTAAGATGTCTGATCCCATGATGATATTCCGTTGGAAGTCCTTGCTGTGTTATATTTAGTCCTCTAGCGTGCTCTCTCCATTTCCCCTATCTCTGACTCCCACCCCCCTCCTTTGGTGGGTGACCGGGCCAGTGGGCAGCCGTGCGGGCGGCTGTTGAGCGGGCGCTGGCACAGGGACAGGCAGGAAATGGCCCCGCTTTCCTTATTGCTCCAAACAGGATGTCGGCGTGTAAACTGTTGACATGGGACGCCCGGAGCGCTTGCAGGACGTGGCGTCGGGCCAGACAGGAGAATAGGAGAAGGGAAGGAAGGAGGGAGGGAGGGAGTTGCATGTCAGTGTACAGTGCACCGTATAGTAAATGGAGAACAGCCTCTGTCCATCTGGGCACGATTTGGAGCTTTGTGCCGGGTTTACCCTGCGGGATCGGAATGGCTGGTATTCCACAAAGAGGGATTCTGTCTTTAACGTAAACTCCATCTCGGTCGGTTTGGAAAGCCAGCGGATCATAAGTGCAGGAACAGGATTAAATGATGTTGGGTTTAAACCAGTTACATTACATTAACTGACTCACGTATTCTTGGAACATTTCTGTGAGGATTTGATTGAGTATTAGTGAGGTCAGGTACCGATGTTGAAACATTGCTGTGAGGATTTAATTATCAGTGAGGTCAGGTACTGATGGTGAACATTGCTGTGAGGATTTGATTGAGCATTAGTGAGGTCAGGTACTGATGGAACATTGCTGTGAGGATTTGATTATCAGTGAGGCCAGGTACTGATGGTGAACATTGCTGTGAGGATTTGATTGAGCGTTAGTAAGGTCAGGTACTGATGTTGGATCATTGCTGTGAGGATTTGATTGAACATTAGTAAGGTCAGGTACTGATGTTGGAACATTGCTGTGAGGATTTGATTATCAGTGAGGTCAGGTACTGATGTTGAACATTGCTGTGGGGATTTGATTGAGCACTAGTGGGGGGTCAGGTACTGATGTTGGATCATTGCTGTGAGGATTTGATTGAGCATTAGTGAGGTCAGGTACTAATGGAACATTGCTGTGAGGATTTGATTATCAGTGAGGTCAGGTACTGATGTTGGAACATTGCTGTGAGGATTTGATTGAGCGTTAGTAAGGACAGGTACTGATGTAGTACATTGCTGTAAGGATTTGATTATTAGGTCATGTACTGATGTTGGAACAGTGCTGTGGGGATTTGATTGAGCACTTGTGAGGTCAGGTACTGATGGTAAACATTGCTGTGAGGATTTGATTGAGCATTAGTGAGGTCTCCACAGCCTATAAGAACCTTATTCAGGTATAAAGAACCTTCATATAATTTGTTTTAAACTGAATTACATTAAAAATGGAATTAAAAATGAAGTTATAACATTTAAATTACATTTAAAATTAAGTTAAAATGTTTAAATTCAAATGTAATTAAATTATGTATTAAAGCATGAACCATTTTAATTTGTTGGACATTGGCCATATAAAATATACATTAATGTTGTTTTTTTTGGAAACCAAAAAAACCCTTTCTAGCAGCTAACAAGCTCTTTCCTGCTCTGGGATTGGGATACCTCCCACATGGAGGAAGAGTAACTTAACCATCCAGCTGATCAGGGTTAGTTTAGCTGGATGTCTGGTAGTACCACACAAGAAATCTGCTGCACACCGCACAGAAAGTCTAAACCAGACTGCTTTAATAATGATATAGACAGATATATTATATAAAGTCATTTTCCATGTGCTATAATGTCCTATTGCTAGGGGAATTCCACTGATGGTTCAGGAATGTTTAGGGAATTAATATGGAAATATGTCAAAGTGAATTTTATTGTCATTCAGATTTTACATCAGGAGTGCATAGCTGAACGAGATTTCATTTCTCCAAACTCCGATGTGCAAATATAAACATTGGGCAAACACATGAGACATACTGGTAAACAGCAGTGCAGGCGAGACGGAAGTATAAATATAGAAGGTATAAAAGTCTTTATGTGCTATTTCTTAAACAGGGGATTTCCAGAGTGGAATGTTTAGGCGTAAAATAATATAGATACAGTCAGAGTCGGTTATTGTCATTCAGTTTTGGTGCATAGGTGAACCAGATTTCGTCCCCCTCCAAAAGCCGATGTCACAGTGGAGGTGAAGGGGCATGAGACGTACACCCTCTAAAAGCTCTCTCACAGTGGAGGTGAAGGTAACCAGACGTCCCCCTCTAAAAGCTCCCTCACAGTGGTGGTGGAGGTAACCAGATGTCCCCCTCTAAAAGCTCCCTCACAGTGGTGGTGGAGGTAACCAGACGTCCCCCTCTAAAAGCTCCCTCACAGGAAGTTCCTACAGGAGGTGGTTCTGAATACGCTGCCTGATGTCTGAGACGCTGTTTATGATAGTGTGGGGAAGATCTCAGCCTTAAACTCCATTCATGGTGGAGGGATACATGCTGCAGGGCGCTGTGAGGTCAAATAGTCCCCCAAAGGAACTTAGTATTTCCAGGTTTTCCAGATTTTCATCATCAGCATTCCATACACACTCAGAAGACACGTGTAGGTTTTACTAGGAGTTTGGATAGTCAATAAAGTGTCTATATGTGTGTTCTAGACATGGAGAACCCTGGTTCCCATCACCTCCACCACCACCACCACCAACACTGTAAAGACCATCTACTGAACCATCTCACATCACACCCACGCTCGCTCACTCTCTGATGAGCATTCCTATTAAAAACCTGATGGAATTCCCCTTTAAGCGACCGTGTGGCTGGTTGCCAGAGCTTCTGCTAACACAGAGAGCCCCCCGCCTCCTCCAATCCAAAGTCCAGGAATACCTACGTCTCCTCCAGGATGCCCCGGGCCGTAGCAACTGCCTTCTCTGTGCTTTCGTTTAAACATGAGTGGTCTGAAAGAGCCCAGCAGGAGTCAACAAACAGAGTCCATGTTGTTTTACAGCCTCGGCCGCAATGATGTCATGCAGTCAGAGGAGGAGAAAATGAGTTCCATCTACACAGAAGGACCAGATCCTGCTATTTACTACAGCGAGCTGGACACGGAGAGCTGCGGTTCACATGCGCCGTCCCCATGTGGTTCACACATGCATGCTAGCGTAGCATCCTGCAGTGCTTTCAGAACGGGGCTAACGTGCACATGCAAGAGAAGGCATGAACACGCCCCACAGCCCCGTAGCTACTCAACAAGCAGTGATCAGAAACACGTTCTCACACCCAGCAAAGCGGCTCCAAATGTAGAACTCTCACTCTACCTGCTCTTGATTATGGCTCTATGGCTTCGGATTAATGGAGCTGCTGGATCAGCTCTAGGGTCCGACGTAGAAGAGCTATCGGCTGACACATGGAAGACACTGTTTGTCATTTCCACTGTTCGTCATGGGATGTCATGTGATCATTCCTATACCATCAGGAAAGTGTGCTGTGCATTTACAGACAGCAGCAGCCAAGGTTCTATGTTCCTTCTGTGTACCTTAAATACACTATACTGCCGAAAGTATTCCCTCGTCCGTCTTCACACGGATATGAACTTGAGTGACATCCCGTTCTTAATCCATAGGGTTCAATGTGATGTCGGCCCACCCTTTACAGCTATAACAGCTTCTACTCTTCTGGGAAGGCTTTCCACAAGGGTTAGGAATGTGTGTATGGGAATTTCGGACCATTCTTCCAGATGTACATGTGTGAGGTCAGACACTGATGTTGGATGAGAAGGCCTGGCTCGCAGTCTCCACTCTAATTCATCTCAAAGGGACGAGGTCAGGTTCTTTCAGGTGGTGGTCAGGACTCTGTGCAGGCCAGTCCAGTTCCTCCACACCAACTCGCTTCTCCATGTCTTTATGGAGCTTGCTTCGGCACTGGTGCATTATACTGATTCAAGTTTCACACTCGAACGCACATGTGACGTAAGTAGCCCTGACTGACCCAACACCACCATTACAGACCTCCAGCGAGCAGTGGTGTCCTCCATGAGTCATCCTGTTAGTGCAGCACCATCGGCAGACGGCTGCACCACGCAGGACTACACGCACACAGACCGTTACCATGACTGTCCTTAACACCACGTCCCCGTCACCAAAGACTGCAGTGGTGTCGTACCAGACTGTCATGGAGTGGCTCAGAATGGCAGCGGGTCATCTTCAGTGACGAGTCCCGCTTTAGTCTTGGTGGAGATGCCCAACGAATCCGTGTGTGGAGGCACCGTGGGCAGCACCAAGATGAACGGTGTGTATTCACACGTCTAAAAGGCCTGGTGTCCCTCCACCTCCACCCCTACCGCACCATCTGCAGGAACTGCTTCTTAACTTTATTATGTTGTACGGAGTGACCAGTGTCTGGGGTAAGGATGGGGAACTGAAGGTCAGAGGTCAGGACAGTTAGGAGATTTCCCTGCTATAGCACACCAACCAAAACCTGGCAAATAGCTTTGATGACTGATTCTGGAACTCCTTTCCTGATCTAGGAATGGTCAGTGAAAGGTTCACGTTTTGCAGTCAGCAGTTGCGATCCCTGTCGTTGTTTGACTGACAAGGTAACAGCCCTTTCATCTGTTTGTCTCTGTGTGTCGTTTCAGGAGTGGGAGCAGATCCCAGCAGGCCTCCGTGTCGAAAAGCGAAGGATCTGCGGAAAGAGCGACGGCTTCAGAAAGAGCAACAGAGGCGTCAGGACGGAGGCACCTTGACAAGCCCAGACCCGGCTCCTTCAAACCCAGCGTCCAATCAGCCCAAAAGCTTAGAGGAATTTATTGCTGACTTGTTACCGGATGACCCCTCCCATCGCCTTGAGGTTAGATGTTGCACAGAGCCGAATCCCCATCTCACATTTCCATAATAACACAGACATAAAACAGCAAGATCGGACGCTTCAGGAAACCGAAGTAATAAACCTGTATGGCTCAGCAGCAGGCCACGCCTCCTGCCGTTGTACCGAGGCGTCCTTTCTTGCTGTAGCTGCAGTTGCTGGGGTGAGGTCAGCGTAGGTAAAGAGCTGGTCTGTTGTGCTTTATAAGCAGTGCTGGATGAAGGACCGTCTCACTGTCCCTTGAGATCCCACAAGCGAGGCTCATCTCTCTGTGAGCTAATCCCTTCTGGAGTTGGCTGGTTGGATTTGATTGAATGCAGTATGTCATTCAATTTTCTTAAGTGGACAGCGGGCGGGGTCAGGCTTGTTTGAGTCGGCGCAGTTTGGATCATCTTGTTTACTCCATAACCCAATGTGCTGATGGTTTCAGAATCATCAAAGATCGTCTCACAGGGTTCCAGCGCATCCTTATAAACTCTCATAAAGTCTACAGAGAGAGTTTAACTAGATTAAGTTCATAACGTGCCAGAAAACGGCCTGTTTTTACACCATCCGCAAACATCCATCCAGCAGCGAGCGGCTAAAGGACGGCAGAACCGATAGCAGGCATTCACAAACGGTGAAAAGGCCGTGAGACGTAACCATGGAGCTCTTGGCGGCACTGAATCAGGACGTTGAGAACTGGTGACTATGATCTCAGTAGGCCGTTAGACTTGAGCCAGGCCTACACTGTGCGATTTTAGCCTGATTTGGCCGGAACCAACTGAAATTCCTGATCGGGCTGATTTTCAGCTTCCTTGGGTGTCGTTTACTGTTCAGTGTAAGAGGGGGGTCTCCAATCTGCCCGAGTGAGCTCCGATTGAGCACACAGCTAAAGCGTCCACGGTACCACCGTCCATATCTGCAGGCTGTAGTACAGTCATGTTTATAGGGTCTCTGTAGTTCGTCTGGTTCTCAGTTTAGTGCAGGGTCGTGAAGTTAGCGAGGCTGTTGTAGCACAGTTGGTTTGTGCACCAGCTCCCCTTCCTACGTAGCATGCTATCCAGGGACTGGCTTCTACACCAAAGCACCAGCCTTATGACTGTATGAAGCCGTTCATCCAAGTTTATGTGACGTAAGTAGCCTTATCTCTGTACCTGATTGACCCAAAAGCCACCATTACAGACCTCCAGCGAGCAGTGGTGTCCTCCATGAGTCCTCCTGTTAGTGCAGCACCATTGGCAGACGGCTGCACCACGCAGGACCACATGCACACAGACCGTTACCACGACTGTCCTTAACACCACGTCACCGTCACCAAAGACTGCAGTGGCGTCGTACCAGACTGTCATGGAGTGACTCAGAATGGCAGCGGGTCATCTTCAGTGACGAGTCCCGCTTTAGTCTTGGTGGAGACGCCCAACGAATCCGTGTGTGGAGGCACCGTGGTCAGCACCGAGATGAACGGTTTGTAGTCACACGTCCAGAAGACCTGGTGTCCCTCCACCTCCACCCCTACCGCACCATCTGCATGAACTGCTTATTAACTGGATTATGTTGTACGGAGTGACCACTGTCTGGGGTAAGGATGGGGAACTGAAGGTCATAGGTCAGGACAGTTAGGAGATTTCTCTGCTATAGCACACCAACCAAAACCTGGCAAATAACTTTGGAAGTGTGCTTGAGCAGGAAGATCGCCAGACTGATTCTGTAATTCCTTACCTGATCTAGGAATGGTGCAGGGTCATGAAGTTAGCGAGGCTGTTGTAGCACAGTTGGTTTGTGCACCAGCTCCCCTTCCTACGTAGCATGCTATCCAGGGTCTGGCTTCTACACCAAAACACTCATGACTGTATAAAGTCGTTTATCCAAAGCCCAGTGTCTCCTGCAAAGCTGCTGCGTGCCTTTAATTTTACGCCCTGTAAATCTCTCCCTGTGCGTAGGAGACAGCTCGGGTCCTTAAAGCAGCGAGGCACTTTGACCCGCTTCAGCAGAGCGCTGTTAGACTGACCCCTCCAGCGCGTTCGTATGAACCCGTCCCTGCTTCACAGATACGGAGGAGTGAGCAGTGCTGCTCCGTGATGTATCGCGCACTTCCTCTGCGACCCTCTCTTCACTTTATCAGCAGTGCGTTTGGGGTCGAATGAGCGTTCTGGGAAGCTGCCCGAGGTCATTAAGCCTGGAGAAGGTTGAGCGAGGGGAACGCGCCGCTCCGGCCTCTTAATGAGATGTTTGTACACATGTGCGATTCAGCCAGCCCCACTCGGAGCACAGTTTATCATATCTGCGGCGTGAAAGGTTGCACTCGCAAATTAGAGGGATGTTTTAATAAGGACTGGGTTCATTCTTTTCAGGGAAACGTGCTTTAATCGATAGTGCAGTGTTCCCATCCGCATTGAGAAATGCATGATAGTGAGCGCTCAAGGAACGTGGAGCCAAGGCAAGGCAGCCTCGCAGGGGAAGGTCAGTCGTTTTCCAGATTTCGTCTCTTATGAAAGAGTGTACGTGATTGGCAGAGACCGTGTTCATTCCTGGCCTCTGTCTTTAGGCCTTATGAAAAGGGTGCAGGACTGACCCATACCTAATAGAGTGTAGTCCTTCCACCAGCACCAATATCAGGGACTGGGACTGGATTGGGCATGTACTGGATGAGTTTCTGGATGTAGCCACATCAATGTTCAGACACTCTTACAGCAAAGAACTAGTCAGGTGGTCCAGATGTGGTGGAGGCCTTCCCTGGCACAGTTCCGAGGAGAATTCCCTGTAGACTGGGACTGTATCCACTGCTGGTAGACCCGTATGACCGTACGCTTCCATACACCTGCAGATTCAGCTACTTCCTTCACACTATGGTCTTTGGCCACGCCCACATGCAGTCCCTCCTTTTAGCCAATCATTAACATCTGCTCTGGAGTAAATTTTCCACACATGGAACGAGACATTCCCTGCACTGTAGCACCTCTTCCCAATCTATGGATCCCATCACTCACACCCATCATCCTCGTGCCGGAGCCTGGAGTTACTACCACCTTAAACTTTAAATCTTTTGAACCAGAACAGTAGCTAGAGAGTTAAGCAGAACCGTCCTGTATTTAGAGCTGCGTTACACGTGGAAGGTATTATGATGTAGTGGTACACGGCGACCGGGAAGCACAACCATTTCGGAATCATAACTTCATTGGAAGTGATGTGCTTCACCATAATATATGCATTCCATTCAATTAAGACCCCAGAAATGAGTATGGCATTTCCAGACTTGGAAAATTCCAGGTCCAGAAAGTAGCTTCTCTAATTAGCTCCAACCAGCAGCAGAAAAGTGCAGCCAGTTGGAATCAAATCCTGGGAAGGTATTTTCGGCTTTCTGGACCTGAATTCACCAGCTCTGGGAATGTTTTCACTAATGGTACTCTAAACAAAATCATTCCGGTACCACCGTTTATGAAAAATAAAAATTCTCTTTGGTGAGTCTTTATAATTAAATTCATATTAAAATTAATAATAAACATTTCTTAATCTTAACAGTTTTCTATGTAGGTTGTATGTCATGGAGAGCATTAATATCATGTGACATTGTAAAAAAAAAAAAAAAAAAAATGACCCCATATTTCCAATAATTGAATATTCACATCATCATGACATCCCTCCTTCGTTTGTTTTAGCTGTTATTAATATTTAGTGAAAGTGACTTTAGTGAAGTCAGTTATAGCCCATTTGGACCAAAAGATCACTGGTTCTTGAACTGGTTCTGTTCAGGCTTCTTAGAACCCTGGTTCTTTTTAAGAAACCAGTCTGCATTTGCACCAGTTTTTATTGGAACCAAGGAATGTCAAAGGATGTGACGTCAGCACAACAGGGGGCGCTGCACAGCGGTAGTAAACAGTAGTACCAAGATGGCGGCGCGTATAGATGCCCTGCGAGCATTTGGGTTGTTATTCCAGATGTTATGCGGTTGTTATGTTAGCTTAGCTAGCGTTACTAGCTGAGACTTTTCAGCTGGTAAACAGCCAGTCTGTGTAGAGGTAGTAACTGATAATGAGCGTGATCAGAGGCACTTTATCACCAGCCGAGAGTAAACATGAGCTTCAGCCTGACACTTATTCGCTCTACCTGCCGTCATTCAATCACAGCATGTGATCAGTACAGTCTATAGTGGTGTAGTCGTGTTCTGGTGGTCCTGTGGACTAGTGGAGCCCAGTGTGTGCACTGGGGTGATCAGGGCTGGATCAGAACAGTCTACAGTGGTGTAGTCATGTTCTGGTGGTCCAGTGGACTAGTGGAGCCCAGTGTGTGCACTGGGGTGATCAGGGCTGGATCAGAACAGTCTACAGTGGTGTAGTCATGTTCTGGTAGTCCTGTGGGCCAGTGGAGCCCAGTGTGTATGGGCTGAGGTGATCAGGGCTAGGTCAGTACAGTCTGTAGTGGTGTAGTTGTGTTCTGGTGGTCCATTGGGCTAGTGGAGTCCAGTTTGTGGGGGCCTGGGGTGATCAGGACTAGATCAGTACAGTCTATAGTGGTGTAGTTGTGTTCTGGTGGTCCAGTGGGCTAGCGGAGTCCAGTTTGTGGGGGCCTGGGGTGATCAGGACTAGATCAGTACAGTCTGTAGTGGTGTAGTCATGTTCTGGTGGTCCAGTGGGCTAGTGGAGCCCAGTGTGTATGGGCTGGGGTGATCAGGACTGGATCAGTACAGTCTATAGTGTTATGGTCATGTTCTGGTAGTCCAGTGGGCTAGTGGAGTCCAGTATATATGGGCTGGGGTGATCAGGACTAGATCAGTACAGTCTGTAGTGGTGTAGTCATGTTCTGGTGGTCCAGTGGGCTAGTGGAGTCCAGTGTGTATGGGCTGGGGTGATCAGGACTAGATCAGTACAGTCTATAGTGGTGTAGTCATGTTCTGGTGGTCCAGTGGGCTAGTGGAGTCCAGTGTGTATGGGCTGGGGTGATCAGGACTAGATCAGTACAGTCTATAGTGGTGTAGTCATGTTCTGGTGGTCCAGTGGGCTAGTGGAGTCCAGTGTGTAGGGGCTGGGGTGATCAGGACTAGATCAGTACAGTATATAGTGGTGTAGTCATGTTCTGGTAGTCCAGTGGGCTAGTGGAGTCCAGTGTGTATGGGCTGGGGTGATCAGGACTAGATCAGTACAGTCTGTAGTGGTGTAGTCATGTTCTGGTAGTCCAGTGGGCTAGTGGAGTCCATTGTGTATGGGCTGGGGTGATCAGGACTAGATCAGTACAGTCTTATAAGTTGGTGTAGTCATGTTTCTGGTAGTCCAGTGGGCTAGTGGAGTCCAGTGTGTATGGGCTGGGGTGATCAGGACTAGATCAACAGGTCTATAGTGGTGTAGTCATGTTCTGGTAGTCCAGTGGGCTAGTGGAGTCCGAGTGTGTAGTGGGCTGGGGTGATCAGGACTAGATCAGTACAGTCTATAGTGTTGTAGTCCATGTTCTGGTGGTCCAGCATGGGCTAGTGGAAGGCCCAGTGTGTATGGGCTGGGGTGATCAGGACTTGATCAAGTACAGTTTATAGTGGTGTAGTCATGTTTCTGGTGGTCCAGTGGGCTAGTGGAGCCCAGTGTGTATGGGCTGGGGTGATCAGGACTGATCAGTATGTCTAACAGTGGTGTAGTCATGTTCTGGTGGTCCAGTGGGCTAGTGGAGAGTCCAGTGTGTATGGGCTGGGGTGATCAGGACTCAGTACAGTCTGTACAGGTCTAGGCATGTTCTGTGGCCCATTGGACTAGTCATGTGTCTGGGCTGGGGTGCCAGGGGGTCAGTAGTTCCTGTAGTGGTCAGTCGTGTGGTGGTCCAGGGGCTGTGGAGTCCCCGATCAGGACTGGGGAATCAGGACTAGATCAGTACAGTCTATAGTGGTGTAGTCATGTTCTGGTGGTCCTGTGGGTTGGTGGAGCCCAGTGTGTAGGGGCTGGGGTGATCAGGACTGGATCAGTACAGTCTATAGTGGTGTAGTCATGTTCTGGTAGTCCAGTGGGCTAGTGGAGTCCAGTGTGTATGGGCTGGGGTGATCAGGACTAGATCAGTACAGTCTATAGTGATGTAGTCATGTTCTGGTAGTCCAGTGGGCTAGTGGAGTCTAGTGTGTATGGACTGAGTTGATCAGGTCTAGATCAGTACAGTCTATAGTGTTGTAGTCATGTTCTGGTAGTCCAGTGGGCTTGTGGAGTCCAGTATATATGGGCTGGGGTGATAAGGACTGGATCAGTACAGTCTGTAGTGTTGTAGTCATGTTCTGGTGGTCCAGTGGGCTAGTGGAGTCCAGTATGTGTGGGTTGGGGTGATCAGGACTGGATCAGTACAGTCTATAGTGGTGTAGTCATGTTCTGGTGGTCCTGTGGGCTGGTGGAGTCCAGTTTGTGGGAGGCTGGGGTGTTCAGGACTAGATCAGTACAGTCTATAGTGGTGTAGTCATGTTCTGGTGGTCCAGTGGGCTAGTGGAGCCCAGTGTGTATGGGCTGGGGTGATCAGGACTGGATCAGTACAGTCTATAGTGGTGTAGTCATGTTCTGGTGGTCCTGTGGGCTAGTGGAGCCCAGTGTGTATGGGCTGGGGTGATCAGGACTGGATCAGTACAGTCTATAGTGGTGTAGTCATGTTCTGGTAGTCCTGTGGACTAGTGGAGCCCAGTGTGTTAGGCTGGGGTGATCAGGACTGGATCAGTACAGTCTATAGTGGTGTAGTCATGTTCTGGTGGTCCTGAGGACAAGTGGAGCCCAGTGTGTATGGGCTGGGGTGATCAGGACTGGATCAGTACAGGCTATCGTGGTGTAGTCCCGTTCTGGTGGTCCAGTGGGCTAGTGGAGCCCAGTGTGTATGGGCTGGGGTAATCAGGACTAGGTCAGTACAGTCTGTAGTGGTGTAGTCATGTTCTGGTGGTCCAGTGGGCTAGTGGAGCCCAGTGTGTATGGGCTGGGGTGATCAGGACTGGATCAGTACAGTCTATAGTGGTGTAGTCATGTTCTGGTGGTCCAGTGGGCTAGTGGAGCCCAGTGTGTATGGGCTGGGGTGATCAGGACTAGATCAGCACTGTCTGTAGTGGTGTAGTCATGTTCTGGTGGTCCAGTGGGCTAGTGGAGTCCAGTGTGTAAATGGGCACTGGGGTGATCAGGACTAGATCAGCACCATCTGTAGTGGTGTAGTCATGTTCTGGTGGTCCAGTGGGCTAGTGGAGTCCAGTATATATGGGCTGGGGTGATAAGGACTGGATCAGTACAGTCTACAGTGGTGTAGTCATGTTCTGGTGGTCCTGTGGGCTAGTGGAGCCCAGTGTGTATGGGCTGGGGCGATCAGGACTAGATCAGTACAGTCTATAGTGGTGTAGTCATGTTCTGGTGGTCCAGTGGGTTTGTGGAGCCCAGTGTGTATGGGCTGGGGCGATCAGGACTAGATCAGTACAGTCTGTAGTGGTGTAGTCATGTTCTGGTGGTCCAGTGGGCTAGTGGAGCCCAGTGTGTATGGGCTGGGGTGATCAGGACTAGATCAGTACAGTCTATAGTGTTGTAGTCATGTTCTGGTGGTCCAGTGGGCTAGTGGAGCCCAGTGTGTATGGGCTGGGGTGATCAGGACTAGATCAGTACAGTCTATAGTGGTGTAGTCATGTTCTGGTGGTCCAGTGGGCTAGTGGAGCCCAGTGTGTATGGGCTGGGGTGATCAGGACTAGATCAGTACAGTCTATAGTGGTGTAGTCATGTTCTGGTAGTCCAGTGGGCTAGTGCAGTGTGTATGGGCTGGGGTGATCAGGACTAGATCAGTACAGTCTATAGTGGTGTAGTCATGTTCTGGTGGTCCAGTGGGCTAGTGGAGCCCAGTGTGTATGGGCTGGGGTGATCAGGACTGGATCAGTACAGTCTGTAGTGGTGTAGTCATGTTCTGGTAGTCCAGTGGGCTAGTGGAGCCCAGTGTGTATGGGCTGGGGTGATCAGGACTGGATCAGTACAGTCTATAGTGGTGTAGTCATGTTCTGGTAGTCCAGTGGGCTAGTGGAGCCCAGTGAAATCGTTCTTCTGTGTCAGGGAGTTGTGATTTTATCATGTTGGATTCGTGCAGTATTCCGAAGTCTCCTCCAGGGGGCAGTGTACGTACACTGATAAGGCTCTCCGTAGCTTTTTTTTTTTGTGCTGGCCTTTCCAAACACCACTTTTCTCCTCGTTCTCCCGCCTTCCATCAGCCCCTCCTGGTTATATGAAATATCAGTCCTGTTATGACACGACTGAGCTCGCCACGTCTTGGTTGGTCCTCATGTTCTTAATCAAACACCAGAGTTTCTCAGGAGAACGTCCAGGCCGCTTAAAAGATGCTTCTTATGTTTATCTCAAAATAAAAGCCACCTCTATCTTTATTACCACAACACTGACTCTGCCAAGGTTTAATACAAGAACCCAAATAAAAGCCAAGGACAATAAACCTCCTGTTTAATAAAGCTCGGTTTCCTCATCACGCTCCGTTCAGGGGACTCGAGGAGATCCAGCACCCCATCCAAGAAAAACCTGATGGAGTTCTTTTAATTAGAAGCAGATTTATGTCAGTCGATTGACTGTTTTAGTGAAGTTGTTTCAGTCGTCTGGGACCAACACAGTCGGCATGTCCCGGTTTATATTAGTGTAGTTTTAATGGGATTACTGCTTCGCAAGGAATTATGGGATTGCAGGCGTGTTGGGAAGGATGATAAAGGTGACCAGGATCAATAACTGATGATAAGTTTAGACTGATATGATCAATATTTATTGAGCTACACATACAGAAGTCTGTCTCTCAGTATGGCGTCGGGACGCCGTGTTCGCTAACCCAACACGCCAGACGTCTCGGTATGGAGCTGTAGAGGTTCCTAATGGAGTCCTGTGATAATCCATCCCATGCAGCTTGAACATCCTCACACAGTTCCTGCAGATGGTGCGGTAGGGGTGGAGGTGGAGGGACACCAGGCCTTCTGGACGTGTGACAACACACCGTTCCTCTTGGTGCTGACCACGGTGCCTCCACACACGGATTCGTTGGGCGTCTCCACCAAGACTAAAGCGGGACTCGTCACTGAAGATGACCCGCTGCCATTCTGAGTCACTCCATGACAGTCTGGTACGACACCACTGCAGTCTTTGGTGACGGTGACGTGGTGTTAAGGACAGTCGTGGTAACGGTCTGTGTGCATGTAGTCCTGCGTGGTGCAGCCGTCTACCGATGGTGCTGCACTAACAGGAGGACCCATGGAGGACACCACTGCTCGCTGGATGTCTGTGATGGTTCTGTTGGGTCAGTCAGGTACAGAGATCCTGGGGGTTGTTGGGCTTTAGAAGGGGGGCTAGCTAGTTCCACTTTCGGTTTCTACCGACTTTCTAAATACCATAAGATCATTTTATGGTCTCATACAGCGTCCATCATTCTCAAACCATCGAACTGACCAGAATCTGACCCATGCTTGACCTCACCCAATCAACTCAGGGGACTGTAAACACTACACTGAATATCACTGAGGTTTATTTTTTTTGTTGTTGTTGTTGTTTGCTGAGCTGTGCAAAAGTCAGAGACCACCCTTCATTTCTTTAATTTCCAGTTAGAAACAGTCTTGAGGTCTTTCCATACGGACTCTGAATCCGGAACTGATTGACTGCAGCGCTGCAGAAGTTTTCTAATTGGAGCTGTTTTGTTTTGCTGCTGTATGGATATGATATATTCAGGCTGACCAATCAGAGCTCCCTTGTCGTGGTTGCAGCCCAAACAAACGCACATCAGGACCGACAAACAGGAATACCTGCAGAACTGCACCTTCACCACATTCTTCACCCATTGTTCTGAGAACACCAGCAGCTTCTTTGTTGGATGTGTGGGTCTCCTTTTCTCAGTGAGGAGCTTCTTGAACAGCTACACCTCCTTTCAGACCTCCACAGTGTGGAGGTGTCTTCTCACAGTGGAAGAAGGATGGACAGAGACACCTGTGGATGTTCTGAGATCTGAAGCAGGAGTAGAGTTGGATGTTCTCCTCTCTCTCAGGGGATAGTATTGGTGGGTCTAGCAGGTCTTTCAGGTGGTTGTTAGGAGTCTCATGTTCTTTCTCCTACCTTATGCAAATGGGTTATCTTATATCTGAGCTCCTAAGAATTACATCCTGGAATATGAAGAACCTAATGTCTGGAAATTAAACATGTGACCTCTGACGTTTGCACACTCCTGTAATGTGTGACTTCCTGATTTGAAATGTTGCATGTCTGATGTTTTGCACTGTGATTTCCTGGTCTTGACTCTTAACATCAAGCTCAGTTTATCTCTAGATACCCCTCACGCTCCTCAAACGAAGGGCTGTTTGTCCGTTTGTGCTGACCTTCCTCTCTTCATAATGCTCCTACTCTCCTTGATAACCTTCTCCTGAAATCTCCTCTTTTGAAGGTGAGGCTAGTGCGCTCTGCGCCCCCCAGTCCGCAGTTCAAAGCTTCTTTCGACGCTTCTTACCAAGTGTACAAACTCTACCAGACGGCCATTCACCATGACCCACCTGAGAAGCCTAGCGAGAGCCAGGTCTGGTATCTCCCAGCTTCCACTGGGCGGTAGGATGGGATTGGTAGTACTCCAGTGTTTTAACTGGGGTTGAGACTTCGCATGCATGACATGGCCTCCCTCAAAGTTTAGCCTACCGTTACTCTTGATATCCGGACGTCATAGTTTATAGTATTTGATGGAAAGCGTTAAAAACCATAACACGTACTCCTAGCTCACACAGTGTAGCAGCATGTCTTTCAGCCACGGCAGGGAAAGAATGAGCAGAGCCACGGTAGATGGTTTACAGCAGGGTGACTCTATCAGCTGCAGCCCGAGCACAACGTGACGGGTCACAACCGATGGATTCTGTATCTTGCCTGAAAGTCAGTTCTGAGTACAGCTCCTGTAGCACCATTGCTAGCACGGTGCTAGGCTAATACTGCAAATCTGCTTCTGTATCGTCACTCTGACAGCTTGACTGTATTTAACTCTCAGTGTCAGCCAATCAGATTTCAGAACAGACCTACCTGCCCCAACTAGTACTGACTGCAGACAGCAGGGAGGTGTAGCTTAGCGTCTTGGACTTATTTTTAAATATATATATAAATATGTGTATATATATATAAAATATATATACCCAGAAATTTAAAAGTTGGGGACCTTGGGGGGTTATGTTTCTTCCTCAAGGGCTCTTCGGTCATGTCCTGTTTGTTTAGAGGATCAAACCAGCGACCTTGTAGGAAATGGAAAGGAAACTAGATGTTGGTTCTTTATCTGCATAAATAGAGAGGTTTTAATCCACCAGCCTTTATTTTCTCTCTCAGTCGATCGTTTCCAGCTTTAAAGAATTGAAAAAGAAATAAAAACAGGATTTAATCTTCATAGAATGATAAAGACTACATCGACAGACTGACAGTGAAGTCAAAACAAGATCAAGGTGGAAAAAAGAACTCGGGGAACGGTTAAGATTAGGTGTTGTGTGAAGCACCGTCACTGGACTCTAGAGCAGCGGAGACGTGTTCTCTGGAGTGACCAATCACGCTTCTCCGTCTGGTAGTCCTATGGACCAGTCTGGGTTTGGCGGTTGCCAGGAGAGTGGTACTTGTCTGACTGCATTGTGGCGAGTGTAGAAGTCTGTTCTAGCTGTAAAGGGTGGGCCGACGTCTTATTAAACCCTATGGATCAAGAATGCGACGCCACTCAGTTCATATACGTGAAGGCAGATGAGCGATTATGCATGATGTCACTTAATGTGCTATGAAGCCTTATGCTGTTGTGTTATTACAGTTTAAGTGTGTGATTATGTCTAGTATAATAGAGCATTGTGGATATTTATGAAGGCACTGGTTCATGGTACAGGTGGCCTTAACGTGTTTCCAGTTCACAAGACAAATACAGCCAGCGTTCCGCCTGCAAAGCCCACCTCCTTCCTCCCTGGGCTAAAAGTGCGCCGAGAGCCAGGACCTATTTATAGAGGAGACGGTGAGCAGCGCGTTGAGGAACGTGGCACCCGTATGACATAACAGCTCAACACGGGCCGCATGCTACACTGGCGTTAATGAGAGGTGTCTAAACAGACTGCAGCTCGGTGGGATGGAATAACCTGTTCAGACCAGGAGGAAATGAGGCAAGGTAGAAGCCGAGAGGAAAGATAATCAGGCACGGCTGCGGGTGTTTCTTGCGAGTTTGCGAGAGACAGGATGAATGAAGTCCTCAGAAAGAGGGGAGCGAGAAGAAGGAGGGGGGGAAAATACGAGAGGAAATGAGAAAACTGCTCCCATACGTAGCGGGAAGGCCGTGTTTCCACAGGTGTCCCGGCTGAAACGGGGAGGCCGTTACTCTTGGGCTGTTTGGGTTCTGGCGCAGGTATTTTACCTCCACCTCTTTCCCGGGCCGTACCAATAAACATCCATCTTCTCCCGGCTCTCGGCCCGCCCGTAGAAGTGCTCCATCAGCACCTCGGCTTGTTAAGCTTCGTTCCGTTCACTGTGCCCTCAGATCCCGTTTCTCCATGGATGCAGCTGCACCTGAAATGCTGATGGTGCCCTGAGCTAGTCTACTGAAACGCCTGTGTTCAGCTCAACGTTAGCCTTGAGCTTTCTCTCAGACGCAGAATACACCACCCCATGTAGGAGACGGGGTTCGATTGCCGGTTTGGCAGTCAAGGACCAGAGTCATTCAGCAAGACCCCTAACACTACATTGTCCTCCCTGTAATAGGAACAAGAGAGAGACGGCCTCACTGTGGATCCTTATAAGGCATTATGCAAATGAACCACACTAGTTATTAAGCTTTATGAAGCCGGTTTCACCGATACTGTTAATAACGGGACAGATATAGAGGTTATAAGGCATCATGTCACTTTACTTGGTATACCAGTTTCTGTGTATGATCATAAACGTTTATGACAGATACTTAGGCTTATGTCTAGTATTATAAAGCATTATAAACACTTTATAGGTCTTTATGAATGCACTTATAATGCATTACGGATACCTAGATTCACAGACAGTGATGCTATAATGTCCATATGTGTTTATTGAATCATAATTTGAGCAAAACAGTTTACAGCAAAGCATAAAAAGACAATGGTCAATTCTGGAAACAGTTCGTCACAGGATGTTTATAAATCAGCTGGCAGAACCGCCCGGTGGGCTCATGTGGGCTGATTGACACGGCGTTTGTGTCGGTCAGGCGCTGTGTGATAGTGTTAACAGTGGCACTTAGTGGCACTCTGGTGTCCTCTAGAAGCTAAAGAACGTCGCACTGGCCCGCGGGCCGTCCGTGTGGGCCCTCCTGCGTTGAACGTAGATGTGGTTTCATGTTTTGGTGGTCCTGAATCTTCTGGCAGAGGGAAGTGTCCAGATGACGTGACGTCCAGGATGAGAGCACTCAGTCGTGGTTTTGCTGATGATGTGCACCACCTATAAGAGTCCTTGGGCAAGACTCCTAACACTATGCTGGCCTCCCTTGTTAGTGACTCTGGATAAGACCCTCGGTGTGTTAATGTGGTACGGCTGTGGCCTCTTTTCTAACCTCCATCTTTCTGTTTACTCCTGTCTTTTTCCAGTTGTGTGTACACCTCCAGTGTGGCAAGTCAGAACTAAAACGAGAAATAAGAAAATGATAAGGTAACACTTTCAGGTATTCATAATGCATCATAAGGGCCTTCATAAAGATCTATAACCCACTCATGATGCTTTATCGTAGTTGGCATAAGCCTTTGTAGCCGTGCCTAAATGATCATAATCACAGACATTACACATTACGTGTTGTAACACTGCATTATAAAGCTTCATGGCACAAAGTGACGTAATGCATATACAGTGTATTGTTGTGCTATGAAGCTTTATACTGAGTTATAACCTTTACTGTGTGTGATTACGATCATTTATGTTTAGTTCCAACAGTGTGTGGAAGACTTGACGTCCACTGAACAATTAAGCTGTAGTTTTGCTAGTGCGCTTCGTCACCCTGCTGTTGTAGACGTCCTGGAGTCCCGGACATCCAGCGAGCAGTGGTGTCCTCCATGAGTCCTCCTGTTAGTGCAGCACCATGGGCAGACGGCTGCACCACGCAGGACTACATGCACACAGACCGTTACCACGACTGTCCTTAACACCACGTCACCGTCACCAAACACTGCAGTGGTGTCGTACCAGACTGTCATGGAGTGACTCAGAATGGCAGTGTGTGGAGGCACCGTGGTCAGCACCAAGATGAACGGTGTGTTGTCATCATGGTTCAGTTTGACCCGGACTGAGCTCGAGTGCAGTTTAGGTTTTAAGCAGCTGAAATGATGTGCAGGTTTCACCATGCCGGGACAGCCTGCAGGTGTACCTGCCCCAGAAACAGACCATAACTCTGATATCAAAAGAAACCAAGCCAGCTCACTCCTGAAAAGGTGGCTGCTGTTGAAAGTTGAGGTTAATAAACTGATATTCAGGGACCAGTTCTAAACACCGAGTGAATTCAGGGCACTCTTTGTTACCAGTCTAAACCAAAGCTGTGCATCGTTAGCCATGCAAAGCAGCTGACATCAGGCCAACGTCCATTTGGAAACCGACCAGCACTCCGCTGCAGCCCGTGTTAAAAACAACTTGCTATAATGAGCACACAAATGAGGCCTCAGAGCTCTGGAAGAAGCTAATGTGACCCGATTCGTTTCCTTTTTGCCACATCTGTACACAGATGAATGTACACAGATGAAGGACTCAGTTACAGGTCTAGTTCACAAGCCAACTTATTAATTTTAATATCTAGAAGCTCATATATCAGCACTGCTAGCCAGTAACGTTAGACGAATGCGTAACGCTCTTAGTTCTGCTCATCTAAACTGTAAACGAGTGATAGAGCAGGATGGTAATCCACTATAAACCCCCCTGGTTTGTTTTTATTTAACAAAAATTAAACGCACCCTTACCCTATTACACTGCTGTCTCCTCCGATGACGTCCCTCCGCTTTGAACAGCTCTTCAGCTCCAGTGGAATCATGCGATAGGACAGTGTGCTGTGTTCATACAGAATCACTCCCCAGCCCGGGAACCTTCGCCTAATGCTTCGCCGTCAACCTGTGTGGTTGGCCATGGAACCTGGCCAATCCTAACCTTGTTTTTTTTATTCACAGTATGTTATCGGGGGATCCAGGTTTGAAAAAATGAAAGTCATTCCTCTTATATTTAATCTTTCCACATTTTTAAAAATAGCATCAGGTCATTGAGCCATGCCGATGTCTTGGGTGGATTAGCGATCTCCAGTCCAGCAGTATTCGTCTCTGAGCCAGCAGAGAGGCATAAGGGTTTGTTTTTTTGGCTTTGGTCATCGAGGTTGCATTTTCAAAAACCCAAATATAGCAGTTTCAGCACTGGGCTCTGTGTTCGGCTTGAGTATACCGGCCCAGAAACCCTTCAGCTCGAAACAGGACCAGATCGTGAGGGTCAGGTCTGACAGCCTGAAGTCTGGTTCGACAGTTTGGCTTTACTGTAGTGAGTTGGAGGAAGACCTTTACACTGTATTAGATTCAGACGAGCTCTGAAACCTGCCCAGATTCATCAGATACTTCTTTACCTAGTTCCTCCACCCAGGCCGTTCTTATCTTGTCTGTTGATTCGTCTTTAAGGGGGAGCCGCTGTTGTTCTAATGCTGCCCTGGTGGTTCTTTGTGACGTTGTTGTCTTACACATACCGAACCTGATCACAGCTAATGCCGCTAGCTTTAATACCGACATATGAAGTTCAGAGGTCAGTCTAATGAACATGCTTAATCGTTCAGAGAAAGCTAGTCGGGTCATTTTAGGCGTTCCCATCTTGCTAGCTCCCGCTTCAAAGAGCCACAGACTGGAGGTGGAACAGCCTGCCCAAGGACTCTTATTGGTGTTGCGCAGCATAGTCACCCAGACCGGGAATCGAACCCCATCTCCCACATGGTGTGGTAGCTCAGTGACAGGTGGAGTTACCCGTTGTGCCATAAGCAGAACTGTACATGCAGTTCTGTTCCTTCATGGAGCTTCCCAGTCATAGCTCTTGCTGTGCCTGCACCTAAAATAGTCTGACAGAGGATCCTTAGCCTGTAAACGAGGGCTAGAAAATAAAATGCCATTGTAAACTTAGGTCTACAGTGTTCGGTTTGTTTGGTTTACCTGTTTTAATAAATGTAATTTTAATAAATTTTAATAAAGCAGTCCATATAGGGATTATAATGTGAACTTTTTTAGAATCCAAGAAGGTTAAATTATCGGTTTACTGGCCACAACAAAGTGCTAATGATCGGTTATCGCGTGTTGTCGTTTGTTGATCATCTGTTTGATGTGCTTGTCACAGAGGCTGCGTCTCAGCTGTGCACTACACACTAACACTACGGATCCTAATAGTGTGGGTTCTGCAGGCTAGGACACACAGTATTAGCACACTACATCATTCTGAGCTAACAGGAAGTGGTGAAGCTTACTTAATACCTGGCTGGACTCTGATTGGCTGAGGTTTATTTACATAAACACACAAACAAATAAACACAGCTTATGTTTACTGGCTGTTTGGGCAGATTTGGGTTCAACTCACAATTATACACCATTGCTAATTCCACCACCACCACAGCCACCGTCGCATCACCGCACACAGTGTTCCCAGCCATGAGATGCTCCGGTCTTTCCGTTTCCTGTTGCGTTGTGGGGCGATAGTGCGCATCACTACAGTACTTCGAAATCGACTGGTTCTGAGTGTGAGCTGTGGGTGTTTGATTGTACTCGACTTTAATTCATAGCTGTACTAGATACTAGCTAGTGTTAGTATCAGGTGTGTGATTGGGACGCACTCCAAGACTGACTCCGCAAACAGAGGGGTCTATGAAGCAGTCATAATGAGTCCGTCATCCGCTGCAGGTGTGTGCAGGGGGAGGAGCCAGCACACGTCTGTATCCTTGTGCAGTACTGAGCTAGGGAATCTTGTTCTCATGCCGTGCATATGTAATAGTGGGAGGTGTAGAGCTGGGTGCTCTCTGTTCTTGCTCTAGACAGAGCCGACAAGTCTGCAGTGCACTAGTCTCACCTTCACTGTCCACTGTCCTGGTGTCCCTGCATTTCATACCCAGAGTCACGCCCCCTGCTGCCATGAACATGATTCGGTTGGTTGTGTTTCATTCTGACGGCCGTTTTTAGAGGCGGTTATCGCTCTTTAGCCGCTGAAGCTCATTTCAGATTCATCCTGCACTGTGTTTTTGTGTGCCTAGTGCCGACCTCCCTCCATCCTTTCTGTTACCCCAGTAAATGTATGTGTGCAGTTTAACACGGCTTATGTGCTTGTTCACTGTCCCCTTCTGGTCACTGGGCCACTGTCTTTATTCCCCTTGTCTTCCCTTCCTCCTTCTAACCACCCCTTCATCCTGCTGCCCCGAAGGTGAGGCTAGTGCCGGTCAGCTTTGAGGACCCTGACTTCTTGGCATCCTACGAGCAGTCAGCGGCGCTGTACGCCCGTTACCAGATGAGCATTCACGGCGACTCTCCATTTGAATGTGACAAAAGCCAGGTATGAGCTCCAAGTGTCTTTTTCCGTGTGGCCCCACCTTTGAGGCGCACCCTCTCTTTTGCATGAGGTCCTTTTCACTTTCGGGTTCTGTAGTCTTTGTTAGCGTCTCGCTACATAGCAGTTCCTATTATTTTAGCCAGCTTGCTGTTTTTCATGTCCAGCCTTTTAACTCCTGACATATGTAAACACTTCCTCCGCTATAGCTTATGAGTCAGAACCAGCAGACTCTGGACCTGACATCGCCGTTACTTGTCATGTTGCGAGTGGAGCAAAAGAGACTTAGGAATCCAATCCGATTAAAATCACGCTTCAAACCAACTTCTAGCGTGATGTCCTGAAATTGGATGTTGTGGTTTTCCAGACTATAAAAAATTATACAGTCTGGAAATGCCTTGTAACATCCTAACAACCACCTGGAATACTATATCAGACTTTCGGCAGCACCATAGCAAACACCTTAGCAGCCAGCAACCGCAGCAGCAGCTACCTAGCAGCCACCTAAGAACTACCTTGTAACGTCCTAACAACCACCTGGAATACTATATCAGACTTTCGGCAGCACCATAGCAAACACCTTAGCAGCCAACAACCGCAACAGCAGCTACCTAGCAGCCACCTAAGAACTACCTTGTAATGTCCTAACAACCACCTGGAATACTATATCAGACTTTCGGCACCACCATAGCAAACACCTGAGCAGCCAACAACCGCAGCAGCAGCTACCTAGCAGCCACCTAAGAACTACCTTGTAACGTCCTAACAACCACCTGGAATACTATATCAGACTTTCGGCAGCACCATAGCAAACACCTTAGCAGCCAACAACTGCAGCAACAGCTACATGGCAGCCACCTAAGAACTACCTTGTAACGTCCTAACAACCACCTGGAATACTATATCAGACTTTCGGCAGCACCATAGCAAACACCTGAGCAGCCAACAACCGCAGCAGCAGCTACCTAGCAGTCACCTAAGAACTACCTTGTAACATCCTAACAACCACCTGGAATACTATATCAGACTTTCGGCAGCAGCATAGCAAACACCTTAGCAGCCAACAACCGCAGCAGCAGCTACCTAGCAGCCACCTAAGAACTACCGTGTAACGTCCTAACAACCACCTGGAATACTATATCAGACTTTTGGCAGCACCATCACAAACACTTTAGCAGCCAGCTACCGCAGTAGCAACCTAGCAGCCACCTAAGAACTACCTTGTAACGTCCTAACAACCACCTGGAATACTATATCAGACATTTAGCAGCACCATAGCACACAGCTTAGCAGCCATTTCCCATCTGCCTGGCATTTAGCATTAGCCATAGCATTTCTAACCTTGCGGACTGGTGCAAACGCTCCTTCTCACTCTCCTAAAAGTGAACAAGGTGTTTGGGAATACCTCCACAACCACCAGGAGCTGGAGAGAAGCAGGAAGCAGAGCTGCTGGACTTCCTCAGGAGCCTGGGAGGTGTCCCCTCAGGCCTGGAAACTGACCCAGCTCTGCCAAGGTGTCTCAGTAAGGGAATAAATCCTCCAGCCTTTAAAACGTGCCTGTGGATGACTGTTAAAAGGCTGTCGGAGTGGACCATCTCTCCCGGATTCTTTCCTGGTGCCATAACACTCTTTAAAGCCGTGTAGCCTGCGTGTTTGCGTTAGCTCGGCTCCAGCCGGTGTTTATGGCCTCTGGACAAACACTCTCCAGAGAGGAACAGGAGGGGCTCGGTGGTGCAGGGCCAGTGTGGGGAGAGACCTGAGGAGTGTAGCATACGGAGTTATCAGGATAGGTGGGTTTCCCTGAAGAGCATAACTCAACCTTCATCGTTAGCGTTAGCTCTCTGCACGTTAGCCTGTTAGCTGTGGTTCGTTAACTTCTGCAAATAAAGATCCAAAGTTGGTGCAGGTTACTGACCGTGCAGGTTACTGACCGGGTCTTACTACACGCCTGCTACATGCATGTTCCACTTTACTGTTGATCTGTGAAATCTGCAGTAGCTGCAACACAGCAGTCGAGGGCTGGAGGTTAGGGAACCACCCTTGTGTCCTGAACTGACAGGACACGACACGACTAAAGTGCTTCTGAGAAAGGCACCTGATACCCAACTGCTCCCTGGGCATCATGGATAGAGCAGTCCACGGTTCCGGGCAAGTGTGCTCACTGCCCCCTAGTGTGTGGGTGTTTCACTGCACAGGGGGGTTAAATATGCAAGTGTGGAAACACAATTGGCAAAAGCTTCTTAGCTGTAACTCAGACTGCATACTGGATGGAAATTGGATTCTGGTGCTGGTACCCAGAGCCATTTCTGCAGTTCTGAAAACTTTGTGGCCCCTCCAGCTTGGGCCCCTTCGACGCCCCAGTCTTGGTGTTTTGCATGCCATTGTAAAGTGATGCTCAGCACTGCAGCTAGCTGGCTAAGACGATTGGCTAAAAGACCAACTCCAGCTAGCTAGCAGGCATTCTCATTCTCTAAGGGCTATTAGATAGATTAATTATTTTTAATAATTTGGGTGTGTGTTGTTGCTTGTGGTTTCTCAGAAGCCTCAGATACTCATTTACTAGTGAAGCACCAAATACAGCTGGAATTCTACGTTCAAAAACCAGAAAATCTGTACGTATAGTGACGCCTGTAATGATGCCGTTACCTGTCTCTAGTTCCCGGATGTAGACGGATGAGTGTTAATCAGTTTCAAGCATTCCAGTCCAACGGAACTCCAGACAGAGTAAAGAACAGAACCAGGCCACAGACGGAGAGCAGGTTCTCAGCACGCACGCACCTGTGCACTCTAAAACTGAGATACAAATACAGACAGTGAAAACGGATCTGGCCCAAACCCGGCCCACATTCCCCATTTTCATCTGGCCTACCTCCCGGGTAGGTTGACGGACTTGGGTGGACCGCTCCCGGTAGCAGGATGTAGGCCACTTACGCACCACATTAGGTCCACGCCTCAGTCGAAAGTAGGCAACTCATCCGCACCCAGCGCCACCTGCAGGAGCCTAAAGGTACTACCACCTTAAACACACAAAGTGACCCGTGTTGTGTTCGGTGAGCTTACCTTTCTCAGTTTCTGTGTGTGTGGATGGAGAAGAGAGGAACCAGACCTGCAGGGCTTTGCCTCAGGTTGATGAATGAGGAGGGAGGCTCACTTCGAGGTTTAATGAGGGTCCGCTGGCCTCATCAGTTGCCTGTGTACGTGGGGGTGAATGAAGGACGACTGGCCTGTCGAGATGCTGATTGTGCACAGATGAGCTTCTTGAGTGAAGATCTGGTGGCAACGTTGTAGGGGACGGCTTGGGAACGCCCACACCTGTATAGGTTAAGAGGTGTTCTCTCGTGAGTGAGGTTGAACACTGGCCAGCGTGCTCATGGCAAGGAGACGCGAACTATCGGGATAGAGCCGTGCTGCTTTTGGATCAGAACCGGACCTGTAACTGGGACCTGATCTGGCCCAATAGGCGCGGAACCCCCGTAGACAAACAAGGCTGATGTTGGCAACTTATTCCCCAGGGTGTTACTCAGCATTTCTGTGCCACCTTAAATTCTGCAGCAGGTACAGCCTGGCAGTGCCGTTTAAGGTGGAGTGGACCCTTCAAGCCTGTATTCGGTAGAAGAACTCTTCTAGATGCTTAGTAGAACCATTTTAAAAATGTTCCGTATTAAACCATATACATCACATATGCATGTATATTAATAGAGAGAGAGAGAACCCATGGTTCTAAATGGAACCATTGTCTGGAGAACCATATTTGGGTGTGCTCTGATGAGGAAGCCACACTCCTAAAGCAGAGGCTCCTTTGAGTCATGCCGTAGAACAGCTACTTTTGATGGATGGTTCTTTAGAGAACCAGCGGTGTTAATGAGATGTGTGAGTGAGAAGAACCAGAACGTTCGTCATCGGCTGTTCTAGCCTGGCTGTCCTCCTCTCTGCACCTCCGTCTCCTCCTGGAGTTCTACACCTTTTTGCTGTGCACTCCGGAGCAGCAGATGGAGAGAACGCCGTACGGAGCTGCTAACTGTCTGACTAATTCTCTCCAGCCCCGGCGTCAGTACGAGGAGTAGCTGAGTGGTGTTTAAAACCGCAGGAGACCGCTCTCTGCAGAACCTCGGTCGGGTTCTGCGTGTGTGCGCTCGGGGTGGGCAGCGTGGAGGAGCGGTGTGATGGTTATATGGAGGTATTTACAGGTATGGAGTCTTTATTGACCTGTAATGTGGTAAACGTTCCCAGACCAAGTCTGATATACTGTAGATCTGGAGACGCAGCTTCTTCATTGAGTTCAAGAAGCTAAACATGCATCAGTCCCTTAAACACACATATACACACACACTCACACTCACATACACACTCAGATACACACACACACACACACACACACACTCAGATACACACTCACACACACACACTCAGATATATAAACACACACACACACACACACACACACACTCAGATACACACTAACACTCTCACACACACACACACACACACACTCAGATACACACTCACACACACTCAAATACACACACACACACACACTCACATACACACTAGCACTCACACACACACACACACACACACGCACATACACAGTTCAGTTATTCTGTCTCTTTTTGTCTCCTTTCTCACTCTTTCATCCTCTCTCTCTTCCTCTCTTTCTCCCTCTCTCTCTCCCGCTCGCCCTCCTTCTCACTTCCTACCTCTTTCTCTCCCTCCCTCTCTATCTCCCTCCGTCCCCTCCTCTCTCCGTCTTTCTCTCTCTCTCCCTCTCCCCCCCCCCACTATATTACGGTCAGTGATGCGTCACTGTGGTCCTCAGGTTCCAGCTTATTTAACAGCCCTGACTAAAGCCCTGCCCACAGTGGTTTCAGTGAGCGGGAGAGGGGTGTGGGGGTGGTGGAGGTTGCTTTATGATGAGTACTCGGTTAACCGTGTTCGGGGTGCTGAGTTGGAATGCTGAGATCAGTGTTCTGGAACCGGTTGTGTTTTGAAACATTAAGGTTGTGTGTTGGTGATGGAGCGTGGTACGCTCAGGAACGCGGGTGCCCCACCGTGGCCATGCTGCCAGAGATAGTGTTAGGAACGTTACTGAGGATGCAGGGATCGAAACGCACATCGCTCGCCATGATGTACGATCAGCCTGATGATGTAGGCCCACCAGATAATCAGACTGTTTATCCAAATATGCATTTTTATATAACCGTAATATAAGATATGAAGAGGTGGAGGCGTGTTCTGTGGAGTGACCGATCACGCTTCTCTGTCTGGTAATCCGATGGACGAGTCTGGGTTTGGCGGTTGCCAGGAGACCGGTGTTTGTCTGACTGCACTGTGCCGAGTATAAAGTTTGGTGGAGGGGGGATTATGGTGTGGGGGTGGTGTTCAGGAGTTTGGACAGGAGTAGAACACCATCCGGGTATCTCCAGTACACCATGAAGATAGCTCCACCTGTGTTCCCAGTGGTGGTGAAGGTAACCAGACATCCCCTCTAAAAGCTCCCTCACAGGAAGTTCCTACATGAGGTGGTTCTGAATACGCTGCCTGATGTCTGAGACGCTGTTTATGATAGTGTGGAGAAGATCTCAGCCTTAAACTCCATTCATGGTGGAGGGATACATGCTGCAGGGCGCTGTGAGGTCAAATAGTCCCCCAAAGGAGCTTAGTATTTCCAGGTTTTCCAGATTTTCATCATCAACATTCCATACACACTCAGAAGACACGCGTAGGTTCACTGGTGGTTCTAGATAGTCAATAAAGCCTCTGTATGTGTGTTCTAGATATGGAGAACCCTGGTTCCCATCACCACCACTGTAAAGAACGTCTGAACCACCTCACACCGAACCCGCGCTCAATCACCCTGTTTACACCGCACACGCTGAACTCTACAGAAGGCTGGGAAGTATCCCCTATAGGCCGTCTGATGTATGGCGCAGGTTGTCACGGTTTTTGGTTTTAGAGGAATGTACGGCTACTTGTTACACATAACTCATATTCATAACTCCACTTCTGGCATTGCCATTGTGTTCTGGAGTCGGGATGCAGGCTCACAGAGCTGCTTATCTTCACTACTGCTGCAGCGTTTCCTGTAGGGCTGTCCAACACGGACAGCGAGGTCTTTGTGCAGGCACACCTCATACATCACAGAGCTTTCCGGAAAACAGTATGTGCACATGGTGGTGCGGCTGCGAGCGTAGGTTCAGCATGGCGTAGCTCCTGTTTCTCATTTAGCCGGGTTTGTGAGCTAAACCCAGAAACATGCTCTGCGTATCCACAGGCCCTGAGAGCCGGCCAGCCAGTAAACAGAGCAGGTCCGCCGCGCAGGGAAGGAACAAAGAGGCTCCAAGCTTCCTCACTGCCACTTACTTTCCCGGGTCGGCTTCTCTCGCTACGTATCGTCTACCGCACACTCCTCACCTGAGGAAACCAAGTGGGTTACATGCGGCTGTTGGGTAAATGAAGGGCTGTTTGTGTTTCCACAGAGACTTTCAGGATGGAGGTGCTCCGTCTCAGGAGGCCCAAATATTGATTTAGTTAATGTGATGTATCTTACTTTCCCAGTTTTAAACTATTTCAATAGGTGTGTATATATATATATATTACAATCAGAAGCCTCTTAGAATGAGTCCTATATTCAAAATGCATATTTCAACATCAAATGCATTCATAAGGTGTTATAAGGCATACACAGTATCTTATAATACCATTCATGAGCTTGTAAGATTACTTGAAGTTAGTTATAATTACATGCAAAAAATTTGCATAACTATATCACAGGCATAAACAGTTATGATTACATGAATAACACAAGCATAACTCTATTACATGCATAACCAGTTATGATTACATGAATAACACAGGCATAACTCTATTACATGCATAGCTAGTTATTATTACATGCATAACTACATTACCTATAGTTATGATTACATGAATAACACAGGTATAACTACATTACATGCATAACCAGTTATGATTACATGAATAACACAGGCGTAACTACATTACATGGGTAACTAGTTATGATTGCATTAATAACACAGGCATAGCTACATTACATGCATAACTAGTTATGATTACATGAATAACACAGGCATAACTCTATTACATGCATAACCAGTTATTATTACATGAATAACACAGGCATAACTACATTACATGCATAACCAGTTATGATTACATGAATAACACAGGCATAACTCTATTACATGCATAAGATGTGAATAGCAACCTGCATAGCTAGTTATTATTACATACATAACTGCATTACCTATAGTTATGATTACATGAAAAACAGAGGCATAACTACATTACATGCATAACCAGTTATGATTACATTCATAACATGTGCATAGCAACATCACTTGCATATCTAATTATGATTACATGCATGACACATCCATAACACAAATTACATGCATAAAACAAAAGAAAGCAACTTTATATCAGGTTTCATAATGCCCTATAACACCTGTTCATAAGAGCGTTATAAGGATGATTGTTGTACTAGGTCAGCTATGGCTTTAATAAGCTCCGCCTCTTATAAAAGCAGAGCGTCGTATTCACACCGCGTCCCGTATTACACGTTAGACCCGGTGTAATGCTCTATGAGGTGTAATGTACTGAAATGTCACGTCCCCTAACGGCTGTTATAGCCTGCCATAAAACTCAGTGTCTGATTACATGGTGAATTACAGCGTTAGGGGCTAGGTGTCATGGAAACCTGACAGTATACAGCTACGTACTCTTACATTATTATATATTATGCATGTCATTATATCTACTTAAGAGACATTCAGCAAGCTAGGCCATGTGTTATAAGGAGCTGTGTGCTTTATAATGCGTCATACACTTATATTTATAGGGTGTGATCTGAACAGTTGTGTTTTTCTTTATTTTTAAGGTAAATTCAGATTAAATTTTCAACCAGAGTCTTAAATATTTTATATTTTAAGAGCCTTCACTATAGAGAATGTCTTAACTCATTATAACAGCCGAGTCTGTCATTAGACCACAAATATTCAAATATTTTCATATGACTTTTTATATATAAACAGTAAATTAATATTTTAAACTGTGATATGAGTTTAAGCTCCCCAGGAGCGAGAGCTGAGTCCCCTGTGACTGAAACTTCCCTAACACTGTGTAACACCTCCAACAGCACCGATAACAGCTGGGACTGGAAGTTTCTGGATGTAGCCACATCAGTGTCCAGACACTCTCACATCAAAGAACTGGTCAGGTGATCCAGATTCAGTGGATGCCTTTTCTGGCCCAGTTCCGAGGAGAATTCCCTGTAGGCTGGGATTGTATCCACTGCTGGTAGACCCGTATGACCGTACGCTTCCATACACCTGCAGATTCAGCTACTTCCTTCACACTATGGTCTTTGGCCACGCCCACATGCAGTCCCTCCTTTTAGCCAATCATTAACATCTGCTCTGGAGCCATTTTCCACACATGGAACGAGACATTCCCTGCACTGTAGCACCTCTTCCCATCACTCACACCTCACATAGCCCCATCATCCTCGTGCAGCGCCATCTGCAGGGGCCTGAAGGTACTGCCACCTTAAAGACACAAGGGGACTCATCTTTTGCCTGGTGAGATTATATTCTATTAGGCTAATAGGGCAGCTGCTCAAAGCCTTGGCGTGTCCTGATAAAAGTTTATTTTATAAGTGCGGGAGGTCTAAGAAATCTCAGTTTGGCCCGCTATAGCGCAGTTATAGAACTGGTGTGCTAGCAGTGCTAAGCAGTAGCCAACATTAAAACCCCTGGTTGCATTTCAGCAGGACTGATGATGAACTGCCTGGTGTTGAAATGAAGAGGGCTTGAAACAGCAGGTTGCTCGTAGGAGATGTACTGGACCGTACAGTCAGGGAGGCCATGTCACATGTGCTTTAGTGCATGAGCTGATTACATGCTTATTGATGTAATAGAGTTGAATCTGATCGAGTTATTAGTGCTAGATTAATAACTTCTCCTCTCTCTCCCCTTTACAGTTTAAGAGGTTCCTCTGCGACTCACCGCTGGAGGTAAGTTTCTTATTTCTGAACCTTCATTCTGCACGTCCTCACTGTTAGGTGACGTCTGTGGCAGGATTATGCATAGTGGTCGCTGGTTAATGGTTACGACTCGAGTTTGAATTATAACTGTTTTCTATATATTGAATGAGCAGTTTAGAAAATTGGGGTTCTCAAACTTTACATAATAGAGGATGGTTCTCTAGCACTGGTGTTCCATCTACTTACTCTACCCAGATAGGACAGTGTAGAAACTCAAACGGTTTGTAGTGTTTTTAATGTTATATCAGACTCAGATTAATAATCCCTACTGATTTAGCCAGTTAGAACATCCTCGTTATTCTCTTAATGCTGGGAACACTTTCTGATAAGAACCGTTACTGGAATCTTGTTTCAGTTTTCCCGTTCCACCTTAAATAGAATTAGGTTCCAGTACTTGAGGTGTTATCATAATTAAGGATTCAGTAGTTTATTGTCATATGCACAGAGAAGTCTGTACAGTTAAGCAGTCTGTAATGTTCTGGTGGTCGGGTTGTGCAACTGAGCAGTCTTTAATGTTCTTGTGATCAGTCTGTGCAGTTGAGCAGTCTGTAATGTTCCGGTGGTCGGTCTGTGCAGCTGAGCAGTCTGTAATGTTCCATTGGTCAGTCTGTGCAGCTGAGCAGTCTGTAATGTTCTGGTGGTCAGTCTGTGCAGCTGAGCAGTCTGGAATGTTCTGGTGGTCAGTCTGTGCAGCTGAGTAGTCTGTAATGTTCTGGTGGTCAGTCTGTGCAGCTGAGTAGTCTGTAATGTTCTGGTTGTCAGTCTGTGCAGGTAAGCTGTCTGTAATGTTCAGGTGGCCAGTCTGTGCAGGTAAGCTGTCTGTAATGTTCTGGTGGTCAGTCTGTGCAGGTAAGCTGTCTGTAATGTTCAGGTGGCCAGTCTGTGCAGGTAAGCAGTCTGTAATGTTCTGGTGGTCAGTCTGTGCAGGTAGGCAGTCTGTAATGTTCTGGTGGTCAGTCTGTGCAGGTAAGCAGTCTGTAATGTTCTGGTGGTCAGTCTGTGCAGGTAAGCAGTCTGTAATGTTCTGGTGGTCAGTCTGTGCAGGTAAGCAGTCTGTAATGTTCTGGTGGTCAGTCTGTGCAGGTAAGCAGTCTGTAATGTTCTGGTGGTCAGTCTGTGCAGCTGAGCAGTCTGTAATGTTCTGGTGGTCAGTCTGTTCAGGTAAGCAGTCTGTAATGTTCTGCTTGAGTGCTGTAGCAGGTGAGTGTTGGACTGAGGCCTGTCAGTCATGTTTGCTTATTAGAATATTAGGCCACTCCCCTACAGTTCTCAGATAGGGCCTAGTCCGTGAATGTTAAAGGATGTAATCCTAATACTGTGGCGCCTCCATGTTGGGTCATATTGTAGCACAGCTGGTATAATACCATGGTGTCCTGATGGCTTGCGTGTGAGGCTGTCTAGGGAGCTGGCATTGTTTGTCCCGTGGGCACTGTGCTCAGTCCAGCAGAGGAATAACAGTGGAAAATGTGATGGCCAGACAAGACTCGGAAACAGTGTGTCTTTATGGAGCGTGGCTGAGCCGGGCACACACAACAGGAAAACAAATAGGGAGCGTGTTCTGATCTGAGGGGGAACCAGGTGGAAAATAGCCTCCCTCTGATGTGTGTGTGTGTGTGTGTGTGTGTGTGTGTGACGAGGGTATGGCAACATACACCTGAGTGAGAGTAATGTTTAGCAGCTGGCCAGAAAAATATGGTGACATTTTTTTTCCAGGTATGAGTCCAAACATCTGATCAGGCATAACATTATGACCACCTTAATGCATCTACACTCTTTATCCACTGTATCAGCTCCACTGACCCTACAGGACACTCTGTAGGTGTACAGGTCCAGACTGTAGTCCATCTGTTTCTCTGTGTACTGTATTACCCTGTTCTTCAATGGTCAGGACCCCCACAGGACCACCACAGAGCAGGTACGATGTGGGTGGTGGATCATTCTCAGCACTGCAGTGACACTGACGTGGTGGTGGTGTGTTAGTGTGTGTGGTGCTGGTGTGAGTGGATCAGAGACAGCAGTGCTGCTGGACACCTCAGGGTCACTGCTGGATTGAGAATCGTCCACCAACCAGAACTATCCAGCGTCCTGTGGGGCAGCGTCCTGTGGGGCAGCGTCCTGTAGGAAGAGTCCTGTGGGCAGCGCTCTGTGTCCACTGATGAAGGACTAGAGGATGACCAACACTGCACTGTGCAGCAGCAGATGAGCTATCGTCTCTGACTGTCCATCTACAAGGTGGAGCAGCAAGGTAGGAGTGTCTAATAGAGTGGACAGTGAGTGGACACAGTGTCTCAACACTCCAGCAGCACTGCTGTGTCTGATCCACTCACACCAGCACCACACACACTAACACACCACCACCACGTCAGTGTCCCTGCAGTGCTGAGAATGATCCACCACCCACATCATACCTGCTCTGTGGGGGTCCTGTGGGGGTCCTGACCATTGAAGAACAGGGTAATACAGTATACAGAGAAACATCATAAACACACTGAGCAGCTTTCTCTCAGCGTTAAAAACTGTTGGTGTTCAGCTTTCTAGCACTGTTTACATCCTTTAAGCTCTTCCTCCGTCAGCGGGGAGGTGGTCCTTCAGTGTGACGTGTTGTGTTTCAGAACATGTGGAATATTTGCATCAAAAACTATTTACTGTGGACACAGTATTTTGTCAGGGTGTGAGGGTGGGGGGGTGCATCTCTCATGGTCTTGCATGCAAAATGAAGAAGATGGACAAACTCTGACATCATGACAGGTTCTTTCCACTTCGGAAAAGCCAAAGCCGAAGGGAAGTTTCCCAAACCGTAGTTCGGAGCTGAAACTTGATGAGTGCTTTCGCATACAGCTGGGAGCTCTTGTTGCTCATCACAGACTGGTCAAACTGGGACATTGTGCTGGATGGTTTCCACTGCGGTAAAGCAGAAGAGGAGCGGAGGGTTTCTCCACCTCTTTCAGGAGCTGACACAGTCACAGCTCGGATCTCCGTAACTCCATGACAGGTGGAGCAAAATGTGACACAGGGCTACTGTAGCGTAAAGTGGCGTGAAGGTCTTCATGGCTTCCTTCAGGGTGCATTGCCAGTGACCGTGATTGAACTGTCACGGTGAGTGACAAAAAGGACAGCTGCTCCCAGAAGGAAGGTGTGGGATTGCAGTGCTATTGGGAAGGAGGATAAAGGTCACCAGGAACAATAAACCCAACACGCCAGACGTCTCGGTATGGAGCTGTAGAGGTTCCTGATGGAGTCCTGTGATAATCCATCCCATGCAGCTTGAACATCCTCACACAGTTCCTGCAGATGGTGCGGTAGGGGTGGAGGTGGAGGGACACCAGGTCTTCTGGACGTGTGACGGCAAACCGTTCATCTTGGTGCTGACCACGGTGCCTCCACACACGGATTCGTTGGGCGTCTCCACCAAGACTAAAGCGGGACTCGTCACTGAAGATGACCCGCTGTCATTCTGAGTCCCTCCATGACAGTCTGGTACGGCACCACTGCAGTCTTTGGTGACGGTGACGTGGTGTTAAGGACAGTCGTGGTAACGGTCTGTGTGCATGTAGTCCTGCGTGGTGCAGCCGTCTGCCGATGGTGCTGCACTAACAGGATGACTCATGGAGGACACCACTGCTCGCTGGAGGTCCGTAGTGGTGGCTGATGGGTCAGTCAGGTACGGAGATGAGGCCTGCGTCAAACCTGCCCACCAAGTTTCAGTCCTGTCGGTCATTTACCATGAAAAGAGTGATCTGTCTGATTAAATTCACAGATGTTGTTGCCACGGGAATACCAAGGAATATTCCACTTGAACCTGTTAAACTACCCCAGCGGTCCGCGTTCGTTTATGCCTGGCTCTGCCCTGTCATAAACAAACCACTGTGCTCTGCCTAGTGAAGTCATGCTAAGCGAGTGCACGGAGAGAAATGGAGCGTCCAGTGGTTTGTGTTCTGTCCCTCATTACCTGCTGAGCGAAGCCGTGCCGGGTCCCGTTTGAACCCACCCTCAATTGCTGAGAAACCGAGCGCTTCTTTTTTCCGGAATGCCAGTAAACAAGCAGCCGGGTCAGCCGGGCAGTGACGCAGCCGCGCTCTGCCCTTCAGCTGGCGGTGTGGCAGGTGGAAGGGGGAGGAATGGAGGGAACAAGGAGCAAAAGACGTGTACAAGGTCCTACGTAGCCCCCAGCCGCCCACGGCCCGCTCGCCTGGTGCTAATGAAGATCATTAATGTTTATAAGTGCCGGGATTTTAGCACCTCGTCAAGCCCTCCAGCCAGACGCCTGAGACCCAGCGCCGCTGCGGACTCGCACACGTGCACTCAGGGATGCTCGTAGAGTTCGTCCACTTAACCTCCAGAGCTCTTCTTTTACAAGCTCCCATAACAAACAAACATCTGCTGCTGTACGATAATGACTCATGAAGCTGGCCTGACAGCCTTCCGTTCATAGTTCTGCACACTGTTCGCACCGGTCACAGTGTTCAGGCTGGAGCCATGAAACCTGATGGCGTTTTAGCCAGCTTAGAGAGACCACCACTCCCCCAGTACAGTGAGGATCAGACCACTAACACCACTAACCTGATACCACACAGAGAGACCGTCGCTCACCCAGTACAGTGAGGATCAGACCACTAACACCACTAACCTGATACCACACCAAGAGACCATCACTCCCCCAGTACAGTGAGGATCAGACCACTAACACCACTAACCTGGTACCACACCAAGAGACCACCACTCCCCCAGTACAGTGAGGATCAGACCACTAACACCACTAACCTGATACCACACAGAGAGACCGTCGCTCACCCAGTACAGTGAGGATCAGACCACTAACACCACTAACCTGATACCACACCGAGAGACCATCACTCACCCAGTACAGTGAGGATCAGACCACTAACACCACTAACCCAATACCACACTGAGAGACCATCGCTCACCCAGTACAGTGAGGATCAGACCACTAACACCGCTAACCTGATACCACACCGAGACCATCGCTCACCCAATAAAGTGAGAATCAGACCACTAACACCACTAACCTGATACCACACCGAGAGACCATCGCTCACCCAGTACAGTGAGGATCAGACCACTAACACCAGTAACCTGATACCACACCGAGAGACCATCACTCACCCAGTACAGTGAGGATCAGACCACTAACACCACTAACCTGATACCACACCGAGAGACCACCACTCACCCAGTACAGTGAGGATCAGACCACTAACACCACTAACCTGATACCACACTGAGACCATCACTCACCCAGTACAGTGAGGATCAGACCACTAACACCACTAACCTGATACCACACCGAGACCATCACTCACCCAGTACAGTGAGGATCAGACCACTAACACCACTAACCTGATACCACACCGAGACCATCACTCACCCAGTACAGTGAGGATCAGACCACTAACACCACTAACCTGATACCACACCGAGAGACCATCACTCACCCAGTACAGTGAGGATCAGACCACTAACACCACTAACTGGATACCACACCGAGAGACCATCACTCACCCAGTACAGTGAGGATCAGACTACTAACACCACTAACCTGATACCACACCGAGAGACCATCACTCACCCAGTACAGTGAGGATCAGACCACTAACACCGCTAACCTGATACCACACCGAGAGACCATCACTCACCCAATACGGTGAGGATCAGACCACTAACACCACTAACCTGATACCACACTGAGACCATCACTCACCCAGTACAGTGAGGATCAGACCACTAACACCGCTAACCTGATACCACACCGAGAGACCATCGCTCACCCAGTACAGTGAGGATCAGACCACTAACACCACTAACCTGATACCACACACCGAGAGACCATCACTCACCCAGTACAGTGAGGATCAGACCACTAACACCACTAACCTGATACCACAGAGAGAGACCATCACTCACCCAGTACAGTGAGGATCAGACCACTAACACCACTAACCTGATACCACAGAGAGAGACCATCACTCACCCAGTACAGTTAGGATCAGACCACTAACACCACTAACCTGATACCACAGAGAGAGACCATCACTCACCCAGTACAGTGAGGATCAGACCACTAACACCACTAACCTGATACCACACCGAGAGACCCTCACTCACCCAGTACAGTGAGGATCAGACCACTAACACCACTAACCTGATACCACACCGAGACCATCACTCACCCAGTACAGTGAGGATCAGACCACTAACACCACTAACCGGATACCACACCGAGACCATCACTCACCCAGTACAGTGAGGATCAGACCACTAACACCACTAACCTGATACCACACCGAGACTATCACTCACCCAGTACAGTGAGGATCAGACCACTAACACCACTAACCTGATACCACACCGAGACCATCACTCACCCAGTACAGTGAGGATCAGACTACTAACACCACTAACCTGATACCACACCGAGAGACCATCACTCACCCAGTACAGTGAGGATCAGACCACTAACACCACTAACCTGATACCACACCGAGAGACTCTCACTCACCTAGTACAGTGAGGATCAGACCACTAACACCACTAACCTGATACCACACCGAGAGACCATCACTCACCCAGTACAGTGAAGATCAGGCCACTAACACCACTAACCTGATACCACACTGAGACCATCACTCACCCAGTACAGTGAGGATCAGACCACTAACACCACTAACCTGATACCACACCGAGGCCACCACTCACCCAGTACAGTGAGGATCAGACCACTAACACCACTAACCTGATACCACACCGAGAGACCACCACTCACCCAGTACAGTGAGGATCAGACCACTAACACCACTAACCTGATACCACACCGAGAGACCTTCACTCACCCAGTACAGTGAGGATCAGACCACTAACACCACTAACCTGATACCACACCGAGAGACCATCACTCACCAATACAGTAAGGATCAGATCACTAACACCGCTAACCTGATACCACACTGAGACCATCACTCACCCAGTACAGTGAGGATCAGACCACTCACACCACTAACCTGATACCACACTGAGACCATCACTCACCCAATACAGTGAGGATCAGACCACTAACACCACTAACCTGATACCACACCGAGAAACCATCACTCACCCAGTACAGTGAGGATCAGACCACTAACACCACTAACCTGATACCACACCGAGAGACCACCACTCACCCAGTACAGTGAGGATCAGACCACTAACACCACTAACCTGATACCACACCGAGAGACTCTCACTCACCCAGTACAGTGAGGATCAGACCACTAACACCGCTAACCTGATACCACACCGAGAGACCATCACTCACCCAGTACAGTGAGGATCAGACCACTAACACCGCTAACCTGATACCACACAAAGAGACCATCACTCACACAGTACAGTGAGGATCAGACCACTAACACCGCTAACCTGATACCACACAAAGAGACCATCACTCACACAGTACAGTGAGGAT
>JAMWET010003540.1:55000-57500 GCA_024036415.1 Prochilodus magdalenae | reverse complement strand
GCGTGACCCCGACCTCAAGTGTGGTTTCCCCCTTTTCTGCCTGACTGAGAAACACGTCCTGAGAGTCGCTTCACGTATCTGCAGGTTACAGCTCTGGGTAAACGTGAGACACCACCATACAGATCTCTCTGAGAGAGAGGAGGACATCCAGCTCCACTCCTGCTTCAGATCTGAGAACCTCCACAGGTGCCTCTGTCCATCCTTCCTCCACTGTGAGAGGACACCTCAACCCTATGGAGGTCTGAAAGGAGGTGTAGCTGTTATTGTTGCCCTCTAGGTGGTGCTAGTGCATTTTCAGACACTCTTACATCAAAGAATTGGTCAGTTGGGTGCACTTCCCTGGCAGAATTCCGACGAGAATTCCCTGTAGACTGGGATTTTAGCCACTGGAGGTAGATCTGCAGGTGAAGGCGGAAGCACAAGGGCGGCAGGACGATGCTACCTGGCCGATCACAGATGATCTGCTGACGTTCTGGGTCAGTCTATGGCAGTCTGGCACGCCACCATTGCAGTCTTTGGTGACGTTGACGTGCTGTTAGGGGCAGTCGTCATAACGATCTGCTGATATGGTGTGCATCACTGTGACACGCTGTTACATTGCTGGGGAGGTTCGCGTTCGCGGGAGGCTGACCACGGTGCCTCCACACACGGGTTCGTTGGGCATCTCCACCAAGACTAAAGCGGGACTCGTCACTGAAGATGACCCGCTGCCATTCTGAGTCACTCCATGACAGTCTGGTACGACACCACTGCAGTCTTTGGTGATGGTGACGTGGTGTTAAGGACAGTCGTGGTAACGGTCTGTGTGCATGTAGTCCAGCGTGGTGCAGCCGTCTGCCAATGGTGCTGCACTAACAGGAGGACTCATGGAGGACACCACTGCTCGCTGGATGTCTGTAATGATGGCTGTTGGGTCAGTCAGGTGTGCGGCCAAACAAGAAACTCACCATGCCAAACCTGCCCACCAAGTTTCGTTCCTGTGGGTCGGCTCCTTCTGGGTGCAGCTGTTTGACGATGACTGTATTTGAAAGGTGTTCCATTACTGTCAGCCCAATAACTTCAACCGGGTGGGAGGCACTTTGCCCCCTTGTGGCACTGGGTGTTGGTCTAGACCCGCTCGACCAAACAGCCACTCCATCCAAACAGCCAAGGCTTGTCACATAGAGCCTAGGTGGTGTTGTGCATGTCACTTGTTGTATTGATAATGTACAGCTAAGGGTGGAGGAATGTTAACCACACCAGCTTTCAGCCGGCCTAACAGCGAGCGGCACCGTGACCGAGTAACAAAGACGCACACAGAGAGCCAGGCCGCCATGTGTTAGTGATTTGGGCCCCATTTAGTGCCCTGGTGTTTTCGTCCCCCCACCTCGTCTTCTCATGTATGTTTTTCTGGCTGTCACAGTGGCAGAAGCGTGGTCATTAGGCCGTCCAGCAAGGTGACGCCTGGGTCAGAGTGCGGCGGTTTCTCCCTCGGAGGTCACGGCTATCCAAACACGGGTACAAAGACGATGCATACCTTGAACCCGGTGCAGTCGCTACAGACGGACGGTGCGACGCTAGAGCCTTGGAATCTCTTTGCCTGCCCGGTTAGCTTTGCGCTAATAGCCGTTCCGCGCAGAGCTAACCTGGTCCTGACAGAAATAAGAGGCACCTTGTCATGCACAGAGGAAATACCGCTGCCTTCTGACTTGGCTACCACGGGCCGGCCCACGCCAGGCTCCCAGACAGCACTAATCGCGCCTGATGGCCCGTCTGAGGCAGCCCGCTTCGTCTCAAATGTCCTCTAATGCGTGCGCGCGTGTTTGAACAGCCACTTCAATCGCTTCGCCAGCGAGCCTGTTTGACAAGCCGGCTGTATGAAAATAATTAGCGCACACATGTGGAATGCACTTTCGTTCCTGGTAGGAAATGTGGGGGGATATATGTGGTGACCGCTTTCCAGGAGGTCGGGCAGCGCTAGAGCCGTGCCAATTTCAAGAATGGCCCACTGTGTTTTGGAGGGGGCCTCAGCGGGGTTTAGACCCCAGTCCTCCCGCCCCCGTTAGCCTGTTAGCCAAGACTGGTGTTCAGAGTTAGCGGGTTTTGTTGTGGACTGGAGCAAAGAGGCCAATGTAGACAACACGTAATGGAAGCTCCAGCTCCGTCTTTACCAGGATGCTAGCTGGTGGAGTAAGAGCGAAGAGCAAACTCGCAGAACTTTCCAGAACTGCCTTAACTCTCTTGGACATGGAGTTCACTAGAGCTGGTGGATGTTAGAGACCTTGCGCTCCTCCACCCTCTGTATGAGAATGCCCCACAGATACTCGTTAGGGTTTAGGTCTGGAGACACACCTGGCCAGTCCAGCACCTTGGTCTTGGAGGTGTGTTTGGGAAGGTTATGATGTTGGAATGTCGGTCCGGTTCCTGAAGGGAGGGGATCATGCTCTGCCTCAGTATGTCCCAGTTCATGTCGTCATTCCCTCAATGCACTGTGGCTCCTCACAACCGGTAGCACTCGTGC
>JAMWET010003540.1:45000-50000 GCA_024036415.1 Prochilodus magdalenae | reverse complement strand
CTGGGTTATGGTTCTGAACTGAGACCTACAGATACAGTACAGTACAGTACAGTACACTCATCAGAGACCCGGTTTAAACCCAGTTCTTATTCAACTTAAACTGGAACTAATCAATCTTAAACTGAAGCTTTACTGGTTTACAGAAAGTTATTTTATAGTTCTAGCTAACGGAACCGGTTCTCCTTCAGTGTTCTGTATTCTTATGATCTTCGGTATCTCTATAATTAACTCAGGTCCATGGTTTGTGTAGTTTGTCCACAGCAGTGCTGCTGGAGTGTTTAGACACTGTGTCCACTCACTGTCCACTCTATTAGGCACTCCTACCTTGCTGGTCCACCTTGTAGATGGACAGTCAGAGACGATAGCTCATCTGCTGCTGCACAGTGCAGTGTTGGTCATCCTCTAGTCCTTCATCAGTGGGCACAGGACGCTGCCCCACAGGACGCTGCCCACAGGAAAGTTCTGGTTGGGGGACGATTCTCAGTCCAGCAGTGACACTGAGGTGTCCAGCAGCACTGCTGTATCTGATCCACTCACACCAGCACCACACACACTAACACACCACCACCACGTCAGTGTCACTGCAGTGCTGAGAATGATCCACCACCCACATAGTACCTGCTCTATGGTGGTCCTGTGGGGGTCCTGACCATTGAAGAACAGGGTAATACAGTACACAGAGAAACAGATGGACTACAGTCTGGACCTGTACACCTACAGAGTGTCCTGTATGGTCAGTGGAGCTGATGGAGTGGACACTGACTGTAGGTGGTGGACCTAATGAAGTGTTGAGCCTGAACTGGGACTGCTGACTGCACTGGACCGAGGCTCATGGGTAATCTGTGGGTAAATCACTGAGCAGCTCCAGTTCTCCTCCTGAGCTTCGAATCCACTCCTGTATGAGCAGGAGCTCAGCCTGCCCGATGTTAATGATGAACGCAGAGAGTCTGATCCGTACTCGGGTCACAGCGCGTTACTAACCCCTCTCCCTCCGTCTCCAGGCAGAGACCTCACCTGACGGCCCTGATGTAGGATACGGCTCCTTCCACCAGCAGTACTGGCTGGACGGGCGCATCGTAGCTGTGGGGGTCATCGACATCCTGCCCAGCTGCGTCTCCTCGGTCTACCTCTACTACCACCCGGACTTCGCCTCGCTCTCGCTGGGCTCCTACTCTGCTCTCAGGTGCCTTTACAACACCCTGCCCTCAGACATCTCGCTCTCCTGTAGGCCTACTAGATGGTGAACATTGCTGTGAGGATTCGATTGAGTATTAGTGAGGTCAGGTCCTGATGTTGGAAGATTGCTGTAAGGATTTGATTGAGTATTAGTGAGGCCAGGTACTGATGTTGGAACATTGCTGTAAGGATTTGATTATTAGTGAGGTCAGGTGCTGTTGTTGAACATTGCTGTGAGGATTTGATTGAGTATTACTAAGGTCAGGTACTGATGTTGAACATTGCTGTGAGGATTTGGTTGAGTGTTAGTGAGGTCAGTTCCTGATGTTGGAACATTGCTGTGAGGATTTGATTGAGTTTTAGTGAGTTCAGATACTGGTGTTAGTGAGGCCAGGTACTGATGTTGAACATTGCTGTGAGGATTTGATTGAGTATTAGTGAGGTCAGGTATCGATGTTAAATATTGCTGTGAGGATTTGATTGAGTGTTAGTCAGGTCAAGTCCTGTTGTTGGAAGATTGCTGTGAGGATTTGATTGAGTATTAGTGAGGCCAGGTCCTGATGTTGGAAGATTGCTGTGAGGATTTGATTGAGTATTAGTGAGGTCAGGTCCTGATGTTGGAAGATTGCTGTGAGGATTTGATTGAGTATTAGTGAGGTCAGGTCCTGATGTTGGAAGATTGTTGTGAGGATTTGATTGAGTATTAGTGAGGTCAGGTACTAATGTTGAACTTTGCTGTGAGGATTTGATTGAGCATTAGTGAGGTCAGGTATCGATGTTGAATATTGCTGTGAGGATTTGATTGAGTATTAGTGAGGTCAGCTCCTGATGTTGGAAGATTGCTGTGAGGATTTGGTTGAGTATTAGTGAGGTCAGGTCCTGATGTTAAATACTGCTGTGTGGATTTGGTTGAGTATTAGTTAGGTCTGGTACTGATGAACATTGCTGTGAGGATTTGATTGGGCATTAGTGAGGTCAGGTACTGATGTTGGAACATTGCTGTGAGGATTTGATTGAGTATTAGTGAGGTCAGGTTCTGATGTTGGAAGATTGCTGTGAGGATTTGATTGAGTATTAGTGAAGCCAAGTACTGATGTTGGAACATTGCTGTGAGGTTTTCATTGATTATTAGTGAGGTCAGATACTGATGTTGAACATTGCTGTGAGGATTTGATTGAGTATTAGTGAGGTCAGGTACTGATGTTGGAACATTGCTGTGAGGATTTGATTGAGTATTAGTGAGGTCAGGTACTAATGTTGAACATTGCTGTGAGGATTTGATTGAGTATTAGTGAGGTCAGGTATCGATGTTGAATATTGCTGTGAGGATTTGATTGAATGTTAGTTAGGCCAAGTACTGATGTTGGAAAATTGCTGTGAGGATTTGATTGAGTATTAGTGAGTTCAGATACTGGTGTTGAACATTGCTGTGAGGAGTTGATTGAGTATTAGTGAGGTCAGGTCCTGATGTTGGAACATTGCTGTGGAGATTTGATTGAGTGTTAGTGAGGCCAGGTACTGATGTTGAATATTGCTGTGAGGATTTGATTGAGTATTAGTGAGGTCAGGTATCGATGTTAAATATTGCTGTGAGGATTTGATTGAGTTTTAGTGAGGTCAGGTCCTGATGTTGGAACATTGCTGTGAGGATTTGATTGTGTCAGTGAGGTTAGGTCTTTGGTGACGGTGACGTGGTGTTAAGGACAGTCGTGGTAACGGTCTGTGTGCATGTGGTCCTGTGTGGTGCAGCCGTCTGCCGATGGTGCTGCACTAACAGGATGACTCATGGAGGGCACCACTGCTTGATCGTGTCTGCTGGGTCTCAGATATGAGCCCACCTTCCAAGTTTTATTCCTGTCGGTTGATTCCTTGACGATGAGTGTGTGTGTCCAAAACTGACTGCTCGTGTGGGCGGGGTCTTGAACGAGTTTGGACGTCCTTTCTGGAAGACCGGTCAGATTTCACCTCCCAGTTCTCCCACTCGGCCTCACACTCTCAACTGACTTTACCACTAAGATGCTATCTAGCTCTGTTCAGCCTCCTCGTTTATCCTGCACCACTCTCACCACCTTAAACCATTTAGAACCTGGCACGCCGGAGTCGCCCGCTCGGTACCAAGAACCACGAGCCCACGCTTGAGAGAAAACAGGACATAAACAGGGAACTGATTCAGAAGAGTACAGTCAGACTGCAGCCTGAAGAACCTCTGATTCGTTTATAATGTTATGTGGCCTGAAATAGAGCTTTAATGCTAAACGGGTGAAGCTAACGGCTCGCCATGTGAGCACGGCGCTAGAGCGGTGACGTATGAATAGTTTATCCAGACTAAATCAAGTTTAAGATTTTAATAGCATGTTATTTAATAATGTTTATACTGTAGTTATGTTTTTATTATGGTTTATAATTATAAATTATAAATAATTATAGATATGTGGTCCGAGCAGGATATTAGCTGTACTCTGGTCGACTCGAAACATGATCATTTGGTTCAGATTGGGTTCAGACAGATGTTTCTTGGGCTCGGATCAGATTGGGACTGAAAATTCTACGGCTGTGTTCAGATTCAGACCGAGATGTCAGCCGGGATTAAAGCTCTGCTGATTCCTCGGTGTAAATTTCAAGCCACATTTCATCTGCTGTGGATCTGCGGTCGGGGTTTAATATGGGAGAGCCGTGGTAAGGTCCCGAATGCATTCTGGCCCTAGGAGTCCCATTTTTACCGAGACGCTCATCTGTAATGGTTTTGATTGTAGGGGAATGAAAACGTTTTGAGATGAGGCCGAGACTGAGGAGGATGGTGATCCCATCTCCAGGCAGACCAGCATTTTAGAGCCGACCCGAATACGGTTTTGTTGGGTTTGCGACTTTCAGGTCCAGTTCGTAAAGTCCAAAAATCTACTCAGCTATCATTCTGTCTCTGTCCATGTGGTGAGAAAGAGAAGGGGAGAGTCTGCAGCGGAGTACCAGTTCTTACACCAATGCAGAACAACACAGTGTGGTGCCTCAGGGCTCTAATGTTAGCTAGCTAGCTAGCCTATCTAGCTAAGGCGACGCTAAGGCTAGCTATAGTAGCTTTAGCTGGACAGCACATAACCCAGCTAACAACCGGAAACACCCTGTAAACCCCACGGTCTAGTCAAGGGTCTCCACACAGGGCCAGTCTGGTGTTAGCCAGTGGGAGCTAACGTTAGCTAGGTGCTGTAGCTATAGCTAGCTAGCATCAGAGCCCAGTGCCTTCAACCTGTGTTTCTCTTCATTGGTGTAAGACTGTGTCTCAGCGTATCAGCTGCAGCCGGTTCCTCTTCTCAGCTCAGAGAAAGATCTGGAATGGTAACAGAGTCGTCTTCTGGACTCGGATTAAACCACAGTGAACACAGAACCGCAGCATGGTGACCAGACCAACCTCAGCCCCTCAGTCAAGGTCTGGAGCTGGACAGAGGTGGACTAGGTAGACGACTCCGCCCCCTGGTATACGGATACTCCTGCTCTGATGTCAGTGCATTGTTGAATTGTTTCCACAGTGCATTAGCAGAACCGTGTGACGCCTGGTACAGTGACGCGTGTGTGACGTTCCTAACAGCGCTGTGTTTCTTAGACAAGGCTAAAACTCGTTTCTGAAAGGACTTTGTTCAGTAACGTTGACTCAGCGTTTCCCCTGGACAAATATTAGCATGCATCAGCAGTGGCATCACACAGGACCCGGCATTACGAACCAGCTAGTTTCCTAACGGACCGGTTCCTGTACGTGTTGGTGTGCTGTGCTAACAGCAGCGGGCGTGTCAGCCTCACCAGATTCATCTCCCCTCTGACCGTTTCCACCTCCT
>JAMWET010003540.1:32500-40000 GCA_024036415.1 Prochilodus magdalenae | reverse complement strand
TCAAAGACGTTGAGCAGTATCTTCCCAAGTTTGGGTAGCAGGGAAACCCGGTCAGTCTTCCTTTGGTTTCTGGATGGGCAGGTAAGCAGCTGGTCAGGAGCAGGTAGCAGGAAAGCCTCAGTATCAAGCTGAACCGGAGAGCAGGAGCGTGATCTGTTCGGACTGATGTCATAGTAAAAGCATCACACTTAGAGAACGAGAACCGCCGAACACAGAAATCAGATTTGGGCCACGTAGCCCAGCTGTGCTAAATAGGAACTGAATGAGCCACACTGTGCTAAGTGTAAAGGTCACTGGGCTGTAATTTAACGTTCCTCCTCCACTCCATCACCTTATCCAACCTCGGATGTTGTGATGTATATCACTTATCAGGGAATTATCTTCAAGCCTACTCGGCCACACCGCTGCCTGGAAGAGTGACCCAAGCTCCTCTGGTCTGTCTTGTTTCAGGGAAATCGCCTTCACCAGGCAGTTGCAGAAGCAGTCACCCAAACTGTGCTACTACTACCTGGGCTTCTACATCCACTCCTGCCCCAAGATGCGCTACAAGGTAGGTCTCAGTTCCCCTCCTACCGCCTCACGTCAACCGCCTGGCGCAGTTCCAGTGTGGAGCGTTGGGTGGTGCTTTGGTGTGTTTGGTTGTGTGATGATATTCCTACCCTTTAAAAGGGAATTATAAATATGTTTAGAAATATATACTTATAGAGTGTATATATATATATGTATATGTAGATGAAAGGTTCAAACTACAGTACTATGTGAGAGTCCGAGACCACCTTCATTTATGTAATTTCCATCCAGATATAATGACTGTTACAGCAGCATCATGAGAGAATTTGTGTTTTGTGCTCTTGGGCTCCCCCTGCAGTTGCGGAGTGTAACGCACCACGTGGTAATTTGAGCTCAGGGTCGGAATCCAACTAGCCTTTATACTCACGCGTCATGTAAACCTGCATATGAACAGACGTACAAACACTACACCAGGTGTATTTCAATGTGTAAATAAGGAATCGGAATTCTCCTGACATCAGAAGTGAAGGGCCATGTGGGCTGGCAGGGTGGAGTAATATTACAGGTCACAGGAGCATCAAACTTTCAGGACTTATACGTGGTGATACGGACAAAGACTGACCAAACCTTTTTGACGTGAGATGAATTTATCTCTGTGCGTGCAGCCTGAAACAGGACTGAGGTACTTAAGACATTCGGGAACATTACAAACTTCCGTGAGGCAGGGACACAGATAAGGTTCGTCTTCCATGAATCGTGGTAGCAGAGATGAACACTCTGCTTTGGTGGCTTTCCCGTTACGTCCAGTCCCAGATTTCTTCTGGTCTGGTCTCTCGCTTGGTCACTCTTTCCCTCAGAAATATCTGGAAAAACAGAGTAACTTCTCCTTTATGACTTCATTCCTTCATTTATTCATTCATCCATCTTCTGAGCTGCTCATCCTTCTGGGTCATGGGGGGCTCCAGTCCATCACAGGGCGCATACAGAGACCTGCACCTTCACACACCCACACCTGGTGGGGGTAATTTTGCATCTCCAGTTCACCTGACCGCCTGTGTTTAGACAGCGGAAGGAAAGCGGAACAGCTGGAAGAGGAAACCCACACAGACACGGGTAGAAGATGCACGGCCCACACAGAGAGAACCCCGGACACCCCAGCTGCGAACCTAGTCCTCTTGCTGTGTGGAGACGAAGCTACTCACTGCACTTCGGTGCCGCTTTTGTTTTGGGTGGTCTCTGACTTTTGCACAGTGTTGTGCAGCGTCCTTCTTGTATTTTGTTTGGGACTTTAAAATGGGACAGAATTGTTCGGTTCTAGCTTGCCTGCAGATACCTACTAAATGTCTTCTGAATGCCTCCCGAATGCCTGCCTAATGCCTGCCTAATGCTTGCCTGATGCCTGCTGAATGCTTTCTGATGCCTGCCGGATGCCTGCCTGATGCCTGCTGAATGCTTCTGAATGCCTGCCGGATGCCTGCCTGATGCCTGCTGAATGCCTACTGATGCCTGCTGAATGCCTGCCTGATGCCTGCTGAATGCCTACTGATGCCTGCTGAATGCCTGCCTGATGCCTGCTGAATGCCTACTGATGCCTGCTGAATGCTTTCTGATGCTTGCCTGATGCCTGCCTGATGCAAGCTGAATGCCTGCCTGATGTCAGATCGTTATCCTGTGAAACAGATTTCCTCATTTCAGTTTATCCTGAAACATTTGATCCGGTGCCTCTTGTATGTTAACTAGGAATGCGAGTGCCGGAACCAGAGCAGGAGTTCTTGGGTCTCATGTCCCGGTGATGTTGAACACCTGTGAAAGGTGTTAATCCTCCTCTGCTCCTGATTCGCACCTCCTCTAGAAATCTGTTTCTCTCGTTTGTACTCCCTTTGGACTCGTTCCGTGTCAGCGCTCCGGTGCCAAGCTCCTTCTGAGAGCGGCTGATGTTACACGTTCTAGCAGCGTCCAGTTTGCTGGAGATAGCTTGTATTAGAACCGGGTGATGTTTGTCTCCCTCAGTTACATGGTTACTTCTCCACTGAGTCACGGCCACATCTGTTCTTCCTTTTGGCTTACATGGTCATTTAATTGTAACATATTCAAACGAGAGACATGTCCACCAATCAGGGGACAGCAGTCACTTTGTTTTGAGTTTGTGTTGACCTGTTGGACAGATCTTGGTTCTAGCTAACGGAACCTGTTCTCCTTCAGTGTTCTGTGCTGATGATGATGTGAATAGACGTCAGTGTCAGACTAATGAATGAGCTTCTATTAAAGACTGGTGGACTGAGAGACACTAGAGTCTCTTCACCTACACTGAGCTGATGAAGAGTCCTGTTCCAGAAATGATAATAGAACATTAGAGCCCTAATAAACCATGCTCCTGTTACTCTCCATACTTAAGTACATCTGAAGGTACATACTTTAGTACTGGCACTCTCCATACTTAAGTACATCTGAAGGTACATACTTTAGTACTGGTACTCTCCATACTTAAGTACGTCTGAAGGTACATACTTTAGTACTGTTACTCTCCATACTTAAGTACATCTGAAGGTACATACTTTAGTACTGGTACTCTCCATACTTAAATACATCTGAAGGTACATACTTTAGTACTGGTACTCTCCATACTTAAGTACATCTGAAGGTACATACTTTAGTACTGTTACTCTCCATACTTAAGTACATCTGAAGGTACGTACTTTAGTACTGGTACTCTCCATACTTAAGTACATCTGAAGGTACATACTTTAGTACTGGCACTCTCCATACTTAAGTACATCTAAAGGTACATACTTTAGTACTGGTACTCTCCATACTTAAGTACATCTGAAGGCACATACTTTAGTACTGTTACTCTCCATACTTAAGTACATCTGAAGGTACATACTTAAGTACTGTTACTCTCCATACTTAAGTACATCTGAAGGTACACACTTAAGTACTGTTACTCTCCATACTTAAGTACATCTGAAGGGACATACTTTAGTACTGGTACTCTCCATACTTAAGTACATATGAAGGTACACACTTAAGTACTGTTACTCTCCATACTTAAGTACATATGAAGGGACATACTTTAGTACTGGTACTCTCCATACTTAAGTACATATGAAGGGACATACTTTAGTACTGTTACTCTCCATACTTAAGTACATATGAAGGGACATACTTTAGTACTGTTACTCTCCATACTTAAGTACATATGAAGGGACATACTTTAGTACTGTTACTCTCCATACTTAAGTACATATGAAGGGACATACTTTAGTACTGTTACTCCAGTGGAGGTCTAAAGGGAGGAGCTTCTACTGACCCTGGAGGAGGAGTTTACCTGGGGTATCTCTACTGTAACTCAGGTACATGGTCACTGTGCTTTGGCCATCACTGGTCAAATCTGATTGGTCTTGGCTATCATCAGCTAATCCTTCATTGTTAAGCTGTAGCGGTATTCTCATTTCTGACCTTGGTTTCCATTTGTTCCCAAAACACTCAGTCTTCCGGTCTGTACTACGAAGCGTTCCTTCTTTTCCTTTACTCATTGCTCCTGCATTATGGTGAGTGAGTGGGCGAGCGAGAGCGAGCGGCAGTGTGGCCTCCAGATTCACACATACTACCTCTGCTTGACCCGAGTATCATGGGAAGTCTTGAATTTCCCTTCCGTGCTCCTGTTAATAAGTCTGGGTTCGAGTATCTGAATTCTAAAGAACTAGCACATGACTTTGTTGTACTAAGAGACCTGCATTTAGAAGGTCCGGCCAAGTCAGTTACCAGTTCAGCATTCTGTCACCTCAGGAACATCAACATGATTAAAGAGTTCCAGACCTGGAGAACCTCATCCACCCCTGTGTTTCTAGCAGGACTGATCGCTGTAAGGGATACCAGTCTTACAGTGACGACTTTAAGGCTCTATTACTGGTCTATAAGTCACTGAATGGTGTAGAACCAGCGTATGTATCTAGTACACTGCAGTGATATGAGACGAGCAGAATCATTGAGCTCTCAGATCATTAGGAACTCGCTGGTCGGTCCTGCCTAAGCCAAAGACTAAACATGGAGAAGCAGTGTGTTTAGATACTATGCTGCTTTTAAATGAAACCAGAGAGAATTAGGAGAACCTCGGTACTAGATACTCCAGGCTGAAATGTTCCTGTTGGAGCAGATGTCGAGTGTTCACCATTTTCCCATTTGTTAGGCACTTTTGTGTTCCCGGTCATAGCTGAAACAGTGCTAGCTTTAGCATCGCTAACAGGACGTGTTCCGCGCTCACAGAGGAATATACAGTCACTCTTACACAGTACTGGTGAACAAGGGGGTCAGAACACGCTACAGAGGTCACCGCTACATCCAGCACTCAGGGCTGTGTCCCAAACCGCACACTACAGCACTAAACAGTGTTTATAGCAGTGCAGCATGTGACGTTTATAAGTGTGTGGTTTGGGACACAACCAGACCCCCTGATTGGCCGACATAGCTTTGGATGGCAGAGTGCATCAGAATGCACATCTCTGGGGTTTCTCTGCGCCCCCCTCTCTTTCTTAGGGTTCCCTGTAGACTCTCAGCACCTCTGCAGATGTTGGACACGTCTATTGCACCACCCTACGTGTCTTCAGTATCTCCAAGACTCTGAGCCGAGCCTCTGCAGCGTTCCTTCGGAAATCAGAATGTAAGATTTGTTAGATGGCGGTCGGAGCCAAAATAGTGCTAGCTTTAGCATCGCTAACAGGGCGTGTTCCGTGTTCACAGGTGAATACACAGTCACTCTTCCACTGTACTAGAGAACAGAGGGGTCAGAACGTGCTACAGAGGTCACCACTACATCCAGCACTCAGGGGGCTGTGTCCCAAAACGCACACTACAGCACTGAATAGTGTGCACAGCAGTGCAGCACTGTCACAGCTCTGGTGTTTATCCATGTGCGTTTCTCTGCACCCCCCCTCGTTCTCAGGGTTCCCTGTAGACTCTCAGCACCTCTGCAGATGTTGGACACGCCTATTGCACCACCCTACGTGTCTTCGTTATTTCTGAGGCTCTGATCCGAGCCTCTGCAGCGTTCCTTCAGAATTCAGAATCGATTTTTGTGTGGGTCTCCAGACTTTATCCTCCTGTGCCAGAGGCAACGAAGCACTAGTGCTATGGAAGGCGAGGGCTGAGGTCTGTTGATGTCCTGATGCGGGTCTGCAGACCTTCGGCACGGCCTCTCTTCCTCTCGGCCTTTAGTCGCTTGTTATTGCGAAAGCAGACTGTGTTGCTTGGCCGATATCACTGGAGCAGGAAAACCTCCTGAAGCAGGTCGGCTTGGAGGTGCTGGACATCAGACCGGAGATGATTTTATGAGCTGGGTTTTATGTGGTGAAGTCAGAGAACTTGTGCTGACGTGTGCTTGTGATCAGCATGCATCGTGTGTAGTGCTGTTAAGGTTTGCAGCCAGGAACATCTCCGAGCGATCCGTTTTGCCGGGCGTGGAGATGCAGAAGTCCTTGGCGTGTTTATAAAGTGGGCGAGACCCTCAGGAGCACTTCAGGGTCACGAAGGGCGGTAGTCGCTAAACACGCAACCGAGTCATAAACTGATGGAAGGTAGCGTGAAAACGGATGATGCAAAACAGGATCATATTCCCAACAATAGACGGAATGGTCATAAAAGCTGCATACGTTACGTCAGTCCGTTTGCATTTTGAGCAACAGCTGTGCACGTCTTCTAGCAGCTTCTTCAAGTAGGGCTCCAGTCCCTGTAATTCCACAGTGGGATTGTTCCACACCCGTCGCAGCTTTGAAGTCTCCTGTATGAATACAGCTACAGGGTGGATGTAGAACTTAACACGCGTGGGTGTTGAGTGCTTCAGGAGACGTGTTGAGTGTGTTAGGAGACTTGTTGAGTGTGTTAGGAGACGTGTTGGGTGCTTTAGGAGACATGTTGGATGCTTTAGGAGACGTGTTGGGTGCTTTAGGAGGAGTGTTGGGTGCTTTAGGAGACGTGTTGGGTGCTTTAGGAGGAGTGTTGGGTGCTTTAGGAGGAGTGTTGGGTGCTTTAGGAGACGTGTTGAGTGTGTTAGGAGACGTGTTGAGTGTGTTAGGAGACGTGTTGAGTGCTTTAGGAGACGTGTTGGGTGCTTTAGGAGGAGTGTTGGGTGCTTTAGGAGGAGTGTTGAGTGTTAGGAGACGTGTTGAGTGTTAGGAGACGTGTTGAGTGTTAGGAGACGTGTTGAGTGTGTTAGGAGACGTGTTGGGTGCTTTAGGGGACGTGTTGGGTGCTTTAGGGGACTTGTTGAGTACTTCAGGAGACGTGTTGAGTGCTTTAGGAGGAGTGTTGAGTGCTTTAGGAGGAGTGTTGAGTGCTTTAGGAGACGTGTTGGGTGCTTTAGGAGGAGTGTTGAGTGCTTTAGGAGACGTGTTGGGTGTTTTAGGAGGAGTGTTGAGTGTTAGGAGATGTGTTGAGTGTGTTAGGAGACGTGTTGAGTGTGTTAGGAGACGTGTTGAGTGCGTTAGGAGACGTGTTGAGTGCGTTAGGAGGCGCATTGAGTGCGTTAGGAGATGCGTTGAGTGCGTTAGGAGACGTGTTGTGTGCTTTAGGAGACGTGTTGAGTGCGTTAGGAGACGTGTTGAGTGCTTTAGGAGACGTGTTGAGTGCTTTAGGAGACGTGTTGAGTGCTTTAGGAGACGTGTTGAGTGCGTTAGGAGACGTGTTGAGTGCGTTAGGAGACGTGTTGAGTGCGTTAGGAGACGTGTTGAGTGTTAGGAGACGTGTTGAGTGTTTTTGAGGCAGGGGAAGTAATGTCCGGGGTTAGTCTGGGATTAAACAGCCCTCAGGACATGAAGAAGCTCCATGGTGGGCTAACCGGTCGGCGGGCAGGCAGTGGCACCCAGCCGAGAGGTCAGAGGTTTTACAGAGGGAGGGATTTTGGATCTCTCTGTTTATCACTTCATAGATCAGACTGTACTGTCAGCAGCCATGGCAACCCTGCCTTTAGCTTGTTCCTAGGCATGAAGCGTTCTG
>JAMWET010003540.1:20000-27500 GCA_024036415.1 Prochilodus magdalenae | reverse complement strand
GAAGTTGTTGTCAGAACATCCATTTAAAATTATAATATTAAAGTTTCTTAAACAATAATCTATTTTTATACCAAAAAAAAACAAAAAGTAGGTTTGTTACTGAAAAAGCCAGCCATTTATTAAGTCTACAATTTACCCAAAAAGTCATTTAATATACAATTAATATATATTAATATATAATTAAAATTAATACATTCATTATATATATATATATATATATATATATATAATATACATATATATATATATATATACTAATAATATATATATATACATATATATATATATATATATATATATATATATATATATATATATATATATATATATATATATATATATAATATATAATATGGTAGCACCATGTTGGGGGCAAAGCTGTTACTATATATATATATATATATATATATATATATATATATATATATATATATATATATATATATATGTGTCTTCTTTATGTTAAATAAGTAAACTATCAAAAAAGTTATTAAAGTTATTAGCTTGAGTTATTAAATTATGTAAATATATTCTATACTACACTGAATAAAAACGTTTCTCCAGGTTTTGTGTTTGACCGCTTTGGTAAGGTGAAGTTACTCTCCAGCCTAAGCTCTGTATGAGCCCGAGGCAGGTTGTCTTGTCTTGGTGTCCTCAGTTTTACTCTTTTCATCCTTCCGTAACTACAGTAACAGCTTTGCCCCCAACATGGTGCTACCACCACCATGCTTCACTGTGGAGACTGGGTAATGATCGGGCAGTATGGGGTTTGCACCACACACAGCATTTAGGATTTTTGGCCGTCTGACCACAAAACCTCGTCCCACATGTCAGCCGGGTCACTCTGATGCTTCATGGCGACCTCCAGACGTGCTTTGATGTGGGTTTTCCTCAGTGATGGCTTCTCTCTAGCCAGCCTCCCACACAGGCCAGTTGAGTGTTGATGTTGTTGGCTGGTGCAGCTTCAGTCTGAACTCTGTAGCTCCTTCAAAGGCGGTGCAGGGAGAGTCTGTAGTTCGTATAAACAGAGGAATGCTGATGTTTCAAATATGACCGTTTAATTTAGGACCGTGTTGCGTTTGAGTCGCTTGAAATGGGGCCAGCTAGGTCTGTGGTTGCCATACACGTGAATAATCCTCAAACGTCAGTCCAGATCCTGCACTAGCCTTGTAGTCACTGCACACAGCCAAAGCAGCCAATGACGTACCGGGCGTGCAGATGGGTACGTCAGGCCTGAAACTGATTGCTGCAGTGTTTCTGAACCAGATGACTTTTTTTAATCTTGGTCATGTTTTTGAAATCGGAGCCGTTTGGATGTCCGGCCAAGTTTCTGTTGTTTGGATTTGGTGGTTTGGTTTGAACTGGACGTTTATACCGAGCGAGTGACTCTCCTTACAGAGCCGCAGTCGGAAGTTGGCTAGACCGACTGACTTCAGCTTTCCGAAACCGTCCTCTGTTTAGGGATACCTTTCATACAGTGGTGTTGCCTGTTGGGCACCTGATGACCATCTGTTACCCTGGTGTGGTGTTTTATGTAACGCTGCCCCAGTTCTGAGTAGTTTTCATGATGCACCGCAGGTCGTCACGCAGTATCGTCACACGCACACATGCCAATATAACCCATCTGTGCAGTGATGCACATACACACGCCCACTAGGAGGCAGTAAGCACACATGCCCAGGCCAGTGGGCAGCAGTACCCGTGGCACCCGGGGAACAGTTGGGGGTTAGGTGTCATGTCCTGTTGGATCACAAGGCTGGCTCCCCACCTCCAGCCCCCGACTGCCCTTCATAGTTTACATCTCAAACTGCGAGTTAACTTGACAACAGCAGCCAGTATGGCTTTAAACGTTCAGATTTTGAGGACTGAATCAGCTATGTATAGGTATTCCAGGTAGTTGCTATTGTGTTGCAACACCACTATATGCTGATATTCCAGCAAGTGGTTATGGTGTTCAGGTTGGGGTGCTGGACTCCTCTCACAGTGGCAAGAGTGGAGCTCGATGTTTTCTCCTTTCCCAGAGATGACAGTGCTGGTGGGAACGCGGTTCCAGGTCTTCCGGGTGGTTGTAAGGACTAGCTGACTTGAGTTAACATTAGCAACATGGACTCCTCAGAGGAGACAACAGGTGAGAAGCCTGGGGATTCCAGGGTCCACATCTCTGGTTTCCTGAAGGTGGCCAATGCAGATCCAGGGCTCGTTGGAAAGGACACATCAGGCTCTACCTCTCCTGATTCTAGGAGGTCATTCTTAATTGATCTATAGAGGTTCAAAGATAAAGAACTGAATGTTGTCGTCTCTGGTTTCCTGAGCACCACAAGGAAAAGTCATGTGTGGTTGGAGATGGCATGTAAAGCCCTATAATCCTGTGATATAATATATAATTCTGATATCTGGCAACCCTTGACCTATATCTAATCTCCCAAAGATGAGTAGCCTCTTCTAATGCACAGCATTAGTCAGACTCTCTTACCCAGAGCAACTTTCAGAAGTGTTCCGTCAGAGCAGGTATCCCAGCTAGTACACGAAGCTTTGAGTCCCAACTCCCAGACTGTGCCCAGACTCGGCCTGGTGCTGATACCTAGACAGAGTTGCCCTAGACAGAGATACCTAGACACAGCAGAGGTGCGCTAACTAGCAATCTCACGCCAGCGCTCGTACCAAGAGAGATGGGTGATGAGTTCAGCGTAAGTGGAATACTGTGCATTCTGATTTACAGTATACTTGGACCAGTGCCCACTTCAGTGCCTCACACAGAGACGGGTCTTCAGTCAGCGTAAGGGGCCACTGTTCGAACAGCTAGTGGAAGTTCGTTCCACCATCTGGGCTTCAGGACAGAGAAGAGTCTGGACGCTTGTCTTCCATGCATATTGAGGGATGGCGGGTCAAGCCGAGCTGTACTGGAAGGCCTTGAGGTACAGACGGACTCTTGACCTTTACGGTAATGTAGGGAGGAGCTGGTCCCTTCTTGGCTACGGGATGCAGGCAGCTACAGGAAGCCGGTGAAGGGAGCACAGCACTGGAATGAAACAAGTGTATCTGGGGAAAAGTGGGGACGAGTGGAGCTGCAGCATTCGGGATCAGCTGAAGGTCCTGGTGGCCCCCAGCGGAGGACTAGCCCAGGAATGGGTTGGTAGTGAAGCCTTGAGACTCCAGGAGACAGGACTAGTCAGGACTGGAGAGAGAGCGTCAGAAGAGCTCCTGGTAAAGGTGTTTGGTCAGTCAGTTTAAGAGCGGTTTTCCCACGGTATTCCTGAAGTCTACGTAGCTACCCTTGGCCTCATTAACGCTCCCATTTTAGACTCGGGGAAAACACGGATTTATTACCAGCTATGGATGTAATGCTTTAAAAACAGTGTCGCACAGTAAACCAGAGCAGCCGGACTCTCTGCCAGGAGCTTTAACGATCCCCCTTCAGTGGGCACAAAGGCACTGGCTGTGGCCTCTCCAGGAGGGGTGCGTCGAGCGCTAGCCAGCTCCGTTCCTCCAGTCCAGTTTGGACAGTGTGCTGTCCAGTTTGAGACGTGACTTCCTGGCCCTGACTGCCCGCGCTCTGTGCCTGGGGGGACTAATGGCTGCTTGGCCCCCGGTTCCCTGCGCCCCGCTTCCAGCTTGCTGAATGGCTCTAATGGAGTGGAATGAGCTGTGCTGTGGGCTTCTGGCGGGAGAGCGTTCCAGAGTGTTGCCGAGAGCTTCCCTCTGGCTCTCCCTCGGCCAGGTGTTCCCCATTGCTTCCTGTTCATTCAGAGAGCCAGGCAAAGGAAACAATCCTCTCAGGACTATTGTGGTGGTGTTTAGGGTCTGGCAGTATGGCGTATCACAGCCTGAAGGCATTCCATCTGCAGGCCACCGCACAGTTTGGAGTGTGAGGAGTAGTTTGAATGAACAGGATTACCACCGTAAGGCAGAGGCTGGGAAAAGCTGAGAACGCCGTAGAGCGCCAAGTCGGCCTGTTATGGAGCTCCCTCGGTTCAGCTACGCTCTTGAATATTTCAGATTAAATTAGATTATTTAAATGAAGTTAAATTAGCTGTATTATATTTATTATACTAGTTATTAGTAATAAATTATGGCGGCACCGAAATGATCATTTTTGGCTGAAGACTAAACCGAACCAAATGAACCATGTAGCCGTAGGTTGAATACAGAACACGGCTTTCAGTGTTTTATCCGTTTAGCGACATTTTCATCACTGCATTAATTCAATAGGCTGAATCCTAGACAGCAAGCAGATGTGGGCCACATCTGGCAAAGTTGCTGTCCTTTGAAAACCATCTCCATCTCTGATTTTAATTTTTATGCACCATTTGAACACAGCAGCTGCTCTTCACACTTTGTGAACTGTTGATGATGAAAGGACCAATAGAAACGACCCAAAGCTGCATGGAAAGACGTCTGGTTCCATTGACTTACATTAAAGTTAAAGGGGTTTTTACCCTCCTCTGTAAAGTTGCCGTTTTGGAGATCCTTGTTTTTCCTTGGACGGCGGCGTTGTGAGGTATTGCCACCGCGTAGCACACTGAGCGTTCCCTCCTGTCTTTCCCTGTTTGCTGTTTGGTTACTGATCGGTTTCGGTCTCTGGGTTTCGGACTCTGGGTTTTGCCCTTGGTCTCTGGGTTTCAGTCCCTGGGTCTCGGGTTCTGGGTCTCGGGTTCTGGGTTTCGGGTTCTGGGTTTCGGGTTCTGGGTTTCGGGCTCTAGGTTTCGGTCTCTTGGTTTAGATCTCGGGGTTCCGGGCTCTGGGTTTGGGGCTCTGGGTTTGGGGCTCTGGGTTTTGTGCTCTGGGTTTTGTGCTCTGGGTTTTGTGCTCTGGGTTCCGGGCTCTGGGTTCCGGGCTCTGGGTTCCGGGCTCTGGGCTCTGGGTTCTGGGCTCTGGGTTCCGGGCTCTGGGTTCCGGGCTCTGGGTTTGGGGCTCTGGGTTTGGGGCTCTGGGTTTTGTGCTTTGGGTTTCTGGCTCTGTGCTGTGAGTTCCGGTCTCTGGGTTCCGGTCTCTGGGTTCCGGTCTCTGGGTTCCGGGCTCTGGGTTTCGGGCTCTGGGTTTCGGTCTCTGGGTTTCGGTCTCTGGGTTTCGGTCTCTGGCTCTTGGTCTCTGGGTTTCGGTCTCTGGGTTTCTGTCTCTGGCTCTTGGTCTCTGGGTTTCGGTCTCTGGGTTTCTGTCTCTGGCTCTTGGTCTCTGGGTTTTGGTCTCTGGGTTTTGGTCTCTAGGTCTTGGTCTCTGGGTTTTGGTCTCTGGCTCTTGGTCTCTGGGTTTTGGTCTCTGGGTTTTGGTCTCTAGGTCTTGGTCTCTGGGTTTTGGTCTCTGGCTCTTGGTCTCTGGGTTTTGATCTCTGGGTTTTGGGTGCTGGTGGGTTTGGTGATCTCGGTTCTGACCCGCTTGTATTTTGGTTTTCGACTCTCTCTTTGGCCTGCTGTTATGTTGGCCCTGGTTGTGCTGCACCTTAGCACTTGTTCGGCCGCTAAACCAGACTTGACTTTAAGCTCTGCTGGCGTTGAGTAGGATTCTTCTGGAGTCGTTTAGTTGAAGGTGATATAAGTAGACTAGGTCAGTGCTTGTCGAGTTCACTGGTTATTATATAATCATTTTGATCGTTATTGTAAAATAAAAGTCTTTATTGACCTGAAGAAGTAAGAAAGGTCTTGTTCAGTACTTACCGTATTTTCCCACATAGTTTATATTTTACAGCTTTCATGCATTAAACCATGCAAAATTATTTTATTTAGAATTTTATATAACTATATTTACATTTTTATCAGGTACTTAATCGACATTAATCAACATTTTCAGATGTTTAGAGGCAAAAAACAAAATTAATTTTTATGCTTTATTTTTCTATTACAATTTTGGAGAATAATGGACACCGTAAATATCCGGCATGTCAGTGACCCACTTACGGTGGTTCTGAATCATAACCAGCTTTGTTTGTGAGCTGGACAGCTACAGATGTCAGTTGATGTGTGGTGAAGGTATCAGGACATGGGGGAACCCCAGCGGAGAGCCCTCTGGTGTAGGACAGGAGGACTGCGCCGGACTCCTCCGTGCAGGCTGAGCTGTAGGACGTGCTCCCTGCGGTGTTGGCTAGCCGGGGCTGCCGGCCGAGCGCTCCGTCTCTGACACCTTCACAGCACGTTTATATCTGTCTGGCCGAATCCGCCGGGACGCGGTTTGGGTTTGCCGTTTTTCACGTGTATGTTTTTATTGAGGGATCGTTTTGGTACGGTCCTGTCGTTCCCGTGCGGCGTGAGCTCCGCTCGCTCCCTCACGCCCTCAGGTTTGTTTGGATGGGGTTCTCTGTGGTTCCGTTGAGCTGTGATTGGAAGAGCAGACTCCTCCTCAGCCTCCTTCCCTCCCTGGAGCTCTTTGGATCACTGGGATCAGGTGACTGCAGGGCAGACCGGCCCTGAAAACTGGCCTGTAGAGGAGCCGGTTCGGTTCCAGTCAGGCCAGATGTGTTTATAGTGCGAGTCTTGTTTTGCACTGGAGCTAATGAGTAATGGAAGCTCATGTGGCACCGCGCTCTCACGTTGGCACATGACGGGTGAAGCAGCCTATAGACATGGACATCACAGGGAACGTCTGATCACCCGTATACTTCACTGATGGGCTTCATCGTCGACATCATCTACCTAAGGATGCATATATGATCTAGCTGTTGGGTGATGCTAGTATTAAAATGAACACACTGCAGTGAAAACGATGGGCGCGTGCCCTACCTGCCACACACTGGAGCGAGCGAGTCTCTTCCCAGTCTATGGATCCCGTCACTCACACCCCACATAGCCCCATCATCCTCGTGCAGCGCCATCTGCAGGAGCCTCAACTTACTACCACCTTGATGAGCATCTATAGGCTGCGGTCCAGTTTATTCATTATGGGGTACGTAGGAGCGGTTGTGTGGGATTGTCCTGCTGTAGGAACCAGAACGAGCTGGCTTGTCTGGCCTCGTTTTGCGGTGGGCTGTTTTAACGGCTTGTTCTCCATACATGCTTTTACGGGCACAATGCGAATAATTACTCTGTGGCGTGTGAAGTAGGTGGTTGCGTTTGGCTCGTGAATTTCGCCCCCCCTGTCTTTCCTTCACTCGCACGTTCAGATGCATAGCCGTCCCGTGGCTGCAGCTCTGTACCGGCCCTCCTTGCCCTGGTTGTTATTGTTTTGTGTGGAAGAATGTCTCGTGTTTAGCGCAGGAAGCCATTAAAGTTTCCACTGAACGGGAGAAAGAAGCGGCGGAGAAAGGGAGAGGGAGAAAGGGAAAGACGGAGAGCACAGAGCGAGAGACGCGGCCACGGCTCGCCAGCCAAGAGGCAGAGAAAGAGGAGTGTTTGCAGTCCGGTCACTGATGGAGGTTTTTGAGGCGGGCCTCGGCGTTCCCGACTAAAGGGCCGTATTTCAGAGCGCTGAAAAACACCCGGACTTGTTTCCGAGCGCCTTTATCCCGTATCCTAAAGAGACGGAGTTATTTTGCGTGCTTGTGAGGGATAATGGCTCTGTTTAAAGCCCAGT
>JAMWET010003540.1:0-17500 GCA_024036415.1 Prochilodus magdalenae | reverse complement strand
CATGATAAACCACGAGGGCTTGTTTATGTGTAATACGCTGCTTTAATTCTCCAGTTATTTGGCGTCATGTTTCAGAGGAGAACTGGAGAACCAGAGAACTGGAGAACCAGAGAACTGGAGAACCAGAGAGCTAGAGAACCGCTTTGTGAGGTACTAGACTTCATGGTTCCCATAAGCACCTGGAGCTGAGTTCCACTACCAAGCAGTTACGGAACTGCTTGGTAGTGGAACTCAAAAATTAGAGTCTCTAAATTCGCCAACTGATACACAAAATATTGCCAAAAGTATTCACCCCCTCATCCCAACCATTGAATTCAGGTGTTCCAGTCACTTCCATGGCCCAGGTGTACAAAACCCAGCACCTAGACATGCAGACTGCTCCTACAGACCTTAGTGAGAGTCCATCACTACAGGCCTCCAAACTTCATGTGTCCTTCAGGTCAGCTCAGGAACAGTGTGTAGAGCTTCATGGAATGGGTTTCCATGGCGAGCAGCTGCATCCCAGCCTCACATCACCAAGCACAGTGCAGAGTGTGGAATGCAGTGGTGTAAAGCGCCACCACTGGACTCTAGAGCAGTGGAGGTGTGTTCTCTGGAGTGACCAGTCACCTTGTGGAAACCTTCCCAGAGGAGCTGAAGCTGTTATAGCTGTAAAGGGTGGGCTGAAATCACATTACACCCTATGGGTTAAGAATGGGATGGAGCTCATGTTCATGTGCGTGTGCTGACAGACAAGTGAATACTTTTTGACAATATAGAGTATAGACAGAGCATAAGGAGAGCATAGAGAGAGAATAGGGGCAGAACAGGGAGAGTATAGAGAGAGCATAGGGAGAGTATAGGGAGAGTATAGAGGCAGAATGGAGAGAGTATAGAGAGAGTATAGAAAGGGTATAGAGAGAGAATAGGGAGAGAATAGAGACAGAAAAGAGACAGTATAGGGAGAGTATAGAAAGGGTATAGAGAGAATAGGGAGAGTATAGAGAGAGAATAGAGACAGAAAAGAGACAGTATAGGGAGAGTATAGAGAGAGTATAGGAAGAGTATAGAGAGAGTATATGGAGAGTATAGGGAGCGTATAGGGAGCGTATAGAGAGAGTATAGACAGAGTATATGGAGAGTATAGGGAGCGTATAGGGAGAGTATAGAGTTAGCATAGGGAGAGTATAGAGGAAGAATAGAGACAGAATGAAGAGAGTATAGAAAGGGTATAGAGAGAGTATAGAGACAGAAAAGAGACAGTATAGAGAGAGTATAGGGAGAGTATAGAGTTAGCATAGGGAGAGTATAGAGGGAGAATAGAGACAGAATGGAGAGAGTATAGAGAGAGAATAGAGACAGAAAAGAGACAGTATAGAGAGAGTAAAGAAAGAGTATAGGGAGCGTATAGGGAGAGAATAGAGACAGTATAGAGAGAGAATAGAGACAGAAAAGAGACAGTATAGGAAGAGTATAGAGAGAGTAAAGAGAGAGTATAGGGAGAGAATAGAGACAGTATAGGAAGAGTATAGAGAGAGTATAGGGAGCGTATAGGGAGAGAATAGAGACAGTATAGGAAGAGTATAGAGAGAGTAAAGAGAGAGTATAGGGAGAGTAAAGAGAGAGTATAGGGAGAGAATAGAGACAGTATAGAGACAGTATAGGAAGAGTATAGAGCTGCGTTCAGGTCGCAGTCTCCCCTGGACGCGTGGGTTCAAATCAGTGGTTGGTGTGGCTCAGCAGATAACACCAATACCTGCCAGAGAGCCACCACCACATGAGTTCCACCAGACTGAGGTTCGATACCCGGTCTGGGTGACTATGCTGTGCTGCACCAGTAAGAGTCCTTGGGCAGGACCCCTAACACCACACTGGCCCACCTGTAATATGATTAACATAGTACCTACACTGATGATGATGGTTTATTGGGTTTGGTGTTACGAGGCAGAAGGCCTTATTGACTGCCTCACTTGGGTGGAGATCTGGTGTGGATACTGTGTGCAGCTTCCAGCCAGTGTCCTGGTCCTGTTGGTGAATAGAAGGGAAGTCGCTTCGTGTGCTTCACCCCAGCAGTCTCTTCGTAGAGTTCTATAATTACAGCTAGGCAGCCCTAATGACTCCGCCCTAATGACTCCGCCCTTCTAGGGGTAGCCCCACCCCTCCTTCAGAGCCGCCGTTAATCCTGCAGATCTGTGGCTGTTTGAGTTGAGAAAGGCAAACTTTGGCCAACTGCATCTCCAAAAGTGGCCGCGCCCCAGACTCCACTCCCTCTGCGGCCTCTGGGGGGAGAACCGGCAGCACCCCAGAGAGACCCGGAGCGCTCTCATTCCTCTCTCGCTCTCTGAAATGTACAGGCCCTGCACGCTCCCCCCGCCCTCCCTCTCACGTTTTCATCTTTCCCATCGAACGCTGGCCGCCAACCTGACAGGAGCTGGCTTCGTCTGCCTGGTATAGAAGAGGAGAACCAGAGACAGTATAGTGAAGAGTATAGTGCTGTGTGTTCAGGTCGCAGCGTTCCTGCGGACTTTTTCGTGTTGCCGTTTTGATAAATCATTAGCAGTCAGTGTAGATTCAGCAGATAACACACAGTACCTGTTCAGAGACTTGCACCACTGTGATGACTTCACAGACGTGAGGTTCGATCGACCTGGTCTGGGTGACTATGAACTGGCTGCAGGCACCAGCTTCGAAAAGTCCTTGGCAGGACCCTGGTCACACATGCAGCACTGCTACTACAAGCTGGAACCATGAATTCAGCAGCACAGGATTAATATAATCTGAGGCCATTTGTACAGTAGAATTTATAGAATGGGATTAACATAATCTTGGGCCAGTTGTACAGTATATTTTGTATCATGGGATTAATACAATTTGGTGTCATTGGTTCCAGCCAGTGTAGCATGGTCCTAATATAATAGAAGTGAATAGTGTGCTTCACCCCAGCAGTTGACATAATCTTGTAGAGTTTACATAATTACAGTAGGCAGCCCTAAATGACTCCGCCAATAATGACTCCGCCCTTAATAGGGTAGCCCCACCCCAGTTCATAGCATGGGTTGACATAATCCTGGGCAATTGTGGCTGTTATTTTGTTGAGGGATTAGGCAAAACTTTGGCCAACTGCATCTCCAAAAGTGGCCGCGCCCCAGACTCCACTCCCTCTGCGGCCTCTGGGGGGAGAACCGGCAGCACCCCAGAGAGACTTTGTAGCGCAGGATCTAATTCCTCTCATTTGCTCTCTGAAATTGTAGCATGGGATTAACGCTCCCCCTGGGGCTCAATCTAACGTATATTATGTAGCATGGGATTAATACAATCTTGTGTCCTTTGTGGAAATTATGTAATGGGATTAATATAACCTGTGGTAATTTAAAAACGATATTTTGTAGCACAGGATTAATATAATCTGTGGTTATTTCTGCAGTGCAATTTATAGCATGGGATTAATATAATCTGAGGCCATTTGTGCAGTACAATTTATATCATGGGATTAACATAATCTGGGGCCAGTTGTGCAGTATATTTTGTATCATGGGATTAATATAATATAATATAATTTTTGCTTTACAGTAATCTGTACGTGTGACTCATCGAATTAGCCTATTACGTTTATACAGTGATGGCTCTGATTTATAGAAGGTTAGCTTTTACATTTATATTTTTTTGCTCTTTTTACAGCTGAAGGAAGTTTTAGCAGTCTGCTATAGTGTAGGACCTTTTCCCAAATTAGGGATCAAACCCAGTCTGCATACAGGGGTATAAATGATATAACTCTAAAAGGAAATTACTATAATCCAGATTATTTTGATAGCGGGGGGTTTATACATTTTGTTAGATATTTTTATGGTTTGTTTTAAAGAGGGTGGAAGATGCGTGAGCACACTCCATAAAAGACTGACATGGCAGATTTAGACTGGACTCTTTATAAGCCCGCCTCCCTAATCCTCTAAATCTAATCCCGTCTGAAAGGTATAGAATTTACTCCATGTACGCTCGGAAGCTCACCGGACAGTAAACGAGCCCCTGTGACTGAAACAGCCCTAGCACCATGTAATCCCTCCACCAGCACCAGTAACAGCTGGGATAGGATTTGGCCTGTACCGGAAGTTTCCGGATGTAGCAACATCGATGTTCAGTTACTCATACATCAAAGAACTGGTCACTCAGTCCAGATTTGGTGGATGCCCTCGCTGGCGGTTTGATGGTTGTCCCTTAGATTTCCGAGAGGGTTCCAATCTGGGATTATATGGGCCAGTCCAGATGCCTGAATGCTCCTGAAATGTTCCTTAGCTGATCTGTCACATCTGCAGCCGTGTGAACACCAGAACTGTCATCCTGGAATTCCGGGATGGGAATGTTCAGTGAAGGCACTGTGGTTATGTGAGGTGACCTTTATTACCACCTCCACCAAAGAACCCATACCCATGTAATTAACACAGAGACCCCCCAGAACATCACAGAGGGGGGTCGCTATTAGTCCAAGGAGCTTATATCTCAATCACTGTTACTTTCGGGATTGAGACGAACAAACAAACAAACAAACAAACAAACAAACGAATCAAATCAGTACAGGCTTCAGGAGGTCACATCTGTATTCAAAGGAATCACATGTGACTCTGAACTCCCACCGTTGATGTGCTCATCAGGGGGCATCCCTCTTCTAGTGAGCTAAAATGTGAACCATGCAAAACGCTTGCTGTGTAATCTGTGCAGGAGATCCGTAACGTGGGAACCACTACAGGTACTGAGGAACCTTAACGTGCTGCTTTATAAAAGTCCAGCTTCATAACGGACAGAGGAAACACGTACGAGTCCCGCATGTAATGGCTGTCTATGGGTCCTCTGGGCTCAGCACAGATGCTGAAAGAACCGGTTCTGGATGGCGAGATGTACGCTCTCAAACCCGAACTACAGTCTGCACTTGAACATGTTCACCTTGTTGTTTTTAGGGATGCACCGATCCAGCTTTTCCAGTTCCGATACCAGCACCGATGCTTAAACTTCGCATACCCGTCGATACCTGATATGGATCAAATTTTCCGATCCATTTTTGAATTAATAACCCGTATACTTCACCGTGTTGGAGCGACGTACGGCACCAGGACTGACAGACACTCTACTTCACTAAGCCCACTCATACAGCTCACTCTCTGACTCGCCCCATGTTCTCCCTGTTCGTACGTCAGGTCTGCTGTAAGGTCTCTGGATCCTGCAGATCCACCTCCGGCCACTCGGGGGAGACAAAGAGCGACCAATTAGCATAACACCTGCAGCTCATGCTACTTAAGCCTGAGAGTGCTGCCCCCCTTGAGTTCGCGTTGAACGTGCACGTGTCTCTCGTGACTGGCCGGTAGAAGGTTTCGTGACCCTCGAGACGGTTTGCTTCTCCACCCCTCGTCAGAGTGCACTCGCGCCGCTGGAGTACCGAGTGTACATGTGTATTCTGGAGTCGGCTGTTAGGAGGGTCTCGTTTTCTTTTGCGCCGTTGAGCTCACCAGTTTTTCCTCCTGGCAGGCTTTGTTGGTTCCCTGGTTCACTCTGCTGGGGAGCGGTTAGCCCGCCTCGTAGCCACTGGTCTGTGATCACAGCGAGCATCACGGTTCCAGCTTTGCTAATGCGCCACAGAACCCGGTTACATCTACAGGCTCCCCACAGGCACGATACTGATAGCATAGCACACATCGCATATGAAGTAGAGTGGGGGTCGGCCCCATGGCTCTAGCTAATTATCCGATACCCGATCTAGCTTATTTAATTCATATCGGAACCGATACCTGATCCTAATATCGGATCGGTACATCTCTAGTCGTTTTATGTGCTGTCGGCTGGCATCCATATCAGGTATCCACAGATATGCTTGTGGACTAAGGACCGGCCAACTGTGGGAACCGGCACTGTCCCTGTGTGAGGACGGTCAGCGTCCACAGGGCGGCCTGATGAGCTCGTGTTTTATGAGGGGCGTTCTCTGAAAGGTGGTCCGGCGTGACCGGCCCTGTTGTCTGGTGTGGTTTATGTGTTTAGTTTGGGGCCCAGTCTCGGAGCAGTTACTCCAGCCTTCCCGTCAGCAGCACTGACAGGGTCAAGGACTCCGGGGGTCAGAACTCAGAAGGGCTAGCGAGTGAGTGCGCTTCCAGACGAGAGCGATGGAGGGAGGTGTGAAGGTCATGGGGTCAGAAAGCGAGAGTTTAGATCTGGTGTCAGGATGATCGTTGCCAGAGCGACCCGGCTGATGTGTTTGCATTGCCATTAACTCGCCTCAGGTTTATTTTCAGAGTCCCGCGTTTGGGCTCTTTGGGGGAACCTGAGAAGATCTGATACGGTACCGCATGGAACAACACCGTCTGGCTGTTCTAGCTAAGAATGCGCAGGTTCTGGGGCCGACCGGTCGAATGACCAACCCTCAACAAGCGTTTTGTTCCTAAGTGGAAATGAGTTGAGTACACTCTAAATAAGATGGTTCTTTAAGGGTTCTTTAGTAAAGAACAGGAACACCCAGTTGTGATTTAAAGGGTTCTCTGCATTGTGAAAGTGCTCTTCAGGTTCTTAAAGCAGTGATTGTTTGCATGATGGAACATGTGTTGCATGTGGTTCCACACAATAGCACAATAAAGGGTTCTTCTATTGTTGATGTCAAATAGAATAACCCTTTTTGGTACTAGATAGAACCATTTTTAAAAAGGTTCTATTAAGAACCATCTACAGCACAATGTGTTTCATGATGCAAAGAATCCTATTATGCACAGGGTATTTTGAGTGTCCATGGTTCTATGCAGAACCTTTTCTTTTTGCTGAGAAACCCTCAAAGAACCCTTTCCTTTGTTTTCATGCATATAGAACTTTAGAATAGCATCAAACGGGTTCTGCTATTGTTATGATGTCAACCTTGTTATAGTTGAAGAACCTTTTTTGTTGCTGTATAGAACCACTTTCAAAAACGTTCTAAAAGGAACATCTAGTACCATTTTGAAGATGCATTTTATGATGCAAAGAACCCTATGATAATGCAAAGGTCCCTTTGAATGTTCATGGTTCTATGCAGAACCGTTTTTATTGCTCAGAAACGCTTAAAGAACCATAATTTTTTAAATGTGTATAGAAGCTTTAGGTAATGGTTCTATAGAGCACCAGAAAGGGTTCTGCTATTGTGATGATGACAAATGTGTTACAGTAGAAGAACCCGTTTTGGTGCTATGTAGAACCATTTTTAAAAAATGTTCTATAAAGAACCATCTAGAGCACCATCTAGAACCTTATAATAATGCAAAGAGTATCTTGAATTTTTATGGTTCTATGCAGAACCATATTCTTTTCTAAAAACACTTTCTAAAGCACCAAGCTTTAGAACATTGTTCTGTATAGCACCAAGCTTTAGAAAATAGTCCTGTATAGCACCAAGCTTTAGAACATGGTTCTGTATAGCACCAAGCTTTAGAAAATAGTCCTGTATAGCACCAAGCTTTAGAACATGGTTCTGTATAGCACCAAGCTTTAGAACATGGTTCTGTATAGCACCAAGCTTTAGAACATGGTCCTGTATAGCACCAAGCTTTAGAACATGGTTCTGTATAGCACCAAGCTTTAGAAAATAGTCCTGTATAGCACCAAGCTTTAGAACATGGTTCTGTATAGCACCAAGCTTTAGAACATGGTTCTGTATAGCACCAAGCTTTAGAACATGGTTCTGTATGGCACCAAGCTTTAGAACATGGTCCTGTATAGCACCAAGCTTTAGAACATGGTTCTGTAAAGCACCAAGCTTTAGAACATGGTCCTGTATAGCACCAAGCTTTAGAACATGGTTCTGTAAAGCACCAAGCTTTAGAACATGGTTCTGTATAGCACCAAGCTTTAGAACATGGTTCTGTATGGCACCAAGCTTTAGAACATTGTTCTGTATAGCACCAAGCTTTAGAACATTGTTCTGTATAGCACCAAGCTTTAGAACATGGTCCTGTATATCTCCAAGCTTTAGAACATGGTTCTGTATAGCACCAAGCTTTAGAACATGGTCCTGTATAGCACCAAGCTTTAGAACATTGTTCTGTATAGCACCAAGCTTTAGAACATGGTTCTGTATAGCACCAAGCTTTAGAACATTGTTCTGTATAGCACCAAGCTTTAGAACATTGTTCTGTATAGCACCAAGCTTTAGAACATGGTCCTGTATAGCACCAAGCTTTAGAACATTGTTCTGTATAGCACCAAGCTTTAGAAAATGGTTCTGTATAGCACCAAGCTTTAGAACATGGTTCTGTATAGCACCAAGCTTTAGAACATGGTTCTGTATAGCACCAAGCTTTAGAACATTGTTCTGTATAGCACCAAGCTTTAGAACATTGTTCTGTATAGCACCAAGCTTTAGAAAATGGTTCTGTATAGCACCAAGCTTTAGAACATGGTTCTGTATAGCACCAAGCTTTAGAACATTGTTCTGTATAGCACCAAGCTTTAGAACATTGTTCTGTATAGCACCAAGCTTTAGAACATGGTCCTGTATAGCACCAAGCTTTAGAACATTGTTCTGTATAGCACCAAGCTTTAGAACATGGTTCTGTATAGCACCAAGCTTTAGAACATTGTTCTTTATAGCACCAAGCTTTAGAAAATGGTTCTGTATAGCACCAAGCTTTAGAACATGGTTCTGTATAGCACCGAAAATAGTTCTGCTTCTGTTTTGATGTGTTATGTACTGTTACGATACAATAGAAGAACCCTTTTTTGGTGCTACATAGAACCATTTTCAAAAACATGCTATAGGGAACAGCACGATCTGAAGATGTGCTTTATGAGGCATAGAACCCTATAACCATGCCAAGAGTACTTTGTGTGCTTTGAGTGTTCATGGTTCTGTACAGAACCATTTTTTAAAGAGCCGTCTTTTGAATGAATGAAAAGTGTATAGAAGCTTCAGGAAATGGTTCTATGGAGCACCAAATAAGGGAGGTCCAGCTTGTTACAGTAGAAGAACCCTTATTCGTGGTTCTATAGGGAACCATTTTCAAACCTCTTTCCACAGAGACATATTAGTCACTGCCACCCACATGATACCTGGTGGTCCTGTGGGGGTCCTGACCACTGAACGCCAGGTTCCCATGTCTTCGTCTGTCAAACCCCAGTCGTGTTTTTGTGTCTGCTTATGAAACGTCATATTTCATCTGCCCCCCACCCCATCCCCCCAGGTTCCTTGTCGTTCTCATTCCCACACTTGAAAGACCACCAGGGCTGCCCCGTGCGGGTCCCCTCTGTGTATCGAGGCTGAAAGTCCACGGTGAGATCGTTGTATGTAATAATAAGCGTCGCACACGTCCCGGGTCAGAACCGGAGTAGCGGTGCAGTCTGAAGGAGGCGGAGCCTCTCTACGCGAGGAGTCAGGCCGGGACCCTGGCAGTAAAGCCCCTCTCTCTCTGGACTCCACAGCGCGCCCATAAACAGCCCGAGAGAGATACAGAGATAAAACCGGGCCTCAGAAGCCGGTGCCCGTAAAACGCTGCCCTGCCGAAACGCGATCCCGTAAAAATATTTTCCCATCATTAAGCTGTCATCCGCGGAGCCCCCGACATGCAGCCTGAATGTGTGGGGCGGAGGAGCGAGGGGCCGGGGCTCCAGCCAGGACACTGTGTTTATTTGGAGTTTGTCCCGTGGTGCTGTGTGCAGTGGGTGCGCAGGCTTGGCGGGACTGTGTGTTTGAACAGTGGTGCTCCTGACATGATTCAGGGAGCTCCGCCCAGCGAGAGTGGAGCTCCTTTGTGCTGAGAGGTGTGTGTGTGTGTGTGTGTGTGTGTGTGTGTGTGTGTGTGTGTGTGTGTGTGGGGGTGTGTGTGTGTGTGTGTGTGTGTGTGTGTGTGTGTGTGTGTGTGTGGGAGGAGGTGCGAAGGACACGTTTGTTTACACTTGTCCATTTTTGAGACTCACACCATTCTGTGCATTACCTACACACAAACACACACACACCCACACACCAGTCAAAAGTTTTAGAGACGGCTCCTCATAGCAGGTTCTCCTTCTGTGTATCTTAAAGCTCTACAGTAGAATGTGCGGGTGTGTGTGAGTGCACATGTGATTGTGTGTGGTGTGCATGTGTGTGTGTGTGAGTGCGTGTGTGTTTGTGTGTGTGAGTGAGTGTGAGTGCATGTGTGATTGTGTGTGTGTGTGCGGTGTGCATGTGCGGATGGGCATTCGTGTGTGTGTGTGAGTGCGCGTGTGATTGTGTGTGCGTGTGTTTGTGCGTGCGTGTGTGTGTGTGGTGTGCGGGTGATTGTGTGTGCGGGTGTTTGTGCGTGAGTGGGTGGGTGTGTGTGAGTGCGTGCGTGTGTGGGCGTGTGTGTGTATGTACAGGTGCGCGTGTGATTGTGTGTGTGTGTGCGGGTGTTTGTGCGTGCGTGCGTGTGTGGGTGGATGTGTGTGTGTGTGAGTGTGTGTGTGTGTGTGTGTGTGTGCGGGTGTGTGTGTGGTGTGCGGGTGTGTGTGTATATACGTGCCACTCAGCAGCGTCTGGTCTGAAGTGGAGTCTGTGGGAGGGTCTGAAGGGTGTGTGTGTGGGGTGTGTGGGGTGTGCGTGTGTGTGTGAGTGCGCGTGTGATTGTGTGTGTGTGAGAGTCTGTGGGAGGGTCTGAAGGGTGTGTGTGTGGGGTGTGCGTGTGTGTGTTTGTGCGTGTGTGTGTGAGTGCGCGTGTGATTGTGTGTGTGTGTGAGTCTGTGGGAGGGTCTGAAGGGTGTGTGTGTGGGGTGTGTGGGGTGTGCGTGTGTGTGTTTGTGCGTGTGTGTGTGAGTGCGCGTGTGATTGTGTGTGTGTGAGAGTCTGTGGGAGGGTCTGAAGGGTGTGTGTGTGGTGTGTGTGTGTTTGTGCGTGTGTGTGTGTGTGCGCGTGTGATTGTGTGTGTGTGAGAGTCTGTGGGAGGGTCTGAAGGGTGTGTGTGTGGTGTGTGTGTGGTGTGCGTGTGTGTGTTTGTGCGTGTGTGTGTAAGTGCGTGTGTGATTGTGTGTGTGTGAGAGTCTGTGGGAGGGTCTGAAGGGTGTGTGTGTGGTGTGTGTGTTTGTGCGTGTGTGTGTGAGTGCGCGTGCGGGTGTGTGTGAGTGTGAGTGCGTGCGCGGGCGTGTGTGAGTGCGTGTGTGTGTGTGTGCGGGTGCGTGTGTGTGTGTATATACGTGCCACTCAGCAGCGTCTGGTCTGAAGTGGAGTCTGTGGGAGGGTCTGAAGGGTGTGTGTGTGGTGTGTGTGGGGTGTGCGTGTGTGTGTTTGTGCGTGTGTGTGTTAGTGCGCGTGTGATTGTGTGTGTGTGAGAGTCTGTGGGAGGGTCTGAAGGGTGTGTGTGTGGTGTGTGTGTGGTGTGTGTGGGGTGTGCGTGTGTGTGTGAGTGCACGTGTGATTGTGTGTGTGTGAGAGTCTGTGGGAGGGTCTGAAGGGTGTGTGTGTGGTGTGTGCGGGGTGTGCGTGTGTGTGTTTGTGCGTGTGTGTGTGTGAGTGCGCGTGTGATTGTGTGTGTGTGTGAGTCTGTGGGAGGGTCTGAAGGGTGTGTGTGTGGTGTGTGTGGGGTGTGCGTGTGTGTGTTTGTGCGTGTGTGAGTGCGCGTGTGATTGTGTGTGTGTGAGAGTCTGTGGGAGGGTCTGAAGGGTGTGTGTGTGGTGTGTGTGGGGTGTGCGTGTGTGTGAGTGCGCGTGTGATTGTGTGTGTGTGAGAGTCTGTGGGAGGGTCTGAAGGGTGTGTGTGTGGTGTGTGTGTTTGTGCGTGTGTGTGTGAGTGCGCGTGTGATTGTGTGTGTGTGAGAGTCTGTGGGAGGGTCTGAAGGGTGTGTGTGTGGTGTGTGTGGGGTGTGCGTGTGTGTGTTTGTGCGTGTGTGAGTCTGTGGGAGGGTCTGAAGGGGGTGTGTGTGCGTATGGGTGCTAATGAAAGTGGAGAGTGTTGGGAGCTGCTCAGTGTTGGGCAGGGGACACAGCTGGAGAGGACAGGGCTGGAACCAGTGAGATGGACCAGGTCACCTCTCTCACCCAACGAAGGCTGTTTAACTGACCCTCAGGTCACGGCATGCAGCTCCAGGTCCTTCTCCAGGGCAAGGTCAGCGCCCTCTTTGTACTGGCGCTACCCCACTCCCCTCACAGCTCAGACTGGACCACGTTGCTTTATTACTGTGGAGTACAAGACTAGGGTGGAGAAATTCCGGAATCAGACCCTGCAGACGGTTCAGAGTAGCAAAAGTATCCGGACACATGACCGTCACACCCCTATGAGCTTGTTGGACATCCCGTTCCCAATCCGTAGGCATTAGTGTGGAGTTGCCCTCTCTTTGCAGCTATAAGAACCGGAACTCTTCTGAGGAGCTTTCCACAGGGATTCGGAGCGTGTCTGGGAATCTGTGCCCATTCAGTCAAAAGAGCATTAGACACTAACGGTAGGCCTGGCTCGCATTCACATTCCAGTTCATCCCAGAAGTGTTCAGTGGGTTTGAGATCTGGGAGTTTCATATGGCACACTCGTCCACGCAGGTCCACTCCTGGGAGTGTCGGGTTCGTCAGGTGACTGACAGTGGGGTCATGTGGGGTCATCCCCCAGAACCCTTTCTGGTATCTCTGTGTTAATGGGCATGTTATTCGGCCACGCCCACTTCTTTGATTGACGTCTTTGGTCTATTTAAGCGTCACGTCCAGACTCCACAGATATTCCGCTCAGGTGTTCCCATCTTCAGACACGGAGCGTTTGGGTTACAGTGGTTCTAGTCTGGTTCTAGCCCAGATGTTTGAGGTCTCGTCAGGACACAATGTTGAGGAGTTGAATTCTGAGCTGGTTGTTAAAATCCGAGGCGTTTCCGATTTCGGTACCACATAAGAAAGCATTCCGGTAAGTCGGAACTGAAAATTTCAGATGCAGTGTGTTTGGCTGTTCACACTGACACACAGATACACACCTGCACCACATCAGAATTGGTCAACTCTTACATCAAAGAACTGGTCAGCTGGTCCAGATGTGGTGGAGGCCTTCCCTGGCACAATTCCGAGGAGAATTCCCTGTAGACTGGGATTGTATCCACTGCTGGTAGACCCGTATGACCGTACGCTTCCATACACCTGCAGATTCAGCTACTTCCTTCACACTATGGTCTTTGGCCACGCCCACATGCAGTCCCTCCTTTTAGCCAATCATTAACATCTGCTCTGGAGCCATTTTCCACACATGGAACGAGACATTCCCTGCACTGTAGCACCTCCTCCCCATCTATGGATCCCACCACTCACACCCCGCAGGGGTTTATAGCCCCACCATCCTCGTACAGCAGCGCCATCTGCAGGAGGCTGATGGTACTACCATATGAAGCGCACGCAGTGGCTCCTGATCTCCTGTCAGCCTGTTTCAGCTTTGGGCTTTCTTGTTCAGTCGTACGTGCCAGCCCTGGCCATTTCCCCCAGTTCACATAAAGGGCGCAACATGGCAACAGTGTTTGTCCCGTTTTGTGTCGGGTTAAAGCCGGGCTGAGCGCGCTCACGGGCAAGTGAGCACATGCGTCTGTCTTTGTGCAGAAGTGTATCCTTGTTATTTCTCACTGTGTGCTCTTGGGTTGCGCCAAAAGTCCTTCACCTTTATGTCAGGAGGGATAGGCCGGCTATTGTTCGGGCGGCGCAGGGGAGGCGAACACGGAGTGGCACGGTAAATGTTTAGACAGGTTGCTATTCTACGGCCTGATCTCAGCGTATTGTAGCTGCGCTGAGTGACATACGGCTTTGGGAATGTGCTGTGTAGTCATTAAGGGTGTAGAATCCACCGCATTGTCCGAGGTTTGTGTTTGTGTCTTTAGCCCGACCTGATTTGTGATTAATGGCAGGTGAGGTAGGAGCGGATTCCTCCCGTCATTAACACACCTGGGTTTGTTTACCTCCATCCATATCCAGTGGTGGACAGTAACTTAGTAAACATAATTAAACTGTAACCAAGTTCCAAATAAATCTTAAACTGACGCTTTGCTTGTTTGCAAAAAGTTATTTTATGGTTCTAGCTAACGGAACCGGTTCTCCTTCAGTGTTCTGTGCTGATGATGATGTGAATAGACGTCAGTGTCAGACTAATGAATGAGCTTCTATTAAAGACTGGTGGACTGAGAGACACTAGAGTCTCTTCACCTACACTGAGCTGATGAAGAGTCCTGTTCCAGAAATGATAATAGAACATTAGAGCCCTAATAAACCATGCTCCTGTTACTCTCCATACTTAAGTACATCTGAAGGTACATACTGTAGTACTGTTACTCTCCATACTTAAGTACATCTGAAGGTACATACTTTAGTACTGGTACTCTCCATACTTAAGTACATCTGAAGGTACATACTTTAGTACTGGTACTCTTCATACTTAAGTACACTGAAGGTACATACTTTAGTACTGGTACTCTCCATACTTAAGTACATCTGAAGGTACACACTTCAGTACTGGTACTCTCCATACTTAAGTACATCTGAAGGTACATACTTTAGTACTGTTACTCTCCATACTTAAGTACATCTGAAGGTACATACTTTAGTACTGGTACTCTCCATACTTAAGTACATCTGAAGGTACATACTGTAGTACTGTTACTCTCCATACTTAAGTACATCTGAAGTACATACTTTAGTACTGTTACTCTCCATACTTAAGTACATCTGAAGGTACATACTGTAGTACTGTTACTCTCCATACTTAAGTACATCTGAAGTACATACTTTAGTACTGGTACTCTCCATACTTAAGTACATCTGAAGGTACATACTTTAGTACTGGTACTCTCCATACTTAAGTACATCTGAAGGTACATACTTCAGTACTGGTACTCTCCATACTTAAGTACATCTGAAGGTACATACTGTAGTACTGTTACTCTCCATACTTAAGTACATCTGAAGTAAATACTTTAGTACTGTTACTCTCCATACTTAAGCACATCTGAAGTACATACTGTAGTACTGGTACTCTCCATACTTAAGTACATCTGAAGGTACATACTGTAGTACTGTTACTCTCCATACTTAAGTACATCTGAAGGTAAATACTGTAGTACTGTTACTCTCCATACTTAAGTACATCTGAAGGTACATACTTTAGTACTGTTACTCTCCATACTTAAGTACATCTGAAGGTACATACTGTAGTACTGTTACTCTCCATACTTAAGTACATCTGAAGGTACATACTTTAGTACTGGTACTCTCCATACTTAAGTACATCTGAAGGTACATACTTTAGTACTGGTACTCTTCATACTTAAGTACACTGAAGGTACATACTTTAGTACTGGTACTCTCCATACTTAAGTACATCTGAAGGTACACACTTCAGTACTGGTACTCTCCATACTTAAGTACATCTGAAGGTACATACTTTAGTACTGTTACTCTCCATACTTAAGTACATCTGAAGGTACATACTTTAGTACTGTTACTCTCCATACTTAAGTACATCTGAAGGTACATACTGTAGTACTGTTACTCTCCATACTTAAGTACATCTGAAGTACATACTTTAGTACTGGTACTCTCCATACTTAAGTACATCTGAAGGTACATACTGTAGTACTGTTACTCTCCATACTTAAGTACATCTGAAGTACATACTTTAGTACTGGTACTCTCCATACTTAAGTACATCTGAAGGTACATACTTTAGTACTGGTGCTCTCCATACTTAAGTACATCTGAAGGTACACACTTCAGTACTGGTACTCTCCATACTTAAGTACATCTGAAGGTACATACTGTTAGGTTACATACATCTGTTACTCTAGTACGTTACTCTCCATACTTAAAGTACATCTGAAGTAAATACTTCAGTACTGTTACTACTCTCCCATACTTAAGTGCACATAAGTACATACTGTAGTACTGGTACTCTCCATACTTAAAGTACATTCTAATCCCGGTTACTACTTTAGTACGGTTACTCTCCATACTTAAGTACAATCTGAAACATAAATACTGTACAGTACTGTTAGCTCTCACATACTTTACGTACTCTGAAGGGTACATTACTGTACAGGTTGTTACGGTACTCTCCATACTTAAGTACATTCTGAAGGTACATACTGTTAGTACTGGTACTCTCCATACTTAAGTACATCTGAAGGTACGTACCTGTAGTACTGTTACTCTCCATACTTAAGTTACATCTGTAACAAATCTGAAGTACATACTTTAGTACTGGTTACTCTCCATACTTAGTACATCTGAAAGGTTAGAATTTACTTTAGTACTTGGGGTACTCTCAATACTTATAGTACCTCTGAAGGTACATATTAGTACCAGTATACTGTTAGATCTCCATACTTAAGTACATCTAAACGTACATACTTTAGTACTGGTACCTCTCCATACCTTAGTACATGCTGAAGGTACATACTTTAGTATGGTGCTCTCCATACTTAAGTAATACTGGAGTACACACTTCAGTACTGGTACGCTCCATACTAACAGTACATCTGAATTTACGTGAAGGTACATACGTAGTTACTGTTACTCTCCATACTTAAGTACATCATGAAGGTTACATACTTTCTAGGAACTGGTTAATCATCCATACTTAAGTGACATAGTGAAAACGTTCCGGCTACATAGCTTTAGTACTAGGTATCTCCATACTTCCAAGGACAAGTGAACGGAGGGAAAGAGACGGAAGGCGTAGTGGGGAAGATCAAAACTAAAGTACATCTGAGCAGGTTACAAAAATTCAGTCAATAGGGTAATATAAATAATTAACGATAAATTGAAAACCCACAAAGCGGATACAAATAACTGAAGTAATGTTATACTAATCAACATAACTAGAGTACATCGAAATACCAAGGTAAATTAAATTTAGTAATGTTACTCATACATACTTAAGTAAATCGAAAGGTAAATAAGTCGAGATAATGTTAATATACATAAGGTAAAGTACAATCCGGAAGTAACATACTCTAGTACTGTTATATAATAAATTCAAGTACATCTGAAGGTAAATAGAGAGGTACTTTAATAATAAATAAATTTAAGTACATATGAAAGTACATACTTATAGTAATTAAGGTATCACATACAAAAGTACATAAGAAGGTACAAACTTTAGTAAGTAATAGGTAATATAAATACGTAAGTAAATCTGAAGGTAAATACTTACAGTACAATGGTACATATACTTTAAGTAAATCTGAAGGGATAAGTAATGCTACGTACTGATATCTCCATAATTAAGTATAATATGAAAGAGTAAAATAATTTAGTAATGTTACTCTAAATACTTAAGCCACATCATGACGAGACACATGCGTACTCATCACTGTAGAGTAACATACTGTAATACTGGGTACTCTCATACTTAAAGTAAATATGAAGGTACTACTGTAGCTACTGAACTACCATACTTAATTAAATTGAGAAACTGGGTAAAATCCACTGTAGTAATGTTAATCTCAATACTCTTAAGGTTAATCTGAATTTACATATCTCTATTACTTTTACCTCCCCACTTAATAACACTCTATATCTTTACATCCTTCATACCTCTCTTCCTTCATCACCATCCCTTCCC
>JAMWET010003539.1:770000-832238 GCA_024036415.1 Prochilodus magdalenae | reverse complement strand
GGACACGCCAAAACCTTTTTTTTTTGGTAAAAAACCCGCGCCGTTACTATACGTAAAGACAAACTCAAACGGCATACACACACAGCTACTCCTCCACACCCACCCTTAGGACAGCGAAAGGTGCGAGGGAGCTCCTCCCTCACAAGTCATAGGAGGCGATGCCTGATACCTCCTAAGATCCCACTCTCTGATATACCTGATCCCCCTCTACACTAAGCAACTGGAGCACCACTGCTCCTCGCTCTCTGGCTAAGACTCCGTGCTCCCAGCACAAGCGTAACACTGCGAGCATACAGGGGCCACGCCTTCCCCTCTCATTCGCAACCACACCCGGATCACCCCTGACGTTGAGTTTTTATGAACCCACCTGCAACGCTGAGAAAAACCCCCCCCCCTTTAAAAAAAAACCCACTTGTCGACTGTGTGAGGGGTCAGGGGGGTGCACCCACTCAGGATGAAGGCTCTGGCTCCTTTGGAACGAGAACCTCAGCCTCCTTACATTAACCGTAACCCTTTTAAAACCAAAAACCCACACCCCCCTTGATGAAACTCGGCGCACCTATGAGATCACATCCCCCCCCCCTTGGCTGGATTGAGGCGTCCCGCACCCACCACTGTGTGCTTTAATTACCATATGCATCAAGGAATACCTCCGCCACCCTTTACTGTACTAATTAGAAGCACTAAAAAAAAAACAGAAAAATATATGCCTGATTCATACCCCCCCCTTTAAAAAACCCCCCAGCCCCACCTTAAACACTAGACGCGGTGTCCACTTGCCAAAATATTATATATAGGGTATATCTGTTATGAAGAACAAGAAATGGAAACTCCCCCTCGTTTGTGCTAATCAAACAATCACAAAAGCCAAGACTTATAGCCCCACCAACTCCCCTATCTCTTAAGACTTAAGCTCAGCCTCACCACTGTATGTAACAAATAAGCGGGCCTTCCATACGCCCCCCCCAGCCTAGTTTTTACGCTGTTTAGGCTAAATTCTGCACAAGCACGCTACTCGAGACAGCCCCCCCCTCCGGTGTTGCGGTGTCATCCCCATTGTGTCTTGATCCAGCTAGTGAAACGAGTGTACGGTAGACGTGCAACAATGTACAATGTGGGCTTTCGTAGCTGTATTTTAATCCCAGTGCCTATCTTACGATACAGCCTGCATGGACATTCCATGTATCTAGTCATGGTTCACTGGCATCTGCCAAGGGGCAGTTTCTTTGCCAGTCTAACAGCTGGTCCTAACATCCATTTAACGAGGGCCTAAGTCTTCCTCCCTAGATGCCTCATCAGCTATGCTCGTTGAGGCCTTTCGGCCCCATAACCTGCCAGCATCATCCTCATTTCTTTTGGGTGGGGGGTGTTCCCGCTTACAGTATTCTCAACTGATAATCTGCCGATTTTCATATTGGATACAAAGCTGATGAGGGTTTTCTTCTGGGTTTTCATTGGTTGGGATCATGTGTTGTTGGAACCATGGAACTCCACCCAAGGCATCCACCCACAGATTTTGCGCTGGCTATCGCCGTTTCCCTTGCCTTGTACCATGTGTTGTTTCCATGGCTAGTCTTCCCGAAGAGGATTCCTATCTGGGGGGTTCTGGGTGACATTTGTCAGCGTGGGGAATCTCTAACATGACCATGTTGCCCAATTCAGGTCTCATTTTGCATGAACTGTGAGGGATTGTTGATCTTGGGAAGTCCCGCTGGATTGTTCTTAGTTTTATGTTTGCTGATAGGAATGTCATGTTCCATGGTAGGTGATGATGGGCAAAGCAAAACCTGGTTGTCCTAAACATGCAACCTCATCGTAGGCACTATGGTATCAATTCCAGATCACAACTCAAGTTAAAGAACCCATTCCATGTAAATTCGAACACCCCCCAGGGCATCCGCTGAGAGGGACTCAGTTTCGTCCGGGGGCTCAATATGGCGGTCCCTTATACAAGGAAAGTCCTTGCAGGCGAAAACTGGGCCTTCCGTTGGTACGCCTTGAGTGAGGAAGCCTACTTTCGATGATGATGTTGGTGCTGGAAACCAATCATAGCCCACCGGGTTTTGTGGAGATCTTGTGCAAGGGCTCCTCGCTCAGACACCGGCTGAGGAACACACCGAGCAGTGGTGGGGTAGGCCTTCCCAGGCAATTCTGGAAAGTCGTCGCCCCTCTCGTTATATTCCCAGCCTCAAACAGAAGAATCGTTGCACGGCTATCTGCCTACCGATGTGCCTTTGACACACCTGAAATGCTTTAGTGGCTTGTTATCCAAGGCTACGGGTCCCCAACCAATGGATGGAATGCGATGTTTAACGGCAACCTGTGGGCGAATATTGCATCGCTGTGCACTCTAAATCTAGTCTTAAATATATGTCTTGTCATTCAACCAGTTACCCTCATCTCTTGCATAGACTACCATTGTCTCCAAACCCTTTGAACTAAGTACAGTGGACAGGTAATCCTTGACACCAAGGCGATGTGCAAGAACAACCACATCCAACATCAATCTCAGCTCGCATCCCACTCGGAGAGTCGGGGGAACCACCTCTCGGCACATGTTGCAGTCAGAACCAGCTGTTGCCCTCTTCGTGGGCGCTGCGAGCTTTCTCTGGCGCTACCGTCGGGTGTTGTTTATCAGGTGGTGACCCCCACACGTCCCTCTCCGTACTCCTGCGTTAATAAGGAGTCGTTCCTTATCTCCCCTCCCGGCCGGACCCCGGCTCCCTTCACGTGGAGGTTAATGGGAAGAACACCAACGCATATTAATAATGCCATTATTAGCACAGGGAGACGGGCTTGCGATTTGGCATTCAATCGACTGTGTCTCTTCCCAGAGCCAGGTTAGGAGGCTAAGGTCCAAGGTCCCCTCAAACACCCATACTCTCTCTGCCGGCTAGCTGCCGCTGGATCCCTCTGGCCTCGGAGACGTGTGGACCGCGTGGTCATGCATAGCCGATCGAGACTTTCGCTCACCGTCATGCCCATGAAGCTGCAAAATAAACGCCACCGTGGACAAACAAACAAAAGCAGTGCGCCATGCGGGCCATTAGGTGAATTAAACGCAGCAAAGGTCCGAACCTTCGCGCGGCTATATCCGCGATGGTTACGGCAGAAGCATACAGCAGATCACACCACCAGTACACCGGATTCTCACCTCCCTCTTCACCTAGATTCACTAATTGAAAGGAAGGCATGTGAACGTAGCTGCTGGTGATGCGGCGACCTCCTCCTCTCGAGAGGCATTCCAAGATTAGTGCACTTATGGGTTCAGAGTCCAAGGATGGTTTTGCATGCACGTATAGGCTTAGTTGGGTTTTATCCAGGTAACCAGTCACCCGGGAACGCCCACCCTATCTTTCCGTTCCTTTTTCTTCGGGTGGTGGCAAAAGTCTGCAGTGCATTTTTCCCCACACCTTAACAAAAGCGCAAGATGCCATTCTCTTCTTTTCCTGATAGCAAAGCTTTTCCCTCACCCAAAGTTTCAGAACAGACCGGTGGTAGCCACAGTTTGTCCAGGACCATCAAGCACCTCCCCAACAGTGTCTGCGCGTAGGGTCCGTGGCTTTCTATTAGCTTTTTGAAAGCTTAATGGTATTATGAGAGTGGCTTATGTTGAGACAGCCGTTTTGGTTAGGAACCGCCGGTTTCCTGCTGTTTGACTCTATGATGTTCCAGATGTTCTCAATCGCCCTTCACTGGGTCGCAACAGAGCAGCGAAAGCCCCTTTGGACCAAACTGAACCACTCCACTAATCGCCTTTCTCGCGGTCAATACATGGTTGTTCTGACTGGCCTTTCCGCTGTCAGTGTTCATTTGGGAGGTCAAAGGCATCTAAAATTTCCCGTGGACCTCCCGTGTATCCTTCTCTGTGTCAAAGTGGGTGTGTGGATGCCCCATCGGCTTCATTGTATGTGGAAATACAGGAATGACCCTGGACAGGAGGGGGGGCCCCCCACGCACTGGGTTTTTCGAACACAGTAGTGGGCCCCAGGTTTGTCATTTCTGCCTATCGTAGTGGGTCTTCTGGAGCCCCTATCCCATCCCTTACTTGGGTGGAAGACAGGAAGTGACTGCCTGGATAGGCCACTGGTCCTAGCACAAGTAGGTGCCACCCGGTTTGGTCATTCAGGAGCTCATAGTGGGTGTTTGGGGGATATCCCAGCACTTATTTGGGCAATAATGCCAGGAAACCAGCCCTGGACAAGGCCACCCAGTTATCACAGTAGTCATCCCAGTTTGTCTCTTGCTGGGTCCATAGTGGGTGGTCGTTTGGAGCCCTATCCCAGCCCTGATTGGGTAGAAGATAGGAAATGGCTCCCAGTGGATCGGCCACCCATCTTATCAGTATATCTACGGGTAGTAGGCCCTCAGGTGGTACCCTTGTTGGGGTCTGTAGTGGGGATGTTTGGAGGCCTATCCCATCCCTCCATTCGAGCCCTGGAAGACAGGCAATGACCCTGGACAGGCCACTGGTTTTAATATACGTAGTGGCTCCCTCGAGTCAACTTTGTCCTTGTTCTGCAATCTGTAGTGGGGTGTTGGAGCCTCATACCCAGTCCCCCTTCATTGGCGTGGGCCGAAGGACAGCAATTGATCCCTAGGAGCCAGAGGCCACATTAGTTTTTATCATGGTTAGTGGTCCCAAACCATCGCGGTTTGTCTTCTCTGGTCATAAACAGCATGGGTACTTGGGAGCCCTATGCACCCTCTCTCATTGGTGGGCAAGGCTAATGAATGGGGAGACCTTACCGAGATGGGCTAACGCTTCATTTATCATTCACTGCTAGTAGCCTCTGCGGTTTGTCCCTTCTCTGCGCGTCCTTAGGTGGATGTGTTCGTTGAGCAGCCTTAGTCCTCACTGATCCTTCACTTGGGGACGTACAAGGGCCCAGGAGAACCACCCTGGAAAGAAAACCTGGCCAGCTAGTTTCAAGTGCACTCGTTACGTGGGGCTCTTCCCAGCGGGGTTCGTCCACTTCTTGCCTGGATGTCGTAATGGGTGCTTTGTGTAGCCCTATCACCATGACTTAGATGGGGCGAAAGGCCAGGAAACGCCCTGGCACGCCTACCTCAGGCTGAAACTTAGAAAAACAGACCAACCCACGCTCCCACCTGGATCTTTAGTCTGGGTTCCGCTAGTTGGAGTGTTTGTAGAGCCTCAGCACTCTCTTTGTGAGGCGGAAGTGCCTAAGGAAGCGATCCTGGGACAGGGCTGCCAGTCCCATCACATAGCAGCGTCCGAGTAGCAGCTCTGAGGAACCATGGTCAACCGAAATTGGTAGCCTGCATATGAAGACAACCAAAGCTTTCATCTACTGAAATGAAGCACGTGAAGGCCATGCAAGCTCTTCACTGAAGCCTCTCCTTCCTACTGTTGTCAGGTCTTGTTAGTTGAGTGCCCTTACCCAATTTTTTGATCGTTCAAATAGTAGCAAATCCGTCCCCCCCCCTCATCCCCCCTTCAACTACAGCCGGCTGATATTTGTGGTGCCTCTTTTATCTGAGGGTGGAGACGACTCCCGGTGGTCCCAATTTCCGTGTGATGGTGGGCCCTTATGAGTCAAATAGGTACCCCTCATTTCCATGGTCCCATGAAGCACGGATTGCCTCTGTTTTAATATGGATCTCAGAACGGCCAATATAACGCTGTCCTGTTCAATCAGGCGGCACCAGCTGGGAACGCTGCTCAAACAGAACTGGGGACCTCTAAGAGAAGTCGGATGGATGAGGAAGCTTGGACCAGGTCGAAGCAGTCTCCGGCCTTCGGCAGAGGAACACTTAAAACCCCCACAGGGCCAGGCGCTCTCCCCCTTCCGTTCCCAAATCCGCTCAGCGCTCCTTCACCCCTCGCTCCTGCCTAGCCCGGAAATCAGCAACACACCCCTTGCCTAAGGCAGCTTGCACAAATTCATCCGCCGATGTTGGTATTTTAGGGTTCATTAAAGACTCATCAGTTCAGTGATTGTTGTTTTAAACCCGCAAATCCTAATATTCATGAAAAAGCGCTTTCCTATCTCTCTCTCTCTCTCCTTCTCTTTTTCGCATCGCATCCTTCCGTGGCCCACCTTACCGGCTTCTTGTTTTCTGACTCCTGTGTTTGTCTGCATTTCCTGGCCTTGTTTTGAGAACCCGGCGTAGGTTAATGGTGGTATGGGGGATGCCTGCCACTAAGTCCTAATTACGAAATGAAGAGCTGGCGGCATAGTGAACGCTAATGAGCTTAAGGGCTAGCGTCAGTTGAGACGACGTTACCGGTAGATCCTGTCCGCTTCAAGCTTTTCTCTCATAATCACTCATTGCATTGGTGTTTCAGTGAGCACCTAGTGGATTAGGAATCTCAAATGATGATTTCAGATGTGCTTGCCTATGCCTTCTAACTGAAGACGCATCACCGGGACAATCAACCCCCCCGAAAAAGGGGGAATTACAACTTAACATAGACCTGAAGATCAGACCCGCCAAACTTAGACCTGGGGTATGATCCAAAAACAGCCCCAAATCAAATCCCGGATCAACCCCCAAGATTACGAACCCGATCATGACAGGCGTAAGAGCAAAGGGGCAAATAAACTCGGACTCTAAAGAATACGTCTCCACATGAGATTCTAGGAATAGACCCTACTATTGGTTAATGGGCCTAAACCTGAGATCCAGACCCAGAACAAATTAGACCTGAGATCTCCTTGGTGCCAACAACACGTTCTAAGTAACCCTGCAAGGATCAGGCTCAGATGTATAGGAGCCCGGTCAGAGCGCGGGACAAATTATGACATGCGATGTTTTGACCCAAGTTACAGACTCACAATAGCGGTCCGCCACGACTTAGAACCCATTATACCGGGCCGAGACACTAAGTTTCAGCATCCAAACAACTGGACCTGAGATCTGATCTAAGAACTGCCCCGAATAAGACCAACTAACAGCCCCAGATCAGACCCAGAAATTGGTCGCTTAAGGGTTGTTGATCCCAAAACCCAGACGCTCAAATCAGAGTCCATGATCAGACATAAACAGACCCTCAGATCAGAATATTTCTGATCAGGATTCCAAAAGTCCTCGATAGGACTCTGTTAGATTCGCAAGGTTTAGCTTACCATGGTCAAACTTAAGACAAAATCCATATCAGATCTCAAATCAGACCCAAAGTCTGATAAAGTAGTGTACCTACAATCAAACACCCACAAGAGAACTTTCAGAACTGGGATTGGAGTTCTGGCAGCTTCTGCCTGAAGCTAGAAGTCCATAACTGTGGTAGGACAGACGGAGGATGGGACGGAGGAACAGGAAGGGGCTGGGCTGGTGGTGGGGATTGCGAGGGACTTGGTCATGGGATACGATATGGGTGAGATTTTATAGGGGTTTCAGAAATGGTCCTCCTCCCACTCCCTCCACCCATTTCAGTTATTCCAAAACTCTAGAGCTGGACAAGAGAATAGACCCTGATTACACTCCAGATCAGACGTGAAATCGGACCCATGTGAAATGCAAGCCCGGCTCTTAACATCCACCCGGTCATTTATGGAGGTAGGAAAGACCAAGGTGAGACCCAGATCCTAGATCTGGTCCAAACTAACCCAGAACCTGTACACCAAACCAAGATTATCCGACGTCGACCAGATCAGGACGACTTCCCTCTTAGAGACTCGGATCCTCTCGAGGTTTCCTTCCCTGCCATCGCTGCCCCTCGGCCTGCTCGTGGGGGGGCTCGGACCCGCATTCCCTGTGAAGCTTCTTTGTGACGACATCTGTCGTAAAAAAAGCCGCATAGAAATCAGACTTGACTCGATTAGCACGAGGTGCGACCAGGACGTAACCTAGATCAGACCCGCACCAGGCTGATTACACCAGATGGAGATGGAACCCAGACAATGACTGGACCTGGTGGCAGAATGGGCTGGATTCATTTGACTGTACCCGGCCTTCCGTAATACCTATTATCAAAAGGAGAGGAGAGAGCGATAATTACGACTCCCACTCCTCCTATTAATCCTCTGTCGCCTCCCGTACAACACTCGCCACCAATAATGGCGCTAATAAAGTCGAAATGTAATCCGTGTTGTTAGTTCTCGGTGGCGGCGGCGGTGGTTTTTTTTCCCCGGCTGTGTGGAAGCTTTGTGTTGTGTTGCGAAGCTGGCTGTAGTATTCTTTACCGCAATTACATCCTCCAGTGGAGCAGGATGGGTAATCCCCGCTCTCAGTGTCTCTGATTATATTTTATTGCAGTCGTTTTTCATTTCTTGTCCTCCCCATCGCAGTAGGTATCAATCCTCAATCCTCAGCCTCGCCTCGGCAGAAGAGCCACTCTGTAGATATATAATATATATGTAGTCTTATTTTTCCTCCTCCTTTTCAGTGGCCCCTTCTCTCTCGTCTCTCTCTCATCTCTCCAGTCCTCTCTCTCTCTCTCTCTCTCTCTCGCTCTCTCTCTCTCTCTCTCTCTCTCTCTCTCTCTCTCTCTCCCCCCTCCCCCTCTCTCTCTAACCATGTCACCCACAGTGATATTGTTCTGTGATTGGAGGGGTCTGTGCAGCAGGGGGTTATTTGGGCTTGGAGTGGGAGACGGAGAGAGGCTGTGTGTGTGTGGATGCAGATACAGTGTGCACTGTGCGGTTCTAATAGTTGATGTGCGGACTGTATCTGAGTGTGTCGGTGTGTTTTCGCGCGTGGGGGGTGTTTGTGCACTCATGCGAACGACAAAAGAAGATAGAGGGGTAGACGCAGCGTGTACGTGTGTGGGGCTGAGTGAGCAGGAACGAGGGAGAAGAGGAAGGTGAAAAGGTCACCGTAGGATAGACCCCCGTCCAGCTACTGGGGAGTCACGGAGACACGGCGAGACGTGCTGCAGAGAGCTCTCTCTCTCTCTCTCTCTCTCTCTCTCTCTCTCTCTCTCCTTTTCTCTCTCTCTTTTTCTCTCTCTCTCTCTCCTTTTCTCTCTCTCTCTCTCTCTCTCTCCTTTTCTCTCTCTCTTTTTCTTTCTTTCTCTCTCTCTCTCTCTCTCTCTCTCTCCTTTTCTCTCTCTTTTTCTTTCATTCTTTCTTTCTATTTCTTTCTCTGTCTCTCTCTCTTTCTCTGTCTCTCTCTCTTTCTGTCTGTCTCTCTCTCTCTCTCTCCTTTTCTCTCTCTTTTTTTCTTGCTCTCTTTTTCTTTCTCTCTCTCTCTCCTTTTCTCTCTCTTTTTCTTTCTCTCTCTCTCTCTCTCTCTCTGTCTCTGTCTCTCTCTTTCTCTTTCTCTGTCTCTCTCTCTCTCTCTCTCTCTTTCTCTTTCTCATTCTCTCTTTCTCTCTCTCTCTCTCTCTCTCTCTCTCTCTCTTTCTCTCTCTTTCTTTCTCTCTCTCTCTCTCTCTCTCTCTCTCTCTCTCCTTTTCTCTCTCTTTTTCTTTCTCTCTCTCTCTCTCTCTTTCTCTCTCATTCTTTCTTTCTATTTCTTTCTCTGTCTCTCTCTCTTTCTCTGTCTCTCTCTCTTTCTGTCTGTCTCTCTCTCTCTCTCTCCTTTTCTCTCTCTTTTTTTCTTGCTCTCTTTTTCTTTCTCTCTCTCTCTCCTTTTCTCTCTCTTTTTCTTTCTCTCTGTCTCTGTCTCTCTCTTTCTCTTTCTCTGTCTCTCTCTCTCTCTCTCTCTCTCTTTCTCTTTCTCATTCTCTCTTTCTCTCTCTCTCTCTCTCTCTCTCTCTCTCTCTCTCTCTCTCTTTCTCTCTTTACTCTCGCTTTGCTCTATTCTCTCTCTCGATCTCTCTTTCTCCTCTCATCTCTCTCCTCCTCAATCTCTAACTCTCTCTCTCTCTCTCTCTCTCTCTCTCTCTCTCTCTCTCTCTCTCTCTCTCTCTCTCTCTCTCTCTCTCTCTCTCTCTCTCTCTCTCCACTCATCATCCAAATAATAGCTGCACCCATCCAGCGAGCACTGGTGTCCTCCATGAGTCATCCTGTTAGTGCAGCACCATCAGCAGACGGCTGCACCACACAGGACTACATCCACACAGACCGTTACCACGACTGTCCTTAACACCACGTCACCGTCACCAAAGACTGCAGTGGTGTCGTACCAGACTGTCATGGAGTGACTCAGAATGGCAGCGGGTCATCTTCAGTGACGAGTCCCGCTTTAGTCTTGGTGGAGACGCCCAACGAATCCGTGTGTGGAGGCACCGTGGTCAGCACACCGAGATGGACGGTTTTGTCGTCACACACGTCCAGAAGACCTGGTGTCCCTCCACCTCCACCCCTACCGCACCATCTGCAGGAACTGTGTGAGGATGTTCAAGCTGCATGGGATGGATTATCACAGGACACCATCAGGAACCTCTACAGCTCCATACCGAGACGTCTGGCGTGTTCTTCTCTTCATCACTTTGCCTTTTTGTTCTCTCTCTCCCTTTCCTCCTCTGCTGCCTTTGCTCCTCCTGTTTCCCTATTTCTCTTTTTCTCCTTCCTCCCTTTTATCCCTTACCAGTCCTTCTCTACCTCTCTGTATATCTCTCTCTCTCTCTCTCGCTGTCTCTGTCTCCATCGTCTCTTTTACTCGCCTCTCTGTAGCACGTATTAAGTCATCACTGAGTGGTCCCTGAGCCCACCGGCACCCCATTAACAGCTGTATTCTGAACGGCTGTGAGCTCTGACAGACAGCCGACTGGCCGACTGACACCAGACCGAGATTTCTATAAATACAGAGAGAGACGGAGCGGAGGAAGAGAGGGAGGGTGGGGGGAGGGGGAAGGAGAAAGAAAGAATTGAGAGAGGGAGAGAGAGAGATATGAACAACAGAGGGAAGCGGAGAGTTGGTGTCCCGCCCTGAATGGGTGGATCGGGGTGCTGATTTTCCCCTCCCTGTATTCCCCTCTTTCCCCCCCTCCCTCCTCCCCTGGATCTCAACTGACAGCTGTAACTGATCTGTCAACAGCTCCGCACACCCCCGTGTCCCTAACATCTCTCCCTCTCATCCTCGTCCTGTCTCTCTCTCTCTCTCTCTTTCCCTCTCTACCACTCTCTCCTTTATCTCTCTCTCTCTTTCTCTCCCCATCCCTCTCTCCTTTATCTCTCTCTCTCTCCTTTATCTCTTTCTCTCTCTTTCTCTCCCCATCCCTCTCTCCTTTATCCCTTGCTCCTCTATCCTCTCTCTCTGTCTCTCTCCTCTATTCCCCTCACTCTCTCCTCCATCTCCTCTCTCCCTCCTCTATCCCACTCTCACCTTTATCTCTCTCTCTCTGTCTCTCTCCCCCTCTACCACTCTCTCCTTTATCTCTTTCTCTCTCTGTCTCTCTCCCCCTCTACCACTCTCTCCTTTATCTCTTTCTCTCTCTGTCTCTCTCCCCCTCTACCACTCTCTCCTTTATCTCTTTCTCTCTCTGTCTCTCTCCCCATCCCTCTCTCCTTTATCCCTTTCTCCTCTATCCTCTCTCCCCCTCACTCTGTCCTTCATCCCCTCTCCCTCCTCTATCCCACTCTCTGTCTTCTATCTCCACTCTCTCACACTCTCTCCACTCTCCCCCGACTCTCTCTCATTCCTCTATCCCCCCTCTCTCTCCCTTATCCCCACTCTCTCTCTCCCCTCTATCCTTTCACACATTCTCCTCTCTCTCTCTCTCTCTCTCTCTCTCTCTCTCTCTCTCTCTCTCTCTCTCTCTCTCTCTCTCTCTCTCTCTCTCTCTCTCTCTCTCTCTCTCTCTCTCTCTCTCTCTCTCTCTCCTCTCACACGTTCTCCTCTCTACCCCCCCCTCTCTTTCTCGTTCTCAGCTCTAGATTGAAATCTGGAAAGCTATTTGCTTTCTTCCTCTCCTCTGCGAGTCCGAGTGTCAGGCAGTCTAAACACGTAACGCCTGCTGCTCCTTCCCTTCTTTATCCCTCCCCTCCTCCCTCTCTTATCCCTCCTTTCTCTCTCTCTCTCCTCCCTTTTTGCCTTTCTCTGCCTTTCCTTTATCCCTCCTTTCTCTCTCTCTCTCCTCTCCTCCCTCTTTATATTGCCTTTCTCTCCTGTTGCTTTATCCCTCCTTTCACCATCCTTTTCCTTTCTCCCATTCACCTCTCATCCTTCTCTCTGCCTCTCCTTATCTCTCTCTCTCTCTCTTGCAGTCTACTCTCCCTCCCACTCTCCTCTCTCTCACTCTCCATCCCTCCATCTTTCTTTCCTTCTCCTTCCCTCTGTACCTTCTTTCTTCTTTCTTTCTTCCATTCCTTTCTCTGCCATTCATCCATCCATCTCTCTCTCTCTCTCTCTCTCTCTCTCTCTCTCTCTCTCTCTCTCTCTCTCTCTCTCTCTCTCTCCTTTATCCCCGTGCCGTCTGCTGAGAGGTCTGTGGAGAATTTGTCCAAATTACCTGTCATAGCTGCAGCTACGTGTAAATAAGCTGGGAAAGTGTGTCGCTCCCTCTTCCCAGCCCACCATCACCCCCCCGGCTCTCTCTCTCTCTCTCTCTCTCTCTCTCTCTCTCTCTCTCTCTCTCTCTCTCTCTCTCTCTCTCTCTCTCTCTCTCTCTCTCTCTCTCTCTCTCTCCCCCCACAGCCCACCATCACCCCCGGCGCTCTCTCTCTCTCTCTCTCTCTCTCTCTCTGTCTCTCTCTCTCTCTCTGTCTCTCTCTCTCTCTCTTACCCCTCGCTCTCTCTCTCTCTCTCTCTCTCTCTCTCTCTCTCTCTCTCTCTCTCCCCCCCCCAGCCCACCATCACCCCATGGCTCTCCCTCTCTCTCTCTCTCACCCCTCTCTCTCTCTCTCTCTCTCTCTCTCTCTCTCTCTCCCCCCCCAGCCCACCATCAACCCCCAGCTCTCGCTCTCTCTCACCCCCCTCGCGCTCTCTCTCTCTCTCTCTCACCCCCCTCGCGCTCTCTCTCTCTCTCTCTCTCTCTCTCTCTCTCTCTCTTTCCAGCCCACCATCACCCCCCGGCTCTCTCTCTCTCTCTCTCTCTCACACCCCGCTCTCTCTCTCTCTTCTCCTTCTCTTTCTCTCTCTCCCTCTTCCCAGCCCCCCATCACCCCCCCGGCTTGCTCTCTCTCTCTCTCTCTCTCTCTCTCTCTCTCTCTCTCTCTCTCTCTCTCTCTGTCTCTCTCCCTGGTTTACTCCTTCCTCCGCGTGTCTCTCCAGCGGTGTTCTCCTAAGACTAGCAGGGACGCCTGAGTAATCTTTGTCTCGTGCGTTGGTTGCCAGTAGCGCTGAAGGCCGCGCCGCAGGAGCCGAGCATCGACTAGCTGTCAGTTAGCCACGCGCCTTTAAGTGAATGAGAAATTACAGCCGGTGGCCTGGCGACGCCTCGCTGCTCCAAACAGCTGGAGACCGGGACTGTGTGTGCTGTACGGAGGGTCAGGTGGTCTTTGGTGGGGTCTTGCATTACTGAACTGTTGTAATTGGAGTCAGTCAGAGTGGGTGGGGTGTGAGATGGTTGATTGTAGAGGTCTGGATGTTCCTCCCGGTGGTACCAACCATACCAGCAGTGAAGCTGCGTTCTTTCTGTCCTTCCTTCCTTCTGTCTTTCCTTCTTCCTTTCTTTCTTTCCCCGTTTCCATCTTACTGTCCTTCCTTCCTTCTGTCTTTCCTTCTTCCTTTCTTTATTTCCCCCGTTTCCATCTTACTGTCCTTCCTTCCTTCTGTCTTTCCTTCTTCCTTTCTTTCTTTCCCTCATTTCCATCTTACTGTCCTTCCTTCCTTCTGTCTTTCCTTCTTCCTTTCTTTCTTTCCCCCGTTTCCATCTTACTGTCCTTCCTTCCTTCTGTCTTTCCTTCTTCCTTTCTTTATTTCCCCCGTTTCCATCTTACTGTCCTTCCTTCCTTCTGTCTTTCCTTCTTCCTTTCTTTATTTCCCTGTTTTTACATATTTCTGTTCTTCTTTTTTCTATCTTTCCAATTTTATTTCTTCCTTTCTTTCTTTATTTCCCTCTTTCTATCTTTCCTTTTTTCTGTCTTTCCTTCTGTCTTTCTTTCTTTCCCTGTTTCCGTCTTTCTTTCATCTTAATTTCCCTCTTTCTGTCTTTCTTTGTTTTGTTTTTTTCTTTTCTTTTCTTTTCTCTTTCTTTCTTTCTTTCTTTCTTTCTTTCTTTCTTTCTTTCTTTCTTTCTTTCCATATTTATTTCCCTCTTTCTGTCTTTCTTTGTTTTTTTTTCATTTCTGTCTTTTTTTTCTTTCTTTCTTTCTTTCTTTCTTTTCTTCTTTCTTTCTTTCTTTCTTTCTTTCTTTCTTTCTTTCTTTCTTTCTTTCTTTATTTCCTTCCATCTTTATTTTCCTCTTTTTGTCTTTCTTTGTTTTTGTTTTTTTTTCTTTTCTTTCTTTCTTTCTTCCTTTTTTTTCCTTCTTTCTTTCTTTCTTTCTTTCTTTCTTTCTTTCCTTCCATCTTGATTTCCCTCTTTCTGTCTTTCTTTGTTTTGTTTTTTTTTTCTTTCTTTCTTTTTTCCCTTGTTCCTGTGTTTCTTGGTTTAAGCCTTGGCGCTCCGTCCTCTCCGGTGGTGTATTGGTTTAAAGGAGCGGTGTGTATCCTCTAGTGGTGAGGTTGTGTATTACCCGCTGAGCCCTTTGACCCACACTGTAAAAACTACAACCTATAAAATGACTCCAGTTTGTAACTAGCAGCTGAATACGCCTTACTCGACTCACAGCATGACCCTGTCTGAAAGAATCGCTCCTTCAGGTTAATCTGCGTCTGACGATTACAGTCATTTCTGTAGGTTGGATCAACCAAACACTTCTGCGTAGCCTTCGTGTCTGTCCAGATTCATTTTAGCTTCTTCATAGCTTCTCTTCTCTGGTGCTGAGGCTTCACCCTCCTCCACTGATGTAGTAAGATGTAGGTGTAGTAAGCTGTGATACGATACACCATTGCTAAAACATTTACCAATAAATACATAAACATAAAATACTATCATAGATTATGACATGGATGGAGTTATTTAGTTTGTTCAAATTTGGGTTCTCAAACTTCGGACAACCCAAGACGGTTATCTAGCACCAGGGTTTTAGCAATTGGTTCTACCTATTGGCCAGTCCTACCTAACATTCTCATATCATTAGCACAGTCTAATTACTATTAACTAACACCACCCCCTGCCCCGCGCCCACCATCGATGAGCCGACATAGACAGTCATTTCCAATAAAGTAATTTACCAGCTTCTTGTGGAATTTTCCCCATTCCGAGATTATTCCTTAAAGGGTCTTGCACCTACTATCCGGCACCCTAAGCCTTATAACAACTGCTGTACCAGTTTAAGGTGGAGTGGGATCGTCTGAGCAAATAAATAGAAGCTGAATGTCGATGCCTGAATCCATTTAAGGTGGACTGGGATCATTCCAACAGCAAGCTGGCCAATATGGAGCTGAGCTTTAGCCTGACCGTTAGGAATAAGGAGTAAGGAGTAATCCAGCCTGGATAATATCCTGCCTGGAGCCGACGACTTCTTATTTGGCAACTCCCAAACATCCCAGAATAGTTTCCCTGACCTAAAATCCGGGTTAGGGTTACACAAATGGGCTATATCGACTTCCGACCCACGCGCCACACTTGGCTGAGAGCGTTCTGTGGATCAGGGGATCAGCTCCGGAGCTCGGTGTCCAGTTAGGTGAAGTCGTCCCTCGCTCCAGGGTTACAGGTGCGGCGGTGCCGATTTGGAGGCAGGGGGGAGATGGGATGAGCAGCCAGAGGGAGGCATTTATCGAACGCTCCAGAGAGGTGGTCTGTGTAATACGGTGGTGGATGCCTTGTGGCCACTGGGAAACCACTAGCCTTCATATACACACTTAACGCAGGTACACATGCCCAGCACTTTATATGTGTGTTTGAAATGTTAGTGTCAGCCATGAACAGAAGCCTGTCTCTCAGTATGGTGGAGTCGGGCCGCCGTGTTTGCTAACCCAACACGCCAGACGTCTCGGTATGGAGCTGTAGAGGTTCCTAATGGAGTCCTGTGATAATCCATCCCATGCAGCTTGAACATCCTCACACCGTTCCTGCAGATGGTGCGGTAGGAGTGGAGGTGGAGTGGCACCAGGTCTTCTGGACGTGTGACGGCAAACCGTTCATCTTGGTGCTGACCACGGTGCCTCCACACACGGATTCGTTGGGCGTCTCCACCAAGACTAAAGCGGGACTCGTCACTGAAGATGACCCGCTGCCATTCTGGGTCACTCCATGACAGTCTGGTACGACACCACTGCAGTCTTTGGTGACGGTGACGTGGTGTTAAGGGCAGTCGTGGTAACGGTCTGCGTGCTTGTAGTCCTGGGATGACAGGATGACTCATGGGGGGATGCTCGTATAGGAGACGTGGAGTCCATGTACGTTGGGCCATATGGTGTTTAGAGGTCATGGTCCTACCACCAGGGGAACCCCGCCCCTCCCCAAAAGCACTGCCGCATTTCAAACCCCTGAATACGAATAACATTAGGTATGCAAATTCTGGGTGCTCCACCCGCCTAGTCAAAGTAGACCCACCGCCTCAGTTCAGACTAGACTCCCCCTGAAATTACGAGTCCACAAGAGACACGTCTTTCTGATAAATGTGGACGGAGGCCTGGGTTATTTCTGGCCTTCTTAAGGAGGCACAGGGGAGCAAACACTCCAGCTACGGTCCAGATTCAAGGGCTAAGACTTTAAAAGTGACCTACTTCATCAAAGGCCACTGCCTCCCTGACTCTGATCCCAGGTCGGGGAGGGGGAAAAGGAAGAGAGACAGACACAGAAAGCAGACGGACGCATGGAGAGGCAGACGGACAGACCCGTATGAAAAACCTATATCAGTGGTGGTAAGGAAGCGTGAACGTTCCCGCACAGAGCACCCACTGCTCTCCTCTGTGCCTCTCTCATCTCCTGCGGTTCCTCTGCTGAATAATACATGACTCTGCCTGGTCTATAGCCTGAGCCAGGGCTAAGTATAGGAAGCCCCAGGCTCCCCGTGCCATTTGGAAGCTTCTCACTCGCGCCTCGTCGCGGGACAGGCGCTGGCCCAGCAGCTGTTTTCCGCCAGGGTCGTGATGAGACGTTATTAGGCGTAGGCTAATTGTGGATCAGCGGTGTTAGCGAAAGGTGGACGCAAACTTTTTAGCAGCACGAGGGGAACGGGCTGCCTGCTAAAGCCTGAGGCGAGGGGTCACGTCGGGGGGAGAGAAGCCCAAGAGAGGAGGGAATCCTCTGGCTGTGACCAAGATGATGGATCAGGCCTAGGACGAACCTCAACCGGAGCAGTGCGTGCTCCCTGTGTGGTGCTAGTCGCCTCTGCTGAATAGCAATGGAGGATTTTTGGAACTTGGCCTCTCTCTCTCTCTAATGGTGTATGTCCTTAGGCCTTTAAGAACCATAGCTCTCCACCAGAGGGCAGTGGAGCCTGAGTCTTGGTCAAGGGTTCTGTTCTGTGGTTGGTATAGCGTAGTAGGTTCTACCTCTGCCTCTCATGCTGTAGACTAGGCTTCGGTCCCCTACCTGGGCAAGCACTCTACGCTGTTCCAAGAAGGATCCATGGGCAAGACTCCTAATGCTAGTTTAGTTGTTGGCCCTCTTACTGGCCACTCTATTAGACACTCCTACCTTAGTGGTCCACCTTGTAGATGGACAGTCAGAGACGATAGCTCATCTGTAGCTGCACAGTGCAGTGTTGACGCTGCCCATAGGACTCTGCCCATAGGACTCTGCCCATAGGACTCTGCCCATAGGACTCTGCCCATAGGACTCTCCCCATATGAAACTAGTTTGGGGACGATCCTCAGTCCAGCATTGACACTGATGTGTCCAGCAGCACTGCTGTGTCTGATCCACTCACACCAGCACAACACCCACCACCAATTCAGAGTCACTGCAGTGCTGAGAATGACCCACCACCCGCATACTACCTGCACTGAAGACCATCCACATATAGCGCCACCCTAATCCCAACCCTTCCGATCTCAACTTCTTCAAACCCTCAACCTCATCTCCTTCACCTGGGCCAAGGTAGTAGACCACTAGCTAGCCAGTTGATGGCCACTGCCCAAGGTGTGTATGGAGTGCATATCCTAGCAACAAGCCAGCTAGCGTCATGTCTCCAGCTTTACCGTTGCTTGCCGGAGTCCGGCCGAATGCGTGTCAGACCCAGCAGTCACACTTGAGTTGCTGTTCGGGCCCGGAGGTCCCACAGGCCCACCTTTTGGTCCTGCTATCCTGAGCTGAGCGCTAAACGTGGCCCTTTACCAGGGGCCGGCTCACATACTGTCCTCAGCTCTCCGTCTCAGAAGACAGGAGGCATGCAGGCTCGTGTGAAGTCCACCAGTCGGCAGTTAGAGGGTCCTACCGAGGCTCTAGTGGAACTTGGATAGGGGTGCTCCTTCGCACGCTGTCCTTCAAAAGTTTGGAGGGTTTAGGAACCCGTGCATGTCTTCTTCGCCAGGCTGTCCAATGACTTGGCATATTGGACAGGGGACGGTTTGGATTGCCTGTATGGCTGGTTTGTATAGCATGGCAGTTTTGGGATAGCACCAGCAGCAGCAGTTTCCTTGGACTTGCTTTGGACAGTATGTCTGATCTATTCTCGTCTGATCTATTCTCATCTGATCTAGGCTTAGGGGATGGGAGTTGATCTTAAAAGGAGTTCACTCAAACGTCCAAACAGATGTTCAGGAATCAGGAATCGATTGCAAGGCTTTGAACTGGATGGTGATGTTTAGGTGCACATGAGCACAGAGAGAGACGGTCTGCTGTCACCGTCTAGACGGTCTGTCTGAAAATAAAGTGCATCCTTCCCAAACGCACATCAATAGAGTCTATCTTACCGATCAAGCATGCACAATACCGGAATCATCCTGGGATTGGCAGACCTTAGCTTTGGCCAGTTGAATATACAATATTTCAGCAATATTTTAAACCTGTATTTGATGAATAAGTGTCAAATATTTGTGACGCTGGACTGCTACACTCAACCATCTGCATTGTTTCAACACCGCATTGGTAACCCTATAGAAGTAAGCGTATCTGTGCTAGCATGAAACTCATTATCAAAAGAACAGCTGCACCCAGGAGGAGGTGTGGGAGTGCGGTGGTGTTGGGAAGGGAGATAAAGGTGACCAGGATCAATAGCTGATGATAAATTTAGACTGATATGATCAATATTTATTGAGCTACACATACAGAAGTCTGTCTCTCAGTATGGTGTTGGGTCGCCGTGTTTGCTAACCCAACACGCCAGACGTCTCGGTATGGAGCTGTAGAGGTTCCTAATGGTGTCCTGTGATAATCCATCCCATGCAGCTTGAACATCCTCACACAGTTCCTGCAGATGGTGCGGTAGGGGTGGAGGTGGAGTGACACCAGGCCTTCTGGACGTGTGACGACAGACCGTTCATCTCGGTGCTGCCCACGGTGCCTCCACACACGGATTCGTTGGGCGTCTCCACCAAGACTAATGCGGGACTCGTCACTGAAGATGACCCGCTGCCATTCTGAGTCACTCCATGACAGTCTGGTACGACACCACTGCAGTCTTTGGTGACGGTGACGTGGTGTTTAGGACAGTCGTGGTAACGGTCTGTGTGCATGTAGTCCTGCGTGGTGCAGCCGTTTGTCGATGGTGCTGCCTTAACAGGATGACTCATGGAGGACACCACTGCTCACTGGATGTCTGTAGTCGTACAGCGATAAGGCCCGTCCTTGCTTACATCCCATGATGTAAAACCTACCCACCAAGTTTCGCTCCTGGCCGTTGATTCGTTCTGTGTTCAGCTGTTTGTGAAGCTCTGATTTTGATGTTGAGGCTAAACCTTAATAAACTGGGTGAGTAGAAATTTCTTCTTAAGGACGTTTGGTGAATGAGGCCCGATGGGCTTGTTCCGCTTTGCTAGCCACAATCAAGATGTCACTGTTTTCCTGGTAGCGCATCCACTACACTTCATACAGGAGCCCTCGGGTAATTACATGGGAATCACGCCAGGCTTTGTGCAGGTGATTGCTACATCAATCTTAGTGGAATTCCGACTCTAGCATGCATTCCCACATCTATTGCCATGGAACGGGACTTTTGTCCTGTAAAGGAAAATCAGGAAAACGAACAATCAACTTTTGATCGCTAGGGGTTTGGAATTGGAGCCGAACAGGAATCTGGCAGATCGTTATTCAGGGAAAACCTGACATGTCGAGGAAAGCATCAGAAGTACTAGGATAATTGCTGAAAAGACGGTGAGCCATGTGGTACTGAATTGTGGGGAACGACCGTTAGCAGTTTCGCATTCGGGAATTTTTGGGGCAGATCTGAAATCATGGCTCAGTGACGCACTGGAGCCATACTTGGCATGACCCTCTCCAACACTAGAGCCCCTTAGCGTCCGCTAGCTCAGTGCCCAGGGTTACAATTCACACTCAGAGCTCTCTTAGACAACACCAGCTTGGCTACCGTCAGCTAGGCTAGGAGCACCATCAGCTATGTGGTACTCTGAGTGGCTATGGCACCTGACCTGAGACCACACAACCAACGGCTGCCTACAAACCAGGCTAGGGGCTGCTCTGTTAGCTCACGCTAGCTAGGCCTTACACATAACCGGGAGAGAGAACCATGGCCATTCTGAGAGGAACTAGCTCGATTTTAGGGGAGGTAAGAGTCCTTTATCTCCGAACTGGCTGTACAAGTCCAGGAAAAACTCCATAGATGGACCATTTTCAATTTTCCAGATCGTCGTGGTGTTAGACGCTCTAGGTAGGCTCCATCATTTCCGCAATAACACCACGTATATTCGGTAGCATGGCAAACTCAGCACACTACCACGCCTTTCCACAGACCTTAATTGAAAAACACTTGGGAAAAGTTCAAAAGAAGGAAAGCTGTCCCCAAACCTTTGATGGGCTGTGTACTCCTTAGCTCGGCGTCTTGAGAGAAAGAGAGCAGTAGCACTCAAATGCTCCTGATTAAATGTCATCCGTGAAAATGGCATCCGGGGGAAGAAAAAAGGGGGAAAGTAATCAGCGCAGCTTGCAATTCCATGGCGGAAAACGAGGAACTCGCTTCTCTTAACGAGCTCCCGTCGAAACCCACCGCCACACCACGTTGGCTTTTCCGAAGGCTCGATTTCCTCTCCGCTTATCCGTCCTTGATGCAAACGGGCCGGAGAATTTGTACAACATAAAAGAGGAGCTTCCTTCCCGAGACCCCCACTACAGATTCCAAAGCCAGTTAATACAGGACGGAATCCGGCTCGGATCAATAACGGTAGAAGGACACTGGCTGGCGGGGAAGAGCAGCTGGTTGAATCTCGAATAATGCGGTTTCGGAAGGAGTTGGTTGGTTGGTTAGTTAGTTAGTTAGTTGGATAGTTAGTTGGATAGTAAATTAGAGAGTTGGTTAGTTAGTGAGTGAGTTGGTTAGTTAGTGAGTGAGTTGGTTGGTTAGTGAGTGAGTTGGTTGGTTAGTGAGTGAGTTGGTCGGTTAGTAAATTAGAGAGTTGGTTAGTTAGTGAGTGAGTTGGTTGGTTAGTGAGTGAGTTGGTTAGTAATTTAGTGAGTTGGTTAATTAGTGAGTTGGTTAGTGAGTGAGTTGGTTAGTTAGTTGGTCGGTTAGTAAATTAGAGAGTTGGTTAGTTGGTCGGTTAGTAAATTAGAGAGTTGGTTAGTGAGTGAGTTGGTTAGTGAGTGAGTTGTTTGGTTGGTTGGTTAGTAAATTAGAGAGTTGGTTAGTTGGTCGGTTAGTAAATTAGAGAGTTGGTTAGTGAGTGAGTTGGTTAGTGAGTGAGTTGGTTAGTAATTTAGTGAGTTGGTTAGTGAGTGAGTTGGTTGGTTGGTCGGTTAGTAAATTAGAGAGTTGGTTAGTGAGTGAGTTGGTTAGTGAGTGAGTTGGTTAGTTGGTCGGTTAGTAAATTAGTGAGTTGGTTAGTTAGTGAGTTGGTTAGTGAGTGAGTTAGTTGGTGACTTAGTGAGTGAGTTAGTTGGTGACTTAGTGAGTGAGTTAGTTGGTAACTTAGTGAGTGAGTGAGTGAGTGAGTGAGTGAGTGAGTGAGTGAGTGGCTTAGTGACCTAGTGAGTGACTTGGTGAGTGCGTTAGTTTGTTAGACGTCCGGGAAAGTGAGTAATGGCTCCAGCCTGGCTTCAGCTCTTTCATGGAGCTGAATGTTTTCACTGTGCCACCCAAGGACTCTCTCTCTCCGCTGTCCTTTCCTGCCTGCTCGCTTGTTTGTTTGTTTGTTTGTTTGTTTGTTTGCTGCCTTGCTTGTTTGCTGCGGTTGTAAACAGGACATTGACATTAAGATGATACGGAGGCGGCGGTGGCAGCCGCGGCACAGGTATCAGAAACTGATTGAATTCCGAAGCCAATTTCCACCCAGCCGGAGTTCTAGAGAGGGGAGGGAAAGACAAAAGGAGAGAGAGAGAGAGAGAGAGAAAGAGAGAGAGAGAGAATGCAAATATATACATCTCCTGGCTCCTAAAATACCCCATTGCTTTATTGTGCTCCTGATCCCGGGCTGTAACTAGATCCCGCACGAGAGCGCGTTTGTGGAGCATGACCTTCTTACACATGCTGCTGGTGCTCTGCAGATAAGTGCGCCCTGTTTTCCGTACAGGATGCGCTGCAAACTCTTATTAGATTTACTTTGAAAACCTCATTTGAAGCCCGTGAGGGGATGGGATAGGGAGCGGCGTATTGATTTCGGCATTCCCTTTGAAGAAATCGCTGTGCCGTCTCTTTTTTTTTTTTTTTTTTCCTCTAAAGAAAAGGAATGAGTGCGTAATTCCATCCACGTGCGCCGTTTTGATTGCATTACAGAACAGAGGGAAATGGGTTGGCACAAAATGATTGCTTACAATGGAAGTGGAAGATGTGCCCGGATGCCGTTCCAGAACTGGGAATGCTTCCGTTTGTTTTCATGTCAGCGGAAAATGGAAATACAAGTACATGCTGCCTGTGTCTCAATTCAGCCACTATGCACTGTATTTGTAACCTCTACAAAGGATGAGCACGGCGCTGAAGTACTCGGTGAGAGCGAGGATTCCATTACTGAGGTCGCTATTTGGCTGGCTCCGTTCCGGAAAGATGGAGGAAATGTACAGGTCATTCCGTTCAGTGCCGATTTCGTGCTTTATGGTACAGTAGGATGTGAGTGTATGGTTGGGTGTATATGTAGGTATCTAATACTGTCGCCTACAGAACAGCGAGTCTTGGAAGTCAGGGATAGCATGGCTGACTCTGCCCTCAGCTTTTTACGCTAAGGGATTGGAAGAGCGAAGTGTCACTAGCAACTCAGACTTCTGGCTCATCACAAGACTCACAATGTAGCTATTAATGTGAGGAGCTCGTTTTACTCCAGTCATGCGACATCAGAACTGACTTCTCGTTCTTCTACAGCACTGTTAGGGTTGAGGTGGCTTCAAGTAGCAAGCTGGAACGTGGGTCCGATAGCAAGTCTACTAGACAGTGGGCTCTATCTTGGATAAGTTGTGTGATAGAACGTGTGTCGTTTAGATGGCACACTAACCAAGAGGTTTACGTTGTTTTGGCTTCCGTTGTCCTTGGAACACCCTGTTTATTGTCCTGTAGTGTTCTATGTCCTGTAGACTGAAGGGTTCCAATTAATAAGACGACGAATAAAAAATTCTCTGCTTCTTGAACTTTGAACTTTCAGTCTCAAGAGTCAAGAGACTCACCTCTCAACCCAGATCCCAGAGATTCAAGACTCAACCCAGATCCCAGAAGCTTTACTTGGGCCCACACACCAGATACTCAAGACTGTACTCAGATCCCAGAGGCTTGAAACTTGACTCAGACTCACACACCAGAGACTTATAACTCAACTCAGGTCCCAGACACTCAAGACTGGACTCAGATCCCGGAGCTTAAACCTTGACTCAGACTCTCACACCAGAGACTCGAGACTCAACTCTGGTCCCAAACACTCAAGACTGTACTCAGATCCCAGAGGCTTGAACCTTGACTCAGACTCGCACACCAGAGACTCAAGACTCAGCATGGATCCCAGATACTCAAGACTGTATTTAGATCATAGAGGATTGAAGCTTGACTCAGACTCGCTCACCTGAGACTCAACATGGATCCCAGATCCTCAAGACTTAACTCAGTTCCCAGAGGCTTGAACCTTGACTCAAACTTTTACACCAGAGACTCAAGACTCAACTTGGGTCCCAAATACTCAAGACTTAACTCGGATCACAGAAGGTTTAAGCTTGACTTACATTTGCACACAAACTCAAGACACAACTTGCCAGAGATTCGCAACTCAAAGACTTAGACCCCATAAACTCAAGACTCTAGAAACTGGAGACTTGACTCAAATCAGACTAACAAACAAAAGAATTGAGACTTGACTCAGACTTGCAAGTCAGAGAATTGAGACTCAATTTAAGCCAGAAGTCAGAGACTCAAGACTCCTAAAGCAGAAACTTGAGACTTAGGCCTTACATGCTAAAATCGCAAGACTACTTGGATCCAGACTTGAGTTTCAACTCAGACTTACTCACCAGAAACTTGAGGTTAAATTCAGTGAATTGAGACATGACTAAATGAACAGGGGAACGACTGAATGAATGAGGGACTAAATGAGGAAGTGAATGAGGGAGTTCATGAGTAAATGTAGACATAAACAAAACTGAAGTGAATGAGTGAATGGGGATGTGTCTAAATGAAAAAGGGAGTGACTGGGTGAATGAGGGAGTTAATGAGTGAATAGGGACATGACTAAAGGAATGATGAGTGACTGAGTGAACAAGGGAGTGAGCTAATGAGTGAATGGGGATGTGTCTAAATGAAAAAGGGAGTGACTGGGTGAATAAGGGAGTTAATGAGTGAATGGGGGTGTGACTAAATAAATGAGGGAAGTGACCAAGTGAACGAGGGAGTGAATGAGGATGTGTTTAAATGAAAAAGGGAGTGACTGAGTGAATGAGGGAATTAATGAGTGAATGGGGACATGACTAAAGGAATGACGAGTGACTGAGTGAGCTAATGAGTGAATGGGAATGTGTCTAAATGAAAAAGGGAGTGAGTGGGTGAATGAGGGAGTTGAGTGAATGGGGACATGAGTAAATGAATGATGAGTGACTGAGTGAACAAGGGAGTGAGCTAATGAGTGAATGGGAATGTGTCTAAATGACAAAGGGAGTGACTGGGTGAATGAGGGAGTTAATGAGTGAATAGGGACATGACTAAATGAATGATGAGTGACTGGGTGAATGAGGGAGTGAATACTGAGTGAATGAGGATGTGACTAAATGAAGGAGGAAGTGACTGTGTGAACAAGGCAGTGACTGAGTAAATAGGGATGTGACTAAATGAAGGAGGAAGTGACAGTGAATAAGGGAGTGAATATTGAGTGAATGAGGATGTGACTGAATGAAGGAGGAAGTGACTGAGTGAATAAGGGAGTGACTGAGTGAATAGAGACATGACCAAATGAATGATGAGTGACTAAGTGAACAAGGGAGTGAGCTAATGAGTGAATGGGAATGTGTCTAAATGAAAAAGGGAGTGACTGGGTGAATGAGGGAGTGAATATTGAGTGAATAAGGAAGTCACTGAATGAAGGAGGAAGTGACTGAGTGAATAAGGGAGTGAATGAGTGAACGAGACAGTGATGGAGCCAGTATGTATCTAACGGCACTCCTCCGCTTATCTCTGACGGATCGTAGCCTTTGTGTGGTGGAAATGTCAGTAAAGGGATCTCGAATCTCGAAGTGACAGAGTTGGAGAAGAAAGAGGGGAGCGAGTGAAATGGTTGATGGAGAGAATCAGGCCTGAACTTAGGCCTTACATGCTAAAAACGCAAGACTGCTTGGCCAGCTCTTTGAGTCGCTTCATTTCTGAACACTCAGACAAAACAAAGAGACAGACGTAAACAAGTCTGACGGTACAAGGAGTTCCATAACTCTGTGACCTGGTACTCCAGACCTCTGCATCCGGGCAGAACCCGTTATATCACTTCATTACTCATGCACGGTTACAACCGTTTCGTCAGCACAGCCATATCCCGGCCGCTCTCATGCAAACCACCATGCATCCTAAAAAGACGCCCCGGGCTTATGATGTGCTTCTAGGGAGGCCGGGTGAGCTTGGGACGCCTGTGCACTCGGCAGCTGTGTTTTTAATTAAGAGATACATAAGAGACACCGGCGGTGGTCTAATCCCTCTCAGGATAGCGTTAGTGCTCCCTGCGGTGGCGTACGAGTGTGTGTGCATGGTGTGATGATGGACACGTCCACTGTGTGTCCACTCGGTGCCCCCTGTGAGGAGATGTGTAGGGGGGGGGTGCAGAGAATGGCTTCTGTCTCTGCAGCTCGCTCAGTTTATTATTAGCAGGGAATGAGTGGGTGGGAGAGAGAGGGAGAGGAAGAGACCAAAGAAGAGGGGAAGGAAAGGGAGCGTGAAAAAGGGAGGGAAGAGAGGGAAGCGAGAGATAAAGACAGCAAAGGCGAGGAGGGAGTTTGAAACGGTGAGTGAGGGAGAGAGAGATGGAGGTGGAGGGAGGAGAGAGAGAGAGAGTGCGACACAAGCAGAGCGGAGAGAGAGAGAGAGAGAGACGTAAATGGGAAAGAGATGAGAAGCGGTTTGGCAGAACAAACGTTACACGTGGAGAAAATAGAAAAGTGGAAAATGGGGGGCTGAGGAAGGAAGAGAATATGGAGAAGAAAGAACAGATGAGTGCATAAATACAGAATGAAGGAGAGACATGTAACAAGGGCTGGAGACGTGGCGAGAGAAAGAAGGAGAGGGAGAAAAGAGAGAGGGGGGAGATGGATAGGAGGAGAGACGGGAACCAAGCTTGACTCATACATTATTGCTGACGTGTATTGACTGAGAAGAGAATGAGAGAGCATGAGGGAGGGAGGGAGGAAGAGAGTGACAGGAGGAGTGAAAGAGTGAGTGAATGAATGAGTAGAGGAGGACAGGGAGTTAGAAAGTGTGAGTGAATGCGTTAGGAAATTGCAGTGAATGAGGGAGTGACTAAGTGAATGAGAGTGACTGAGAGGATAAGGGAGTGAATGAGTAAGTAAATGATTGAGTGAGGAATGAATTAATAATGAAGAGACGGAGTGAATGAGTAAATGAATAAGTGAATATGGATGTGACTGGATGAATGATAGAGTGACTGAGTGAATGAGGGAGTTAATGAGAGAACAGGGATGTGATTAAATGAATGATGGAGTGACTGAGTGAATGAGGGAGTTGATGGTTGAATAAGGAAGTAAATGTGGATGTGACTGAGTGAATAGGAATGTAGGAATGTGACTAAATGAATGAGGTAGTGACTGAGTGAATGAGGAAGTGACCATGTGAATGGGCATGTGTCTAAATGAAAAAGGGAGTGAACGAGGGAGTTACTGAGTCAATGGAGTTGTGACTAAATGAGAGAGGACGTGAATAAGGGAGTTAATGAGTGAAAGGGGGAATGACTGAATGAATGAGGGAGTAAATAAGGGAGTGAATGAGGGAGTTAATGAGTTAATGGAGAAGTGATCAAATGAGCGAGGGAAGTGACCAAGTGACTGAGTGAATAAGGCAGTGACTGAGTGAATAAGGCAGTGACTGAGTGAATAAGGCAGTGACTGAGTGAATAAGGCAGTGAATGAGTGAATAAGGCAGTGACTGAGTGAATAAGGCAGTGACTGAGTGAATAAGGCAGTGACTCGGTGAATAAGGCGGTGACTGAGTGAATAAGGCAGTGACTGAGTGAATGTGACTAAATGAATGAGGATGTGACTAAATGAATGAGGGAGTGAATGAGGGAGTGAATGAGGGAGTGAATGAGGGAGTTAATGAGTTGAATGGAGACGTGACTAAATGAGGGAGGGAAGTGACCAAGTGTAGTCACTGAAGAAGTCAAGTGAAGAACTGACTGAGTGAATGGGGATATGAATAAATGAATGAGGAGGTGACTGAGTGAATAAGGAAGTGACTGAGTGAACGAGGCGGTGACTGAGTAAATGGGGATGTGTGTAAATGAATGAGGAAGTGACTGGGTGAATAAGGAAGTGACTGAGTGAATGTTGAGTGAATAAAGAAGTGACTGAGTGAACGAGGCGGTGACTGAGTAAATGGGGATGTGTGTAAATGAATGGGGAAGTGACTGGGTGAATAAGGAAGTGACTGAGTGAATGGGGATATGAATAAATGAATGAGGAGGTGACTGAGTGAATAAAGAAGTGACTGAGTGAACGAGGCGGTGACTGAGTAAATGGGGATGTGTGTAAATGAATGGGGAAGTGACTGGGTGAATAAGGAAGTGACTGAGTGAACGAGGCAGTGACTGAGTAAATGGGGATGTGTGTAAATGAATGAGGAAGTGATTGGGTGAATAAGGAAGTGACTGAGTGAACGAGGCAGTGAATGGGAGCCGACTATGTATCTAACGGCACTGCTCCGCTTATCTCTGACTGATCGTAGCCTTTGTGTGGTGGAAATGTCAGTAAAGGAATCTCGAATCTCGAAGTGACAGAGTTGGAGAAGACGAGGGGAGCGAGTGAAAAGGTTGATGGGAAGAAAGTTGACAGTCTTGTTAAACATCTGAGTCACTGGGTTTATCCCCTCAGCCTTTAGAGAGGCCACAGTGCGGAGGCTGGACAAGCCACTGTCCGGTAGAATAAATCAGCCCTACCTGCAGACCATAGCTGCCTTTCATTTCCGTAGCCAGAACAAATTCACCTCACCTCACCGTGTGAGGGAACCAGGACCGGATTCACCAAAGCCTCTTATAGTGTGCTTCAGTCTCTGAACATCAGAAAAGCTAGACTAGGGCTGTATAGGAAATGCTACACTGCTATACTACACACTGCACACTACTGTAGTATGTACTGCACACTGTATACGCCCGGTGTGTGGTATACAGTACAGTACCAAGTTCTAACCTACAGTGTAGTATACTAACACAGTCACATGACCAGTTACCTCACATTTACCTCAGAGCTGTTATTACTGTATCCACTGTTTAGAGCTAGCTGCTGCTAACGCTGCTCAGTTCACCTGAGATACGGTTAGCCTAGCTGTTAGCTCCCCTCGGCTAGAAACTCTGACTGGAGGTCGAACACCATCCTCTAAAGCTCCAGTTCATCTTTTATTAAGCTCCAGACCTGTATATTTAACTTTCTGAGGCTCATTCTATGAACACACATCCCAGTATCTACAGTATACGCTACACCCACATTCCACCTCAGATATTAGAAACTCTGATTAGAGTAGAACACCCATCTAGCTGCCAGCTACGCTGCTCCAGTGTACACCTGAAATACGTTTATGTTGGCTGCGTTTAGCTCCCCAGTGTTACCCACCGCCATTTCCTCTGGGTGAAGCAGGCTGAGAGCTGGTAAGGCTGTGGTGCATGATGGGATGCAGTACATTGTAATGATAGCTCCACCTGTATATTAGAAACTCTGATTAGAGTAGAACACCATCCGGGTATCTCCAGTACACATTAAAGACAGCTCCACCTGTATACTAGAAACTCTGTCTGAAGTAGAACACCATCCGGGTATCTCCAGTACACCATGAAGACAGCTCCACCTGTATATTAGAAACTCTGATTAGAGTAGAACACCATCGTATTATCTCCAGTACACCATGAAGACAGCTCCACCTGTATATTAGAAACTCTGTCTGAAGTAGAACACCATCCGGGTATCTCCAGTACACCATGAAGATAGCTCCACCTGTATATTAGAAACTCTGATTAGACTAGAACACCATCCTACTACCTCCAGTACACCATGAAGACAGCTCCACCTGCATACTAGAAACTCTGTCTGAAGTAGAACACCATCTGGGTATCTCCAGTACACAATGAAGACAGCTCCACCTATATATTAGAAACTCTGACTGGAGTAGAACACCATCCTAGTATCTCCAGTACACCATGAAGACAGCTCCACCTGTACACTAGAACCTCTGACTGGAGTAGAACACCATCCGGGTATCTCCAGTACACCATGAAGACAGCTCCACCTGTATATTAGAAACTCTGATTAGAGTAGAACACCATCCTAGTATCTCCAGTACACCATGAAGACAGCTCCACCTGTATATTAGAAACTCTGATTGGAGTAGAACACCATCTGGGTTTCTCCAGTACACCATGAAGACAGCTCCACCTGTATATTAGAAACTCTGATTGGAGTAGAACACCATCCGGGTATCTCCCAGTGCACTATAGGTTTTCCATTTTCCACACATGGAACGAGACATTCACTGCACTGTATGCCCTCTTCTCAATCTATGGATCCCACCACTCACACTCCGCAGGTATTTAAAGCCCCATCGTCCTCATGCAGCGCCATCTGCAGGAGCCTGAAGTTACTACCACCTTAAACACACATGGTGAATATTACATATCGACTTACTGTCTATATAAATTAAATACGAGTTACTGAATATGATGCACAAGCGTGTTTATTACTTTTTAATCTAGAAGCGGCTTAATTAATGGTAATATATTTAAAAAGGAATATTATTGTGGGATCGTTTGCATTTTGTTGCCTTCTGGCAACAACATGCGACAATGGAACTGTAATCTGCGCTGCATACATTGGGAGGAAACCAATACACCATGACCGAACAGCCATATTTACAATTCAGGAATGCGAATAAGAGCATAGCAGCCCTCTATGTAGGAATATTCTAAAAATATATCAAGGAATATGAATGAAAATGAACTAAAGTGAAAATGGCGCTGTTCAGTACATTGTTACATGCTGTTGCCATATGGCAACAATTGTATTTAAGTCATTTATATAAAGCCCATCACGTCTAGACTGTTTTCACTTAGGAAAAGGAAACTGTAACTGCCCACAGATTACATCAAAGAAAAAAATCTTGAAGTGTGTATAAATATTGGATTGTTTTATTAATATTTAACTATGCATACAGTTCCAGAAACCATCAGACCCCGAGGCTCCACTGAGTAATTTCTGTGAGGAACGAATGCATCAGGAAAGTACAGGATCAGGAAAAAGTGTATCTTGTTGCACATGAAGACTTTAGTTTCCCAAAGAAACCGGAAAGAAAAGAACGTTTGGAATGTAACTGGGCAAAAAAGAAGGAAAGATTAATTGTTGCCATCTGGCAACAACATGAAGTGTTACGGGATTACTTACAATGGCATTTACACATCAAGTGTTTGTCTTCTCAACACATTACCAAACGGTTGAGATGTAAACAAAGCCGTTCAGATACGGTCTGATGAGAAAACCCCTATTCTAGAGAGTCCGGATTGTTTACAGTGGTGGTGAATGGAGCAGAAAAAGAACAGCTGCACCCAGAAGGAGGTGCGGGAGTGCGGTGCTGTCGGGAAGGAAGATAAAGGTGACCAGGATCAATAATGATAAATTTAGACTGATATGATCAATATTTATTGAGCTACACATACAGAAGTCTGTCTCTCAGTATGGCGTCGGGCCGCCACGTTTGCTAACCCAACAGGCCAGACGTCTCGGTATGGAGCTGTAGAGGTTCCTAATGGAGTCCTGTGATAATCCATCCCATGCAGCTTGAACATCCTCACACAGTTCCTGCAGATGGTGCGGTAGGGGTGGAGGTGGAGAGACACCAGGCCTTCTGGACGTGTGACGACAAACCGTTCATCTCGGTGCTGACCACGGGACAGCGACGGCATACTATACATGTGTTTGAGACATGGAGACCCCTGGTTCCCATCACCACCACTGTAAACGATTTGGACTCCATCTCAGACACTGAATTATCCATCGGTGTTGGAGTTGGTGGACGTCTTTTCAGGTTCTAGTCCAGGATCCCATGTCCCTTTCCCACGTCCACAGAGGAGCCAGAGTTTATCGCAGTCCTGCTCAGTTATTAATGCTCGGTCGTTCATTGCAGGCGTCTACCTTCAAGCGCTCTCTCAATGCGACGGCGGCTGTGAATGATCGGATGTCGGCTTCATCTGATTGATTGTAGATTACGGAGGCGTCCGCTATAAGGTGTAGCTCGCAGGCCCCGGGCTGAGCTCTAGTATAAATCACACACCGTATCTTTGCATCTGAGCATTCCGGCGAACGGACGCCGATCCCTCTAGCTGGGCTCCGCGAGGGGCGGACGGAACGCCGGAATATAAAAGCGATTTGGTCACTTTGGCGCAATTTTCTTGAGATGACTCTGAAAAAGAAAAGCACTCCAGCCCTCATTCGAAATCTCACAGCACGTTCCAGCCACTGCGTGGGACGGCCATTAGCATGCCAAAAGAAGACGGGGGGAAAAAGACGTTAGAGGGAAAAAGACGTACGGAATTAGAGGTATATGATCTGCAGGGTAAGGCGGAGCTGGAGGTAGTGGTTTAGGAAAGGCTCGTCTGGAATCTTCACCCCTCCTGACTGATTGTAATCAAAACAAGAGCCTTTTGTGTAAAAATGTGGCGCATCAATTTTTCCCCCAGTTGTGTTTTGTGTGCTGTCATGGGCGAGAACGGCATGGGCAAAATTATTCAGATGCTGTTTTCTCCAATCAATAGCAATCATTTCTGTCATTTTTGTGTTTTTTTAAATGTTGTTTTGCTGTTACACGGTTATAACATAGTTATTACATAGTCGTTACACTCAGTTTATATTCTATAGCGGCATATTCATCTACGGCATCTAGCTGACGCCCTTATCCAGGTAAATCATAGTACAGGTGGGCCAATGTAGTGTTAGGAGTCTAGCCCAAGGACTCTTATTGGTGTAGCCCAGCACAGTCACGACATGTACTCACTCAGGACGGATCCCCAAACTCTAATCCACACCCATACTGACCCACACTCCTCTATCTGTTGTTTATTCATCCCTCGTTCCTCCTATAGACTCCTATTGATTTTTAACAACACCTTAGTGGGCGGCTTGCGATAAACGGATGTGCAGTCCCTCTGCATTTTCTTCAGGGAATGCAATTTTCTAGAGTGTTTGTTTATTATATAGTTATTACATTGTTACATATGTGTAATTACATAGCTATTAAGAAATTAAACTTACATTCTGTTTACAGCCTATATTCATAAATTGATTAAGACATGGCAAACTCATAACAGTCCATGAAACCAGACAAAGACATTCATTAAATTCAGTATATATGAAAATAGCACCATATTATCTACTTACATGGGCAAAATTATTCAGATGCTGTTTTCTCCAATCAATAGCAATCATTTCTGTCATTTTTGTGTTTTTTTAAATGTTGTTTTGCTGTTACACGGTTATAACAGTTATTACATAGTCGTTACACTCAGTTTATATTCTATAGTGGCATATTCATCTACGGCATCTAGCTGACGCTCTTATCCAGGTTAATCATATTACAGGTAGGCCAATGTAGTGTTAGGAGTCTTGCCCAAGGACTCTTATTGGTGTAGCCCAGCACAGTCACGACATGTACTCACTCAGGACAGATCCCCAAACTCTAATCCACACCCATACTGACCCACACTCCTCTATCTGTTGTTTATTCATCCCTCGTTCCTCCTATAGACTCCCATTAATTTTCTACAACACCTTAGTGGGCGGCTTGCGATAAACGGATGTGCAGTCCCTCTGCATTTTCTTCAGGAAATGCAATTTTCTAGAGTTTTTGTTTATTATATAGTTATTACATTGTTACATATGTGTAATTACATAGCTATTAAGAAATTAAACTTACATTCTGTTTACAGCCTATATTCATAAATTGATTAAGACATGGCAAACTCATAACAGTCCATGAAACCAGACAAAGACTTTAATTAAATTCAGTATATATGAAAATATCACCATACTATCTACTTACATAATTGTGGTATGGATGGAATGATGTTTATAATCTGCACTTTCCACAGTTCCCCCCACTTGTTCACAGCTACGAGCGAGAAATAACTGTGGCTGGTTAAAAAGAGTCTGAAAGCTAATGAAGCACTACAACACACGCCGAGACCTGCAGCCTTCATAACAAGCCCTGAGCACAAAATAGCAGCGGAGTTGTGCATTGTGACGTTTATTATACCCTTTAAACTGTCATAGTAGAGATGCAGTCCAATATATTGATGAAGTCAAGGCAGAGTAATCAGCGAGGCTACGAGGCTAGTTCATCTCCCTGACAGAAAGACGGCCACGTCTAACTGGGAACGAGCTGCTTTATCTCCCTCGTCCATCAACCTGCATAAATGGAGACTGCACTGGATAAACAGTCACAATTTAGCCGCCATAATGAGCTGTCTGCTTAGCAGGGCCACTCAGACAACTGCTAGCAACACGCTAACGTCTTACTACCAATAGTAACTGTCTTATTTTGCTGGACATTTGATTTACATGACATCATTTCATATGTGTGATCTAGTAATAACATAGATCTATGTGGAATATCACCATTTATAGCAGGTAGATGAGAAACGACATGTGTATCTTCAAAATAAAGCCTTGTGTCCTCAGAATGTGACTTAGTATCACTAGTGTCACAGAATGTGACTTAGTATCACTAGTATCACAGAATGTGACTTAGTATCACTAGTGTCACAGAGTGTGACTTAGTATCACTAGTGTCACAGAGTGTGACTTAGAATCACTAGTGTCACAGAGTGTGACTTAGTATCACTAGTATCACAGAATGTGACTTAGTATCACTAGTGTCACAGAATGTGACTTAGTACCACTAGTATCACAGAATGTGACTTAGTATCACTAGTATCACAGAGTGTGACTTAGTATCACTAGTGTCACAGAGTGTGACTTCGTATCACTAGTATTACAGAATGTGACTTAGTATCACTAGCATCATAGAATGTGACTTAGTAGCACAGAGTGTGACTTAGAATCACTAGTATTACAGAATGTGACTTAGTATCACAGAATGTGACTTAGAATCACTAGTATCACAGAGTGTGACTTAGAATCACTAGTATTACAGAATGTGACTTAGTATCACAGAATGTGACTTAGAATCACTAGTATTACAGAATGTGACTTAGTATCACAGAATGTGACTTAGAATCACTAGTATCACAGAGTGTGACTTAGTATCACTAGTGTCACAGAGTGTGACTTAGTATCACTAGTATTGCAGAATGTGACTTAGTATCACTAGCATCATAGAATGTGACTTGGTATCACAGAATGTGACTTAGTATCACTAGTGTCACAGAATGTGATTTAGTATCACTAGAGTCACAAAATGTGACTTAGTATCACTAGCATCATAGAATGTGACTTAGTATCACAGAATGTGACTTAGTATCACTAGTGTCACAGAATGTGACTTAGAATCACTAGTGTCACAGAATGTGACTTAGAATCACTAGTGTCACAGAATGTGACTTAGAATCACTAGTGTCACAGAATGTGACTTAGAATCACTAGTGTCACAGAATGTGACTTAGTATCACTAGTGTCACAGAATGTGATTTAGTATCATTAGTGTCACAGAATGTGACTTAGTATTACTAGTGTCACAGAATGTGACTTAGTATCACTAGTGTCACAGAATGTGACTTAGTATCACTAGTATTACAGAATGTGACTTAGTATCACTAGTATTACAGAATGTGACTTAGTATCACTAGTGTCACAGAATGTGACTTAGTATCACTAGTGTCACAGAATGTGACTTAGTATCACTAGTGTCACAGAATGTGACTTAGTATCACTAGTATCACAGAATGTGACTTAGTATCACTAGTATCACAAAATGTGACTTAGTATCACTAGCATCATAGAATGTGACTTAGTATCACAGAATGTCACCCAGTATCACAGAATGACTATCACAGAATGTGACTTAGTATCACTAGTGTCACAGAATGTGACTTAGTATCACTAGTGTCACAGAATGTGACTTACGAGTGATTCTAAGTCACATTCTGTGACTTTGTCTCAAATTAATGACTTAATTTCCCAAAAAGTGATTCAGTATCTCAAAAAATAAATGGCTTCTCAAAACTGTGACCTAATCGGGGTTCTACATACTATAAGTTAGAGAGCTGGAGCAATACTTTGGTCTAAAAATGTTTGAATATTGATGTGGCTTACGTCCAAAAACCTGGCCCCAGTACATGCCAAATCCAATCAAAGCTGTGGGTACTCGTGTAGGTATTTCATGTTACTAGGTGCTTTTCAGTCACAGGTGGCTCATTTGTAAGCTTTTTTTTTTTTTTGGCCCAGTAGCTCAAACTTTCAAGCTTTATCAAACTCGGTTTATAAAAAAATGACAGTATTTCAAAACAAGGACTTAGGCTCTCAAGACGCAATCTCGGGATTGCAGGTAATTAAGTCAACGTAATAAGATCACAGGAAACATTATCTCAGGATCCTAAAGGACAATATCACAAATAAATAAGCCTAGAGAAAAGATGGAGGAAGAGAAAAAATGTAGATATGATTTCCATAGATATGTAATACATATAAACGTATTAACAGAATTGAATGAGATCAAAACTCAAGAAAATCAAGAGTACGGTAGAATGTAAAGGCTGTTTAGGGTTAGGAAATTGAAACTGCCTTTTATGTAGGAACACGCATGTGTGTGAAAGTTTAGAATTAGCATTTTCCACAGACTTCCTCTGCTTCTTTCATGTCACAGAATGACTTTGTATCACAGAGTGTGACTTCGTATCACTAGTGTCACAGAATGTGATTTAGTATCATTAGTGTCACAGAATGTGACTTAGTATCACTAGTGTCACAGAATGTGACTTAGTATCACTAGTGTCACAGAATGTGACTTAGTATCACTAGTATTACAGAATGTGACTTAGTATCACTAGTGTCACAGAATGTGACTTAGTATCACTAGTATTACAGAATGTGACTTAGTATCACTAGTGTCACAGAATGTGACTTAGTATCACTAGTGTCACAGAATGTGACTTAGTATCACTAGTGTCACAGAATGTGACTTAGTATCACTAGTATTACAGAATGTGACTTAGTATCACTAGTGTCACAGAATGTGACTTAGTATCACTAGTATTACAGAATGTGACTTAGTATCACTAGTGTCACAGAATGTGACTTTGTATCACTAGTGTCACAGAATGTGACTTAGTATCACTGCTGTCACAGAATGTGACTTAGTATCACTGGTGTCACAGAATGTGACTTAGTATCACTAGTATCACAGAATGTGACTTAGTATCACTAGTGTCACAGAATGTGACTTAGTATCACTAGTATTACAGAATGTGACTTAGTATCACTAGTGTCACAGAATGTGACTTAGTATCACTAGTGTCACAGAATGTGACTTAGTATCACTAGTGTCACAGAATGACTTTGTATTACAGTGTGACTTAGTATCACTAGTGTCACAGAATGTGATTTAGTATCACTAGTGTCACAGAATGTGATTTAGTATCATTAGTGTCACAGAATGTGACTTAGTATCACTGGTGTCACAGAATGTGACTTAGTATCACTAGTATTACAGAATGTGACTTAGTATCACTAGTGTCACAGAATGTGACTTAGTATCACTAGTATTACAGAATGTGACTTAGTATCACTAGTGTCACAGAATGTGACTTAGTATCACTAGTATTACAGAATGTGACTTAGTATCCCTAGTGTCACAGAATGTGACTTAGTATCACTAGTATCACAGAATGTGACTTAGTATCACTAGTGTCACAGAATGACTTTGTATCACAGTGTGACTTAGTATCACTAGTGTCACAGAATGTGATTTAGTATCATTAGTGTCACAGAATGTGACTTAGTATTACTAGTGTCACAGAATGTGACTTAGTATCACTAGTGTCACAGAATGTGACTTAGTATCACTAGTATTACAGAATGTGACTTAGTATCACTAGTGTCACAGAATGTGACTTAGTATCACTAGTGTCACAGAATGACTTTGTATCACAGTGTGACTTAGTATCACTAGTGTCACAGAATGTGATTTAATATCACTAGTGTCACAGAATGTGATTTAGTATCACTAGTGTCACAGAATGTGATTTAGTATCACTAGTGTCACAGAATGTGACTTAGTATCACTAGTGTCACAGAATGTGATATGTAATACATATAAACATGTATTAACAGAATTGAATGAGATCAAAACTCAAGAAGATCAAGAGTACGGCAGAATGTAAAGGCTGTTTAGGGTTAGGAAATTGAAGCTGCCTTTTATGTGGGAACATGCATGTGTGTGAAAGTTTAGAAGTAGCATTTACCACAGACTTCCTCGGCTTGTTTCATGTCCGCTTCAGATGGTGTTGAGCAATTTGGGCAAAATTTTGAAAAGACTTTCCTGACTAATATTGCCATAAATAAATAAATAGAGATATAACAAAAGTTATTTGATATAAAATGAGGCCTGTTTTCTAATTCATGTAAAATGAGGCCACTTAAACACTAAACTAAATTCTACTCTTTCAAAATAGTTTATTTATTTATTTTTTAGCCCCTTTTCATTTTTACGAAATACGAGTGAGAAATAATTAAACACAATGAAGAACAAGCTATTCGAGGCATGCATGCTGGGGACAGGGGACGGGGTCTGGGATGGTTGGTAACAGAAGCAGAAAGGAAAGCGGATGATGGGCGTGTTTGCAGAGGACAAATCAAGGCAGGGAAGTTAATCAGTGTGTCAGCGTCGCAGTCCTTGGCTCGGCCTTGCCGGCACCGGGCCACTGGAGCTATCCCTCAGCTGTCTGTTATCTGATCACACGGATTGATTGGTTCAAGGAGACGGTGACATTCAGACTGGAATGTCCAGCTCCACCACCAAGACACACCCAGGGCACCACCAGGGATGGGAAACTCGTCAGTTGGCCATGCAGTGACTCAAGCAAGCAAATGGCCTTTGTGCTAGGTGTGCTACAGCGCAGTGCTTTTCAAATGATGCTGCCAACTCCCTCATATGGATATTCTGACATCTACATACATGCCTCGAGTTGAAAAAAAAAACAAACTTAAGAACCTATAAGGTTGGCCATCTTTGAAATATTGCACAATAAATGAAATGGACTTTTCCAAACTAGTCCTAGGTTTTCCGTGCCTTGTTTTACATTCAGGTCTTTAAGGGGGCACAAAGATATTACTTTCACAAACAAGTTCATTTCTGCACATACATAACGAACAATTCCAGTTCTTTTACCCGAACAACTTAAGGTACACGTCACGTATACGTATATGTCAGGTATGTTGACCGATTCGGATTCATGTCTGTTGCTTCCTACATCAAGAGGCCATATGCAATGCATTCAGTTCCTTAACCAAGTACTGATGTATGTAGTTTTATGAAAATAGCGTAGCACGCTCATAACTCTTATAGGAGTAGTTAAAGGTCAAGGAGAACCCTGGAAATGATCCCTTCAGGAATCCAGGAAACGAAGGCCGATTTGCTGGCTGGCCTCTGGAAAGACTTTGGAAGCGGCAGGTTTTTCCTCCGAGGATTCCACGCCGGGTCTCCTGAGACTTCTTCTGAGACAGCAGAGCAGATCTGTCCCATGGGGGTTGGGGGAAGCAGGGGGAGAAAAGGGAGAGAGGGATGGGAGGTGAAGGAGAGAAGGAAACGATGACTGACAGTTTGCGATGTTCATATTTTGATGTTTTCAGGTGTGTTAAGAGTTTTAGAATGAATGGGGTTTGTACTGTTCATAGAGAGAGAGAGAGAGAGAGAGAGGGAGGGATGGAAGGCTTCAAGACATCCATGGATGCAGCATACTGTAATTCCCACCCCAGAGCACCAGAGGTGTTCATTCATTCTTATCTAGTCCAGTTTAAGTGGAACAATGAAAGTACAGTACCAGTTTACTAGCCACAACTAGCTAAACTATCTGGTTCTACACTACCAACTGTTAGCCATACGCTAGTAGATGCTAGAGCACATCGTATTAATGCTAGTTTGCTTAGAGCTCTTACTAAACTGCTACCCACATGTTAACAACAATGCTACTGTGCTTAGGAACCTCAGTGCGTCAAGCCGTATGCTAACGATACCAGTCTCCTTAGAAGCCATGTTGTCTCGACTGCTAACCCAATGCTAATAATGATACTTTTTATTGGTCATACTGCATGAAATACTAACCACATGCTAATTATGCTATCTGCTAAGCAGCAGCTAATTGCATTGCAACTGCTAGCTACATGCTAATACTTTTGGCTCTGTTTAGCACTAACTATGCTTGTCTGTGTAGCAGCCTTAATGCATGGACTGCTAACCCCATTGCCAATAATGCTTTTACCACACACTGACAATGCTAGTCTTATTAGAGGTCTTACTAAACCAACTGCTAGCCACATGCAAATAATGCTAAGGCTAAGCAGCCTTAATCTCATTACGCCTGCATCAGCTGCTAACCGCACAATAGCAATGCTAGTCCGCTAGCCACATGTTACGAATGAAAGTTTGCCTAGCAGCTTAACTTTCTTAACGGCTAGTCATGTACTAATAAGGGCACTCTGCTAAGTGGCCTTGTTTCACCAACTGCTAGCCACACACGCTAGTAAAGCTAGACTGTTTAGCAGCCGTGATGTGTTGACGGGCAAGCACATGGCGTTAACTCTACAGCTAAGTGTGCTAATTCTGCCTAGCGGCCTTGCAAAACAAACTGCTAGCCACACTGCTGGTCCACTTAGGGGGCTTACTATGTCTCCGACATGCTAATAATGCTAACAAAAAGCTAGAGACTGAATGTATCGATTGATGGTTGATATGCTCTTTGACACGTGTGATGACACGGTCTCCAGTTTGTGCGGAATGCTGCCGTATTTTAGCGATTTGCTTCCTGATTAAAGGCTGAGACTTTATGAAAAGGAAAGCTGCCCTTGAGATAACCGAGCTCAGTGTTTGAAACAAACCTCTACATAAAAGAATCCTGAATAATCTCAAGTATTATTTCGAGTCCTCAAGAGCGCCGTACTAGTGAGAAAAGCCTATTAAGAAGAAATGTGATGTACTGGCAGCTCGGCGCTGGCACATCCCCCGAAGTGTTCGCAACGAGACTCGATGCAGCACGGGAAGCGCTAGTTAAGCACTCTGACAATGCGCCTCAGTGTCGTTATGAAGTCATTCCTGTGCTGGTCTGGATTCCCAGGTGTCTGCGCCGCCTGGACACGCTCCAAAAGCCAGAGTAGCGTGTCCAGCGATTTCAGGTAGCATATTTAAAAACACTTGTTTGCAGCTCAGAGAGCCAGATAGGGCTTGTTTTGGGGCAGTGATATTGGGTCAGTCGGGTCCAGCGATAAGGCCCGGCTTTGCCTACGTCTCATGTGCAGTTGAGCATGAAAGTTGAAACCCACCCATCAAGTTTTCTCCAGCTATTTGTGCAACTGTGCTTTTGATGGTGAGTGTGTTTTCTGGTGGCTACTCAAGGAGACCACCAAGTAGACTGTACCAATTGGACTCGACATTAGCTGATGCTCTTATCATACTAGAGCTAGGCCGTAGTAGGGTTAGGAGTCTTGCCCAAGGACTCTTATTGGTGTAGCACAGCGTAGTCACTCGGACCAAGATTCGAACCCCCATCTCCACACGTGGTGGTGGCTCCCTATGCCACTGTGGTGTTATCTGCTGAGCTACACCAACCACCTAATTGAACGTCCATCATGGTCCAACATGGTGCGACCACTAGGGGGATCTGTCAAAGAGAGACCCCGGAGACGACCATCCCAAGTCATCCCTATGAGCACCAGCCAACTGTCAGAACTGACTTCTTCACCTTGTGTTATTGGCACAGCGTAGTCACTCGGACCAGGATTCGAACCCCCATCTCCACACGTGGTGGTGGCTCCCTATGCCACTGTGGTGTTATCTGCTGAGCTACACCAACCACCTAATTGAACGTCCAACATGGTCCAACATGCTGCGACCACTAGGGGGATCTCTCAAAGAGAGTGCCATGACCCCGGAGACGACCATCCCAAGTCTTCCCTATGAGCACCAGCCAACTGTCAGAACTGACTTCTTCACCTTGTGTTATTGGCACAGCGTAGTCACTCGGACCAAGATTCGAACCCCCATCTCCACACGTGGTGGTGGCTCCCTGTGCCACAGTGGTGTTATCCGCCGAGCTACACCAACCACCTAATTGAACGTCCATCATGGTCCAACATGGTGCGACCACTAGGGGGATCTCTCAAAGAGAGTGCCGTGACCCCGGAGACGACCATCCAAAGTTGCACCTATGACCATCAGCCAACTGTCAGAACTGACTTCTTCACCTTGTGTTATTGGCGTCTGCTTCTAAGATGAATCCCCACATAGCTTCTGAACGGAACTGATGTTTTCGGGAAGGGGATCTTAACAAAAAACGGAACTGGTGTTTAAACGCCTCGTCCTGCCAGATAATCGTCTTATGAGAGAGGTCTTATCATCACGAAATTAATTCCATTATGAGAGAATGATTAGCTCACGTTATCTGGGGCCTGAGAAGAAGCGAGGAGCTCTAGAAGTCACGGGGTTTCCCCAAGGATCATGCTCGGGAATCCTCGTCCTCCCAAGTCCTCCCAGAAGACATCATTAGCATTATCTGGGCTCCCAGTACCCTGCAGGGAAATCCTAGCGGAAGCTCTCCTGGAAGACCTTAAATAGCTTTATGCTTGAGAGTCCCCAGCTGCCTTGGAGTTCAGAGCACCAGCGTAAGCAGCACTCTCTTTTATGAAGGGTGCCAAACAGGGTTACATGGAGGTATATTAAAGAACAAGGGTGGCCAGATCTGGTCCTGGAGATCTACCACCCTGCATAGTGCACTGGTTCTCAATCCTCCATGTACTGTTAGATGGGTTGGAGGAGGAACGTGGACCAGTTGGTGGCCATTGTGGAACGGTGTGAGGAACCAGGGTTGAATGAGTCACTGTGTGTGTTTAAGGTGGTAGTAGCTCCAGGTTCCTGCAGATGGCGCTGCCTGAGGATGATGGAGCTATAAGTCCCTGTGGGGTGTGAGTGATGGGATCCGTAGATTGGGAAGAGGTGCTACAGTGCAGTAAATGTCTCGTTCCATGTGTGGTACACGCTCCAGAGCAGATGCTAATGATTGGCTAAAAGGAGGGACTGAGCATGTGGGCGTGGCCAAAGACCATAGTGTGAAGGAAGTAGCTGAATCTGCAGGTGTAGGGAAGCAGCGTACGGTCATACGGGTCTACCAGCAGTGGGAAAATCCCAGTCTACAGGGAATTCTCCTCGGAATTGTGCCATGGAAGGCATCTACCAAATCTGGACCACCTGACCAATTCTTTGATGTGAGAGTGCCTGAACACTGATGTAGCCTATGTCCAGTACCTTGTCCAGGACATGTTAAATCCAGTCACAGCTGTTAATGTGATTCGCCGTTAGCCTAGCGCTAACATACTACCTCTCATAAAGGTGTTAATAATTAGCATGATCATAGAGGGGGCTGTTTAGACCTTGATTTTGACGTCTTGACTTTCACGGGCCAATCTGAGGGCCTAGCTCTAACAGTCCGAAGAGGGTAGGTTCCTATATCTAACAAGGCTAACCTGCTAACCAGTAGTGGCTAAAATCCCAGTCTACAGGGGATTCTCCTCGGAATTGGGAAGGCCTCCACCAAATCTGGACCACCTGACCAATTCTTTGATGTGAGAGTGCCTGAACATTGATGTGGCTACATTCAGAAACTTGTCCAGTCCATGTCCAATCCAGCCCTGGCTTTTATAGGTGCTTGTGAAGGTCTTAGAATTTTGGGTACCACTTTAGAATGATGCTACCTTTATAAAGTGTTTACGAATGGTTTATATAAGACTATTAATGGTTAATAACTGGTTCCTAAACATCTTAAAATCATGAATAAGTGAGCCTACATACATTTACTGATCGTACATCGCCTTTTCCATCAGTCAGCATGAAACCTGCCAGCTTCAGTACATATACATGTCCGTCATATAGAAGAGCTCATGTTTGCCTCTGTTATTAATGTGTTATAACCATTTATAAACACTTTGTAAAGCGTTTATGAGCTAACGTATTACTTATTTTGAATTTAAACTGTTTGCTAAGTGAAGAGGAATTTGTCTACTCCATCTGTGGAGTGAAACACCAACATACATACACACTAGGGGGCACACTCGCGCATATTTTTTTTTTTTTTTGTGAAACCGCTACTGGCTGCTAAATTTCCTTCGGGATCAATAAAGTATCTATCTATCTATCTATCTATCTATCTATCTATCTATCTATCTATATACACATCTATCTATCTATCTATCTATATACACATATCTATCTATCTATCTATCTATCTATCTATATACACATATCTATCTATCTATCTATCTATCTATCTATCTATCTATCTATCTATCTATCTACCTACACATATCTATCCATCTATCTATCTATATACACATCTATCTATCTATCTATCTATCTATCTATCTATCTATCTATCTATCTATCTACCTACACATATCTATCTATCTATCTATCTATCTATCTATCTATATACACATATCTATCTATCTATCTATCTATCTATCTATCTATCTATATACACATATCTATCTATCTATCTATCTATCTATCTATCTATATACACATATCTATCTATCTATCTATCTATATACACATATCTATCTATATACACATATCTATCTATCTATCTATCTATCTATCTATCTATCTATATACACATATCTATCTATCTATCTATGTATCTATATACACCTACCTATCTATCTATCTATCTATCTATCTATCTATCTGTCTATCTGTCTGTCTGTCTGTCTGTCTGTCTATCTATCTATCTATCTATCTATCTATCTATCTATCTATCTATCTGTCTATCTAGCAGTGGGCAGCCCCATGTACGGCACCCGGAGAGCAGTTAATGGTTAGGTCCCTTGGCTTCAGTCAACCCTTCGGACACAGGGGCAGTTGCCTAACCTCCAGCCCACCGATGCCCCACTATAACACACTGTTAGGTAGGTTTCAATTACAGGTGACTAATTGGTTGTCAGGTGCAAAGAAATTGATTTCCATCTAGCTGGTGGAAGTGGCCGGGCACTAGGGGGCCACGGAAAGGTCATTCCAAAGCAGCATCCTGTAAATAGGCGTCCGCGGTGTAAACACGCTGTAGATGTGCCGGAATAAGCAAACTACGTCAGTCATTCCTGTCCAGGTTGTCTTTTTTCCATGAGGCCACATGTCCGTGACACAGCACTGAAGTGGCACAGCTACGACTCATCGCGCCCCGACAGCTTGCTCCGCCTGTGGACGTGCGCTGGACGGCAGCCACCAGCCTCGTGTGGCGCTTATGCCTGTCTTTTATCTTCTGCTGCTTGCTCTAGCATCACGCTCCGCAGCACCTGGCTGCCTCCTCCCGCCCCCTCGTGCTCCACACGCTCGCACACGCTCGCACACTGCCACCCCCCCCGGCCGCTAGCGGCGCCGTGCAGCTCGCTGCAAATATCCATGCGCGCTGTGGACTCCCGCACCCCGCTGCCCCGTGCCGCAGCAGCACCACATGCTTACAGCAGCAAGTAGGACACGCCGCTACACACATCCAGACTCCACTGCAGTGACTCAGGATGCAGGCACTCGGGCTCGGTATGCGACACTAGCTTCACGACTTTAGCCGCAGCACGCTGACAAAGTTTGTATTTCCTGAGAAACTTTGTTTTCTCTCCACCCAATCTCCGCTTTGGCCGCTTGACCACATTTCTACATCCGGTCAGGCACTAGGGCTCAACCAGACTCACAGTTGAGTCTCCAGTTCATGAACCCTGGAGGTCAGGGGTTGGTGCAGGCTACAAGAGGCCATTAATGGAACCTGCCAAAACGCTGACCATATTTTCCTACATTCAGTCGGCAGTAGAAACCAAACACCATCACTCAAAACTGGACTCACAATCAACATTCCAGTTCCCTGGACTTCAGGGTTCAGCGCAGGCTACCGGAGGTCCTCCACCCAAAGCTCCTAAACTAGGGTGAATGGAGTTTGACCATATACTGACCACATTCTCTTACATCCGGTCAGCAGTACAAACCAGACACCAGGGCTCAAAACCGAACCCTGATGTAGGCCACTAGAGGTCCTCCACCCAAACTTCACCAAACCATGTCTTTCTGGAGCTTGCCTGTATGCTGAAAAGCAAGGGTGGGGTCACTTAACCCAAAACCTGCATGAAGGAATGAAGTTCACCAGTGGTGTAGATTTCTCTTCAGCTTTGGTGGGAGTCTGGTGGGATGCACCGCTCATACCACCTGACCACCTTTTCTTACGTCCAGTCATCTGTATTAATAAGACGCTAGCTCAAAACCTCAAAGACTCACAATCGATATTCCTGTTCAAGAGTTTGGAGGTTAGGGCTTGGCGCATCAAGTCCTCCACCCTCAAACTCCTCTTACATCCAGGTACCAGAATTTACCAGACAGCAGGGCTCTAAACCGGACTCACCATCCACATTCCAGTTCACCTTCAGAGGGTTTGAGTTCAGGGCTCAATGCAGGCAACTGAAGGTTCCCCAACCCAAACTCATCAAACAAGGCAGCAATGGTGACACCTAGTGGTCTGCTGAAGAACCTCGTCTTTGTCTCGAGTAATTGACCCGTGCTCGCTTCCTTGGGAATAGTGGCACCAACTCTCGCAGGTGATCCATACACACCGCCATCTTGGTACTACTCTTCACTACCGCTGTGCAGCGCCCTCTGTTGGTTGGCGTAACCGGTATGTTGTATCCTTTGGCCTTCCTTGGATCCTAGAAAAACTAGTGCATCTGCAACCTGGTTCTTTCAATAGCATCAAGGTTCTAAGAAGCTTGAAAGGAACCAATCGTCATGTGGGCATCATTGCAGCCCGTTCTGCACAGTGAAGGTGGATTATGGTATGGTATATTCAGATGACCGACTTGAACTCCACATGTTGGTCGTAACCGTGTTTTTGGGGAAGGGCATTTGAAGCATGTAGGACATGAAGTGGATCATTCAGAAGACTGATGGAGAAGCTCTTGTAGCCTCTTAAGAACACAAGTTACCAGCTCAGGTTCAAACACACCTAGGTTCTTCATCTAGTACACTGATAGCACTTTTCCACCAACGTGGAACCTGGGTTCCATTTCAGTTTGTTTGGGGACCCAAACTTTTCCACCAAAAATAAATAAGTTGAACCTAAGAAAAATTGATTCCCAGCTGAAACCGGGGAGTAGTAGGGTCTTTAGGGTGAACCGTGGCGACTTCCATGGTTCCATGGTCAGTTCTTAAGGAGAGAGAAGTCAGCAATGGCGACACCTAGTGGTCTGCTGAAGAACCTCGTCTATGTCTCCAGTAGTTGATCCGTGCTCGCTTCCTTGGGAATAGCGGCACAAACACTCGCAGGTGATCCATACGCACCGCCATCTTGGTACTACTGTTCACTACCGCTGTGCAGCGCCCTCTGTTGGTTGGCATATTAGGTATGTTGTATCCTTTGGCCTTCCTTGGTTCCTAGAAAAACTAGTGCATCTGTGACCTGGTTCCTTCAATAGCATCAAGGTTCTAAGAAGCTTAAACAGAACCAATCGTCGTGTGGGCATCATTGCAGCCCGTTCAGCACAGTGATGGTGGATTATGGTATGGTATATTCCGATGACCGAATTGAACTCCACATGTTGGTCGTAACCGTGTTTTTGGGGAAGGGCATTTGAAGCATGTAGGACATGATGTGGATCATTCAGAAGACTGATGGAGAAGCTCTTGTAGCCTCTTAAGAACACAAGTTACCAGCTCAGGTTCAAACACACCTAGGTTCTTCATCTAGTACACTGATAGCACTTTTCCACCAACGTGGAACCTGGGTTCCATTTCAGTTTGTTTGGGGACCCAAACTTTTCCACCAAAAATTAATAAGTTGAACCTAAAACAACTTGATTCCCGGCTGGAACCGGGGAGTAGTAGGTTCTTTAGGGTGAACCGTGGCGACTTCCATGGTCAGTTCTTAAGGAAAGAGGAGTCAGCAATGGCGACACCTAGTGGTCTGCTGAAGAACCTCGTCTATGTCTCCAGTAGTTTCTTGGGAATAGCGGTACCAACACTCGCAGGTGATCCATACGCACCGCCATCTTGGTACTACCGTTCACTACCGCTGTGCAGCGCCCTCTGTTGGTTGGCGCATCCGGTATGTTGTATCCTTTGGCCTTCCTTGGTTCCTAGAAAAACTAGTGCATCTGCAACCTGGTTCCTTCAATAGCATCAAGGTTCTAAGAAGCTTGAACAGAACCAATCGTCATGTGGTGATGGTGGATTATGGTATGGTATATTCAGATGACCGATTTGAACTCCACATGTTGGTCGTAACAGTGTTTTTGGGAAGGGGTGGATGATTAAGCCTTCACCCGGACCCGGAGTGGAAGGGAAGCTGTTGTGCTTTAATTGTGCGCATGTGCTTGTGAAGTCCCCACTCAGCGTTCACGTCTCGCGGATCAAGTGCCCTGCCGAGTGCTGCTTAATGAACGTGTTTATTTTGTTTGGTTGCGAGTTTCCACCCAGGCCACTGCGACTCCGCCGCACACACACACATAGCCTAGCGCACATCACCAGCGATGATGCGCTCATAAAACATTAATAGCATGACATTTTCACAGACAAACAAACGTCCTCTCTCGCGCGGCGCTAGGCTCCTCCGAGGAAAAGAACAGGCCCTGGCTGGAACCGCGCAAGGGCACGGGCTCGCCATTAACTTTTCATTCCCGTTTGTTATTGGTAAACACCGCGTCAGAATGCGGCAGTCCACGAGCCTTGGTGTAGGCTCATTTGCATTTAATGTGCTTCCACAAAAGCCGCCTCCGCCTGTAGCCTGTGTTTAAGTTCATGGCAGCTGGCCTTTGGGTCCAGCCAAGGCAGAGCTAGCGCATGGAGTGTAGGCATCAGTTTCCACCCACTAGCTGTAAAAGCACCACATAACCCAAATATAGTCCTGGACGTGCCACTTGGACCACCTCACCATATTTTAGCATCTGGTCGGCGGTGCTAACCAGCCGACAGGGCTCCAAACCAGACTCCAAGTTGACAATCCAGTTCATCTTCATCGGGGTTGGGGTCAGGGCTTCATCTATACCAAACTCACCAAACCATGTCCGTATGGAGCTGGCTTTGGGCACAGTGGTTCATGGAGTCGTCCTGGAATGGGAAACGGTACTTCCCTATCTTGGTATGCCGTAGCGTTAACATCCAGTGGCACTGAGGGCCTCAGAGGGCCAGCGAGGTGGGGGTCCCCTTGTGTGTTTAAGGTGGTAGTAACTCCAGGCACCTACAGATGGCACTGCACAGGGATGAAGGTGGGGTCTTTAAATACCTGTGGGGTGTAACAGGATCTGTAGATTGGGAAGAGGTGCTACAGTGCAGGGAATGTCTCGTTCCATGTGTGGAGAACGCTCCAGAGCAGATGTTAATGATTGGCTAAAAGGAGGGACTGAGCATGTGGGCGTGGCCAAAGACCATAGCGTGAAGGAAGTAGCTGAATCTGCAGGTGTATGGAAGCGTACAGTCATACGGGTCTACCAGTGGTCGCTAAGATCCCAGTCTACAGGGAATTCTCCTCGGAATTGTGCCAGGGAAGGCATCCACCAAATCGGTCTGAACATTGATGTGACCTATGTTCAGAAATGGCTACAACATGCTATGTTTCAGTCACAGGGGCTCGTATTTCTGTCCAGTGGGCTTCTGTGTTTTTTTCCCCCCAGGGCCCTGATACAGTCAAGGATTGCCGCTGCCAGTGGCGACGTCTTTACACCTCTCCAGCCGACGCTTGGCATTGTGCTTGGTGATCTTGGGCTGCTTGTGGCTAGCGTCTCATGACCCATTTCATGAAGCTCCTGACCAACAGCTCCTCAGTTGCCCCCCTTGCTTGTTTACCGGCTATTACAAAGTCTCCGACAAGCTGATGGTGTTGAGGAATGCCGCTCCACCCACCAACATCTAGCATTACCCTCCTTGCTGGTAGAAACGAACTCTTCAGTAAGTCTCGGTGCAACTGTGTCAGTATCTATATGGGGGGCCGATAGTTTAGGGGGCCCAGTCACTAAACTTCAGCTTCAAGAACATTTAGGGCATCAATAGCCTTCAAGAGTAGAGGGGCCCCCAAAGGTCACTTGCCCAGCTATCTTGTGGACGAGTCATAAGATGTCCTGGGAGGATTCTCATGATTCCATTTGGGGGTCCATGTCCCCTCTATCACAACAAGCATACCCCTAGGGATGAATGGAGTTATCAGTGGTAGGGGCAAGGGGACTGATGGGATTGGGCTGCAGTCTAACCAGGTTGTGGTTAGTTATTCGGAGTGGACAGCAGGTCTATGGCTGGACTTTGGTCATTGTAACCGTGCATGCACACCGCAAGCGGCGAAAGCGACACAACGACGGTTCATTTTCAGTAAGAGTTAACTGTGTTCAGGAACGTCCAGCGGCACGAAATGGCCAGATTCAGTGATACGACCATGAGCACTGAGCAATGATGGTCCTTGGTGGCAACCACCAATCAGAAAACAGGTCCCACATTCCCTCAAAACCGCACCACTGACTTTGGTTCCTACTGGAGATTTGTTCCCGGCATTGGTCTGTCCGTTTTACCCGTTCTTTAAGACGTGTTCTAGTTTGTATACAAGGTCCTGGATAAAAAATGAAGTTCCAGGAAATGTTGGGATCCCAGGTTAGCTGAAGAAGTAATATAGCATTATTAGCATTATTAGGTCAAGAGGTAATTCTCAGCGCAACATTCGGGAAATGTTTCATCCTGGGAACCAAAAGAAAACATTCCCGGAACATTTGCATTGCATACCCTCAAAATTATTTCTAGCTGGGATTATGCTAGACAGTAGTAATGGTTGGCCACCGACTATTAGCAGTACATGTGCCTAAATCATCAGATGCTAATCGCTAATGTGGCTTTGTCCATTTTCATGGTCAACAATGAAAATCATACAGTGTCCGAAACCACTCAAGCAAGTCTATTTGAGATCAAGCTTTCATTGCTGGTCAGCTACGTTAGCCTTGTTAGCTAGCTCCAGCTAAGCTAAGGAAGCTAACTTAAGGCGGCAAGCATGTCTAGACTGATTGACCAAGTTTGGGCCAAATGTGGACATCCAGTTGTATGCCATGCTAACGTGACTGAAGGTTAAGTGCTTGTGGAGACTCACTAGCCACTCACTAGCCGTTAGCATCTACGTGGGAAGTGCTCCTTCAGCTCCATTTCCTGTAATGATAGGGTCCTTCGCTGCATGAATTTGAACCTGTGTGTCTTTGTACCGGAATATTTCTCCTCATCTCAGAAACAAGCTTGACGAAAAATATTTAGGGTCCAAATATTCAACGGTAATATTGCTTAATGTTTTTTATTTTTTATTTTATAATACCCTTGATAGGGGCCGCCACGCGAAAGAAGCACATCAAGAAAAGGGGGAACGTGTCTGTGAATTTCAAGGCGATCCCGATTCCTCCCCTCCCGTTCCATTATCATAATCTTCAAAGATGCTTGTCTTGTTCATTTTGCTCATGACCCCAGCAAGTAGGTCATCGAATTTCTCTCGAAGTGACTACAAATAAGACAGACGTCATTAGCGAGCGGAGCGCGAGGGCGCGGGAAGACTGCAGAACAGCTCCGGCGCTAGGGAAAGAGCGCCGGCTCTTTTAATGCTTTTGATGCCGTTCCAAATAATAAGGAACCATGCGGTATTCCGGGCCGCTTCTCCGCGGATGCGACGTGGTAATTCACGCAGCGCTATTTAGAGCCAAAAGGAACAAACAGGCTTTTGTTTTTTTTTGTTAGCAACACTGTTTTATTAAAAACCGCTAATTTGTTAACGTGCTAAATTCCCGGGACAATGGATTCCTCTTTCAGGAAATCATGCATGGCATGCGTGTGTTTTTCCCTGCCCCAGGCACCCACTCAGGGAGCCACCATCAGCGTTTGGATGCCTGGAGGTATAAGAGAGCGACAAAATGTCCCGCTACATGCGGCACAATCACGATTGCTAGCCGCAGCGTCATGCTGAGAAACTCCTCCGTTTTGCCTTGATTTTGCTTTGGTCTGGACTTTTTCCTCTAGTCTCCGGAAAAGCTGTAGTCGGAAGGGCCGCAGGCCCGTGGGACCAGCGGGAGGCATTGTCGAGGCTGGCTCATGCTTCATGTGCGCGATGTCAAAAAGTACAACAACCACTCGAGCTTCCCATCGACGCCTTGACAGCAAATGTACCGAGCATTGTCTGGCGCTGTTGTACCGCCGTCTACGAACACAATGCCATTACAACAAAAGACGTGCGGTGTTCGGCGCTCGGGCCGGCGTCAGGCGACAGGCCGCAGGCCATTCTTCAGAGAGCGTGCTATTGTGGGATAACGTATAGCCCTCTGTCGTACCACCTGGCTCTGCAGAAAAGCGGCACCGAGGCAAAAATAAAAACTCACAGCACAGCACTTCGGTACAGGCCGCCATGTGGACCCCTCCAGCAAAACGCTGGCCAAATAAAAAAGATATTAGGAGGCTAATAAGGTGGCTGTGTGGCCCTCATTTAGCTCAGCCTTCGTCCAGGAAACTAGGTAACGAGCGTGAAATCCTGTGCACCTGGCCTTGGCCTGTGGCCAGGTCGGCATAGATGCCGTGGCGTGGATTATCCGATGTGGCTGGAGGCCAATCTCAGCTCTGTGCAGACCACCGCTGGTCTACCCATTTCCATGCATTTCGGCTCACTCCTTATTATTATATAGCATGCTATTTTTGGAAAACGTGCTGGAGGAGACACGCATTGCACTCACACCCACAATGCACTGCTGGCAGAGAGCATCCAAACATACTCTAGCAGGTACTAAATGCAGTGTGCCATTTGAAAACAACGCTGAGGCTAAGTCAAGTGGTCTGTAGTGTGCTTGTAGCATGCTAACAAGCTAATTACGTCTGCTATGAGTGGCCTATATATTAATTTATGTATGTTATTAACATTAATGCCTGAACATTTTATATTTTGTCGCTACAAAAACAATTTCGAACACTACTGAACATTTACCAACTGTTTTAGTAGTGACCGTTTCGGTTGTGACAACTCTGAACTGAAAAGCGTCAATACATGACTAGCAAACACTAGCATGACTAGCTTTGAACAGTCGTGTACACAAAAAACTGAAAACTGAAAGAATTTGACCTAAATTGCAGGTCATCGGTGGTTTGGTAGGTGTTCCACCCCTATTTCCAGAGTCTAGGGACCGTAGAATAATGCTAACTGCTCAGCATGTGGCCGAGAAGGACAAGGATGCAGCCTCACTTCCTGGTATAAAAGGCAGGGGGCGTGGCCTACGGATTACAACCCTTATTAGAGGTTCCCCATGTTGTCCTGTGATAATCCATCCCATGCAGCTCCTGCAGATAGAGGTGGAGGTGGAGTAACACCAGTTCTTCTGGACGTGTGACGTGTGTCAACAGACCGTCCATCTTGGTGCTGACCACGGTGCCTCCACACACGGATTCGTTGGGCGTCTCCACCAAGACTAAAGCGGGACTCGTCACTGAAGATGACCCAACACCATTCTGAGTCACTCCATGACAGTCTGGTACGACACCACTGCAGTCTCTGGTGACGGTGACGTGGTGTTAAGGACAGTCGTGGTAACGGTCTGTGTGGATGTAGTCCTGCCTGGTGCAGCCGTCTGCTGTAGTGCTGCACTAACAGTATGACCCCTGGAGGACCCCGTCCTTGTAAACGTACAGTATGCTGCCCCCCATGTGACAGGCCAAAGCTTCAAATTCCCCAAAAAGCAGTGTGCCATCCAACGAGGACGCATGACCCACATGGGTATCCTGTCTTGTTTGGACTCTTCACGGCCTCTAAGCTTCTTGTAGTAAGCTAACAGGCCAATTAGCAGGCATCATCTAATGTACAAGTTGTTGGCGCTAACGTGCTAAGAGGACACGTTGCCGTGAAGAGCTTCCCTACTCCAAACTGATCTCAGCAGTGGTATCGGAGTAAATGAAAGCCCAGCTCGGTACATTAGAAACAGTTACGACGGATCCAGATAATCAACAAGACGTTAGCGATTTGTATTCATGCCCCAGCATGCTACTTTACCGCCGCCGCAGGACGATGAGCTAACCGTGAGTCCATTTCCTAGATTAGCATGCTACATTGCTCCAACGTGGAGAATAGTGAGTAGGGTGCCATTTCTAACACGGGGATTGTTTTATTCTGTCACTTACGCGCCCAGCAGGCTCCTCTAACGTCGGCTAATGCGATTTACGCCACTTACATTTTTCACACGGCGCGTATTAGCCGGTTTAGTCGTGCTCCAGCGCCGAAGACCTTGCTCAAGGGCGCCGGCGACACTCTCTCCGCACGAGACCCCTCGGCCCTCTTTCTCGGGCACGTGCTTGAGCCACCCCTTCCTCACCGCCGCCTTCCCCCAGCCTACCCAACCGTCTCGCAGGCGCCATTCACAGGCCCTTAGCCGGCTAAGACAAGGCCGGTGGTTTCTAAAGAGGCATTTAGGAGATTTAATTCACGGCTGTGTCACGAAACGTCAAAATCACAATCTCCCAATCATGCATAATTAAGCGGGCTGAATTAATTCACTCAGGTACAAAGGAATTTTATATTACTCCTCAGGGCGAGAGAGAGAGAGAGAGAGAGGGCTCTTCTTCGGAATACTTGTGTAAGCCGGTGACCTTATGTCAAGGATTTCCACTGTTGCTAATGGGAGTAGCTTCGGATCGTGTTTTGAGAGTTGTGCTGAACCTTGTATGCTAAATGCGGTTCGCTTTGGGTTCCGATGAAGAAATTAAAGAGGAGCTCGCAGTCGTAGGTGGAGCCATGCATTGCCATGTCACTCCTCGGGGCTCGTCCTGGGGGTCCCACCACAACATCTTGCAGCGAGGGACTACATTTCAGTGTCATGCACCGGCGCAGGCGGTTAAGCAATCCAGATATGTTTAAATGCAACATGTACATGTAGGAAAATCCTGGAAAATCATAAACAGGCTATTTAAAATTATAATAACCATGCACGAATTAGCATGTACGCTTAGCATGAGCAATAGAAAATAAAATATGGCATTTTATATCTGACTGATATATTTTTAAGGTCTCATTTTGAAATAGATTATTAAAATTATTTACAGATTTTTTTTTTTATATAGTGGTTTTTAAGTGATTTTATTAAGGCATATTTTTTTTTTACTATATTTGGAAGATAATTGGACTTGTTTCAAGTGTACATTCACATATTGTTGTTTATCTGCCAATATAGTGATAAATAAATCAAAATTAATAACCATATTAATAAAACCAATTGATAAATAAAAAAAAAAAACAGGAAAAAGTTAAGAATTAAGTTAAATAATCAAAAAAATTTAACCAAGACCATCACAAAAACGAGAAATATAAGATATGTCAGAGATATATCGATATATATATAGATCCATTGGCATGCCAAAATATCCTGCATATGAAAGAATCTATATAAAATGATAATAATCTCACAAAAATTAGCATGTTTCATTGATCTGTGAATAGAATACATCAGATATTGGATGTCATTTGGGATTAAAGTCTCCTAGTCTAGTCTTAGTCATCAGAGCCCACTCCAGTTTCTTCTCAAATCATCATCTCCACATGTACAGCAGGTTCTCAGTGAGGAACCGAAGGTTGGGTTCTAGCTTTACTGGCAGATACAGTGAGCGTCTGGTTCATAAGAACAAGGTCCAGCAGCAAACACACAGGACAACACAGCTACAGACTGGCAGAGGGCCAAACCCCTCTCTACTGACCGTGATGAGCGCCACCTCATTCCAATGTCCCTTACCCACCGTAAGATGACCTCAGGTGACCTACAGAGAGACTGGCGAGCGGTGGCTGGGGTGAAACGCACAGCGAGCATGGTTCTAAAAACAGGCTTCTGGAGGTCATTAGTGGTTTTCTAAATACACAGATCTAATACAATATCTGATCTGGAGTTTGGGAGACATGCTTCCAGTAGTGTAGAGAATCAAACAGAACTGAGGAATTCTGGTCCAACACAAACCCAGAACCTGTACACCTAGACACACTGAACACTTTCAGGTAGTGTATATATATTCATATAGGCCCAACATATTGAAATGTTAGTGTGGGATGTTTGTCATATTAGCTCTATTGTAGGCCATGATATGAAACGATCCTTTAGGCTGCCCATGGATTCTTTTCATGGAGTGCTGAAACCAGGCTAACAACCTTTGCTCCGGTTGGGCCCAGTGGTAGTTAATCAAACTGTTGAAGTAACTGATTGGTCTCTAAGCACCTTTGATGGCCTACTGATGTGCACCCACAAGTTGGAGCTGGCGGCCTGGTTCGGACTGCCAGCCTGAATCCGATGTTATGGCATATCCAGATTGCATCCAGATTGATTTCCGATAGTCTGGACAGCAAATAGCCACTTGAAACCCCATTTTTGCTAATTGGATACAATGCAGTTCCGATCGGATTTGTCCCGGCATAGATGGCAAATCCAGGCTAACGGTAACGTTGGGATGTGCTGACACAAAGTCATGGATGTCTGCATGGTGTGGATATGTTGGTGATGTCTGGACATCCACATCAGATTGATCACTAGCAAATAACAAGGGACAGTCGTCTCCGTATCCCAGTGGCCATCAGGCTTGCGGAATGGGAATCGGTATGGATGAATCAATTAACAGAATCAAATGAACCATTGTTCCTAGTGTTATCGAATTAACATGGACACTGTCGGCTCTCTGGGTGTGGAACCGTTGAGCTGCTGGCAAGCAACGAGGAGTGAAACCCCCCCGAAGTGGAAACTAAACAGGGTTGGCTGTGCTGAGATAAATGGGATATGGAATCCTGGAATTTTTCAAATCAACCCATAACACCACAGTATAAGTGCTGACAAGCCGAAACAGCCTTTCCCGTCCAAGTTCCTTCCCTTGTAGTTTTGTTCTACGGCTCTAGATCAGTGCTACACCCAGCGTCCTACACGTTAGTGATTTACCTGTTCCCAACACACCTGATCCGGCTAATAAGCTCATAACCACCACGACCCAGCTGTAGAATATTAAGGGTATGTCTCTGAGAGCACCCCAGCTCAGTAATCAGACCACTGTTTACAGAGTCAGCCATTGTCTGGACTGTCCTGATGCTAATCTCATTCCAATGCATGTCTACACTCCACCAGCCAGCTAGCATCAACCGTTAGCCTCACTCCCTGGCTGGAAAACTCCTTAACCCTGCTGGATGTTATCTGACTTGCCTCTCCACCCTGGAACACACAGTGTTAACATATGTATGTCTTGCATTAGCAATATTAGCAATAACGTCAGTGGTTTACTAGCTGGAATGGTCATAGCTAGCTGTTAGCGACTAAGCTGAGGAGAAAAATGCAGGAAAATGACAGTTTTCCTATATAGGACCGACAAAGTATATGCTAACGGAGATTAGCATTATGCTAGCAGTGTTAATCAGCTGTTAAAGGGTTTACCTGCTGTATTTATTGCTATGGGTGACTCTACCTTGTTCTCAGTGTTAGCAAACTGAGTACATTCATCAAATGACTGGAATACGTGACCTAAAACTGACAGTTTGGCTACAAAGCACAATGTTGAGCAGGCTACCGTGTTGACGTTGACATGCTACGACTGAGGGCCGTCTCGTCTCTCGTTGTTCCTGCTACCAGTGGCCCAGCTAGTGCCCAAATCCGCTATGTGCTCATGGCTACATACAGAGCTAGCGCAGGCCCTCCATCTTTTTCAGGCCAGGTGTTTTGTGTGAGGATGCGTCGCTGATTAATATGTTTATTTCATTAGTGGTTCCCACACGCTAATTTATATTGCCATAATGCAGCAGCAACGAGTTGGCAAGCTATGCCACATAACCTCATAACAACAACATCCCCCCACCCTATCCCCCCCAGACACCCTCACGCCCCATGCTCCCTTCTGGTCCATCATCACCGTATCACGGTGTCAGAGATGGAGGGGACTTCTCTGGCTACAGAAACACGTATCGATCCGCCTGCCGTAGCTCAGGCCCAAACCCGCTGACTGTGTCCAAACGGGAGAAAGAAGGAACAGAGGAAGTTAAGAAGAAACGTATCTTCAGCTTTTTGTGGTTGGGGTTGTGACAGAAACCCATGAGGTCATGCTTATGCACATCACTGCTTCTTTTCATCTTCCTCCCCCCCTCCATTTCCTTCATCACGCCTCTCCTCTATCCCACTGCGCCTCGGTCGCTTTGCACTTCGCCCCCCCTCCACAACAAGAACCCTCCCACTCATTCTGCCTGAAGCCCACCATATTCCCCGCCACCAATTTCCGCATTTCCCTCCCTAATCTTGTCAGTTTCCTGTTCAGTGCCATCACCGCCCCCCCCCCATCCCCAACACCCCCCACTTCCAACTTGCGTATCTCCTCTCCTCTCTCCAGGCTCCGGCGGAGGGATTAGCGCCAGAGTCGATCAGGGCTTTCTGCCACTCCCCGAAGGATTTACATCAGGCATTTCATTAGACACACGTCGAGGGCCTTAAATGAGCCTGATATCTGTGTTTGAATAAATATGGATTTTTCCTCAACTCCCGATTGAGCATTCACATCAGGCCGGGCTTTCCGACAGAACAGCGCGTCAGCATTCGCTGCACACCCTGCTCTTGTGTTCAATATTCCTCCATTATCGATATGAATTAATCATCACACAAACGTTATTCCGAAGCCCAAGGAAATGGCCACCACGTTGGTCAGCCCTGATGACTGGTTACACGTTGCTATTGCACTCACCAGTATGGGACGTATAGCTGTAACATGTTCTGCCATAATAAGCGATATGGGGATCAATATTTCATATGTCAATCACTTCACAGTTCACTCATTTCATCCCCCACCCTGTGTTAAACGGAAATGTGGCCAGTGAAGGTTTCATGTTGACCAAAACATTGGAACCCCATAATTAGGAGGAGTTTCCACATACTGTCCACATACTTAACTCGCTGGAATAATCATAGCTAGCTGTTAGCGACTTAGCTGAGGAGTTGTATTTGCCTCTTGTGTCATTTAAATTTACCTATGAGCTTTGATGTTTGTTTGCCTCCACCTACCTGCAGAATAGTCTGTAATGCTATACGTACAGGTGTTGTGTGTTATTCATATATATTAAAATATGACATCCCTGATGTAGAAATCAACACGTTAGACCAGCATTAATACCATGAATGCTGATCTGGTTGCAGACCTGTGCTGCTCAATATGTGGCATAGTCGTGCAGCAAAATGACAATTAGAGCTTTTTAATTAGGAGGGGAATCCACATACTTATGGCCATCTTGGCCAAAACATTGGCACTCAATAATTAGGAGGAATGTCCAAATACTTTTGGCCATCTTGGCCAAAAATTGAATCTTCTTAATTAGGAGGGTTGTCCACATACTTTTGGCCATCTACTTTTGTGATGGTGAATGAGTAGCCTTACTGCTCGGTCTCGGTTCCGCAGCTCCTGGCACTCGTTTCAGGAGAAAGGCGTGGAGCTTGAAAGCAGGACAGGAATGCTGTTTGTTTGCGGACGAGCAGGCTGTGTAGCCAATTACGTCTCCAAACGAGCTCTTAATTAGTTAATTGGTTTATTAGGCCAATTGCTCCCATGGCAGTCGGTGTGGTTTGGCTGTCATTTATCGAAGGTGAGAAGTTGCTGAGGGAGGTGGAGGCGGCCTGTGGTGGTGGTTGTTAGGGAGACGAGAATAGAAACATTTGAAACCAATGGTGTCAGATACCGGTCCTCAATCAGGACCGTCCCCTCGGCGGCTGGCAGTTCCGCCGCCCGCAGGACCAGGAGAGAGGTGACTTTCAATTAGCCGAGTTACGGTAATTAATCAGATATGCTGGGAAGCGTAATGAGAACAACAGCAAGCCGTCTGGAACCGTCTTAGCCAGGGCTGCCAGCCCGCCAGCTATCGCGTCTTGCCCGCTTTCCCCCCAGTGAGGGCTTCTTCCTACATCTATTTTCTCCGGCGCTCCACATGGCACATCCGACATTTGTCCAAACTGGACAGTAACTTGAGGGTTTGGCCAAGTTTGGACATCACTACTCAGCTAGGGTCGGAATTTGTCAGCTAGAGTCAAGTTCAGGTCTCGTGTTCCGGGCTCCTGCATCCCGGTTTGCCGGATTTTGGCCGGGAATTCTGCGGCTCTATATTTAACACACTACTGGATCGTTAAATGGTCAAGCCCCTTCTCATTTTTACTATCTCTCTTCTTCTCAAGATCCCTATAAAGCCCATCACACATCCCATCAGGTCTCCTTTTCTCAGTGAGGAGCTTCTTGAACAGCTACACCTCCTTTCAGACCTCCGTAGTGTTGAGGTGTCTCTCCCAGTGGAAGAAGGGTGGACAGAAGCACCTGTGGAAATTCTCAAATGTGTCGAGCAAGAGTGGAGTTCGGAGGTTTCTTCTAGTCAGAGATGAGTGCTGTTTATCGGATGGGGACAGCCTTGGTGGGTCTTCCAGGTGGTTGCTAGGAGTCCCATTCTATTTGTGATGGAGCTTCTGGTTCCGTAAGCTCTCTGAAACTGTCTTAGCAGAGCTAAACTCCGCCGCTCCACCTAGAGCTTTTGTCCGAGCTGGACGGGACTTTGCGGTGGGGGTTTGTCCAAGGTTGGACATCACTTCTCAAATATTTGTCAGCCAGGGTAAAGTTCAGATCTCCTATATCCTATATCTCAACCTCCCATCCCTTAACAGGTTTTGGCCGGCATTTCCCATGCTTTAGTTTCCGAGAAATTACCGTTAGAAATCCGAACCTGTTCTATTCCATCTCCTGTTCTCACTGTGGAGCTTCTTGGAACAGCTACACATCCTTTCAGACCTCCTTTGCATTGAGGTGTCTAGTTTTGTTGGAGGGATGAAAAGAAACACCTGTGGATGCTCAGCCTTAGAAGCTGGTTTTGAGGGACATTGAGGTTCTGGACTCTGGGGTGGTCAGTCCATGGTTCTGAGAACACCAGCACCTTCTTTGCTGGATGTGTCTCCTGTAGTCTTGTCTCAGTGAGGAGCTTCCTGAACAGCTACACCTCCTTTCAGACCTCCATAGCGTTGAGGTGTCTTCTCACAGTGGGAGAAGGAGATGGACAGAAGCACCTGTGGATGTTCTCAGATCTGAAGCAGAAGCGGAGCCTGCTGTTCTCCTCCCTCTCTGAGCTTTACGTGCTGTTCGTCTGATGGTGGACAATGTCGGTGGGCCTACCTGCTCTCCCAGGTGGCTGTGAGGGGTCCTATGGAATCTTTGGACTTTCCAGCTTTGGAAGCTTCCTGCGACTTCAATATGCAGTAGATAGTATATCATGTGTCTCCTAATGCCACGCTCCCTCCCACCTCCTCCCTGCTCCTCACTCCAGTCCTATCTCTATCTCTATACTCCACTGTCGGTCCTATCTCTGTTTATCAAGTGGGGGGTCCAGCCTTCTAGCTCAAAGCAGAACTCCAACCCAAGTTCCTAGAGGCCCCTCACCTCCTACAGTCATATCGTCTCTTCTCAAACCCCAAACCTGAGCCCGTACAGGGAAGGCATAGATTCCCAAAACCAGGAATTGGAGGTTATTGGATAGCTGACAATTCGGCTACTCATTTTATGGATACGGTTAATGTTAGGTGGTTTTCCGGTTACGGATAATTTGATGGCTGCCGTCATCGACCATGTTTACATGTACATGGATAGTTTGAGTCTAAGGCCAACTAAGATGGCTTAGGCCTAAGCCCGACCCAGTTAAAACGTGTTCTGGGCCGATATTGGCCAGACTACTGGAGACAGATTTGGACATGTAAACACTCAGACCACCCAGTGACTCGCACATGGAGCGTCTGCAACGAGGTTTTCCGTGCCAGCTTTTTGGCACCCCAAATGGAGAAGAAATAAATGTAGAATGAATGAGCAGAAGTTGGTTCCTGTGGGTCCAAGTGAAGTAAAGTTCTGTAGGCCCTGTGCTCGGTTTCTGGTTGATGGTTTTTGACAGATCCTGTGGGGCTATATTTGGGTTCCAAACCAGGCCTGCTTAAGAGCTGTACTCCACATTGGGCGTCGACAGAGCTGCCTGGTTTGGAAACCTTCGGGCGAAGCCTATAGAGACTGACATCCTTGTAGAAGACCTGGGAAGGTTAGCTACGAGAATCCCTCCCATAACAACGCCCACACATCGCTCCAAGACGGTTCTGCGTATGATGACCCAAAGCCCCTCGTTGCTTTAGGTGGGTTGTACCAGCTGCAGTTTCATACCGTACGCTGGGTGGACTGATCTAAGAGGTCCTCAGTCCCTCAGGAAGTGAGGACACAGCTGGCCAGTTAAAGCGTCCACAATTATTTCACCGCATTATGACTGTCCATAGGTCTCTTAAGTGGTGTCCTCAATTTCGGTGAGTCGGTGAGGTGCTCATATAAGGCTCTCCGAGTCCAAGCAGCCCTTAAAGAGATGGACCAGTTACTATTTTCCCATCTTCTGATGAAGCTG
>JAMWET010003539.1:587500-765000 GCA_024036415.1 Prochilodus magdalenae | reverse complement strand
AGCCCATTCCGTTTGAGAACCGGGTCTTAATCATCCAGACTATCGGAATTTCGTAGTGGTCCAAAGCCTGGCTTGATTTCAAAAGACCATGCTCGCTGTGCGTTTCACCCCAGCCACCGCTCGCCAGCCTCTCTGTAGGTCACCTGAGGTCATCTTACGGTGGGTAAGGGACATTGGAATGAGGTGGCGCTCATCACGGTCAGTAGAGAGTGGGTTAGGCCCTCTGCCAGTCTGTAGCTGTGTTGTCCTGTGTGTTTGCTGCTGGACCTTGTTCTTATGAAGCAGACCCTCACTGTATCTGCCAGTGAAGCTAGAACCCGACCTTCGGTTCCTCACTGAGAACCTGCTGTAGATGTGGAGACACTGATGTGCATCGTCAATCGTACTGGTATCAATAAAAGCTCATTGATGGCCAGCCGTGTCTCTGAAAGGTGGAGGAGATACAGAACCTGACAGTAGTCACTATAAAGTATTGTCTACAGGTGGCGCTGCATGAGGGTGGGGGGCTTTAAATGCCTGTGGTGTGTGAGTGACGGGATCCATAGGTTGAGAGGAGGTGCTACAGTGCAGGGAATGTCTCGCTCCATGTGTGGAAACTGGCTCTACCGCAGCTCCATTGTCTGGTGAGCTTAGAAACGAGGCTTGAAACATGTAATGTAATTTTCTAATATTCATACAGTAATCTCATAACCACGCAGTTATGGTTACTGGATTTGAGATGTTTACACTTTCTGGGATATTATTCCTTGTACTTCATGAGTCTGCTACATCTGTGTGAATGGAAAACTGTCTCCGGAGCACTCCTTGGAAATGTAGGAAGGTCCGGCCAGCTTGAGTGAACCTATAGCAGCCTGCCTCTGTTTTTAATAGACCGTATTTTGCCCGGCGCTCAGAAAGTCCCAGTTTTTACACGGAGCTGACCTCTGCTGTTGATTTGTGGAGCTGCGTGCCATAGCCGCGCCTTGGCTGTATTTCAGGCTGACACCTTATCTGTCCTCTGAAGTGGGTGGCTGTCTGTTTTAGGTGTAGCCAGCCTAAATCAAACCGAAAGCAAGGAGTTTATGAAGTGCTGTCAGTCTTTCTCAGAGGGGAGGAGGAGTTGCGGGGGTGGAAGGAGAAGGTGGTGGTGCACAAGATCCAGTCGATGTTGGGGGTGCATGAGATCCAGTCAGTCAGGGGTGGGGGTGTTGTGATGCACAGGATCCAGCCAATCGGTGTCCATAAGGTCTAGTCAATGTGGGGGGGTGTATGAGATCCAGCCAATTGGTGTATACGGGACCCGGTTAATTGAGGGGGGGTGGAGCAAGATCCAGTCCATGGAGGGGTGTGCATAAGATTCATTCAATGAGGGGATGCATGAAAGATGCAGTCAATTGTGGGGACAGGCACAGGATCCAGTCTTGGTGGGGGGGCACAGGATCCAGTTATGGGGGGCACAAGATCCAGTCGGTTGGGGTGGGATGCATGTAATCCAGCCAGTTGGTGTCCTCAAGCTCCAGTCAATTGGGTGGAGGGTGCGTTGCATGAGATCCAACCAATGAGGGAATGCATGGGATCCAGCTAATTGGTGTCCTCAAGATCCAGTCTATTTTGCGGGGCGGTGGGGGGGCACAAGATCCAGTCAGTCGGGGTAGGATGCAAGGAATCCAGCCAGTTGGTGTCCTCAAGATCCAGCCAATTGAGTGGAGGGTGGGTTGCACGAGATCCAGTCAATGAGGGGATGTGTGAGATCCAGACAACTGGTGTCCTCAAGATCCAGTCAATTGGGTGGAGGGTGCGTTGCACGAGATCCAGTCAATGAGGGGATGCATGGGATCCAGCTAATTGGTGTCCTCAAGATCCAGTCAATTTTGCAGGCGGTGGGGGGCACAAGATCCAGTCAGTCGGGGTGGGATGCAAGGAATCCAGCCAGTTGGTGTCCTTAAGCTCCAGTCAATTGTCGAGGAGGGGCACAGGATCCAGTCGAGGGTGGGGGGGTGCACAAGATCCAGCCAGTCGGGGTGGGATGCATGGAATCCAGCCAGTTGGTGTCCTCAAGCTCCAGTCAATAGTGTGGAGGGTGGGTTGCACAAGATCCAGTCAATGGTGGGGGTACCCGAGAACCAGTCAATGCTCTCATTAGGATAAAAGGTTACTGTCTCCTGGAGAAGCCTTCTAGTCTCTGGAGTGCATTTAATTAGCCGGTCAAGTGGAAATGAGACGTAGCGGAGAGCTTAAGCGCGCGTTGTTCTATACTCCTTTCCTTTATTGTTGCATAAATCCACATGAAAAGGCCTCGGCTACGTTTAAACGCCGGCCGCCTCCCGGCTGACTCACCTACAGAAGTCTGCAGCTTTCTGTTTAGCACATCCTTTGTTTTTGTTTTTTTTTTTGGAGCTGGATTCCTTTCAGCTGAGTGTTTTCTAAATCCGATATCATAATCACCACTCCACGTGGAGCCCGCGGCGCTTTCCGTCATCCCAGCATTTGCTGGAGGACCCTCCATCCTGGACAGACTAAACGTAATGAATCCAGGTGTGGTCCGGTTAAGTGCGGCCCCCCATTGACGGCCCACAAAGACCACCAGTAGGGATGATCCCATGCTCTAGACTCTAGGTGGCACCTTCATTACACAGCCCTGTCTCTGTCCGGATCATTTCCAGGCACTTAGAAGAAGGATATATGGTGACGTGTCCCCCCATTACATGTCCCAGCATTGACAGCAAGCCACCATCACCTTTGTGTGCAGTGGCAAGAAACCTGGACTGCTATGGACGGGGAGCGTATCGTCTTTAGTGATGAGTCCAGGTTCTGTTTGGGAGCCAAAGATGGTCGGGTTAGAGTATGGAGGCCTCGTGGTGAGCGGTTCAGTCCTGCCTTTGCCATGAAGCGACACAATGCCCCAGCTGCTGGTGTGATGATCTGGTGAACCATCGCAAATGACAGTTGGTTGCCCCTAGTAGTGATACGAGGGACACTAGCAGCTGAGCGATAGGTTCAGGACATCCTCCAGCCACTTGTGTCGCCTCTCATGGCAGGGCTTCCAGCCAGCATTGGGTAACACCTGCCGAGACCTGGTCAAGGTTTTCCAGGAACGTCTCCGCCAGGCGGCAGCATAGCCTGACCAGTCGCCAGACGCATGCCCAATCAAGCCTTCATGGGACCAGCCGGGATGACTCTTCGGCAGCCTATGAGTGTGCAGGATCTGCAAGCCAAGCTGTGGGCAAATGTGTTGCAGGATGCTGTATGGAATCTGTCTCCATGTCCAGTTGTCCCTCATCAACCTTTTATTTGGTTTGCTAATCAAGTAACAAACGAGAGAGCTGCGACTCCCGAGAGTCTTCTGGAATTAATGACGGTTAGCCAAGGAATGCTAATCCTGGGAACAACTTATCACAACATTCCTCTCATCATGGACAGGAACAAAAGAGAACAAGCCAGCACACGTGTTTATCCCAGCCTTTACTGTAAACCCCGCCAGTTAATCAGCGCCTCGCTCTGGGCATGTGCAGACAGTCTCCTCTGTCAGGCCTGCTAATGAACTTCAGCAGGCTAATTAAGCAGCAGAGTGTGATTAGCACTGCGGTTAGCTCGCGTAGACGCTGATCTGTCCGCTGAACTCCGGTCGGCGCCTCTCTCTGGGTCAGTAAACACTTTCTCGTCTTGGCAGGACAGTTTGTACGGTACCCTTTGTCGCGGTGTAGCCGAGGCCGGGGGAGGCACTAACAGGAGAAACAGCTAAACTAATTATCCTCCCGCTTTCTACCGCTGGGAGCCATGTGAGGAGTCAGTGCGTCGCTTCCCCGTACGCCCAGAGCTCTCGCTGCTCTCATTCACCGGGATAAAGATGGGAATAAAAGAGGGGGGGAAGAAAGCACGCGTCTGCTCTTCCTTGAAGTCATTTCAGAAACATTTATAATCTCTTTAGAAAGAGGAGTTGGGGGCGGGGGAGGGGAGGGGGGTGTATTGGAAGGGGGTGATATCGCGGCGGTTGTTATTTCCCAGTTTCCCACCAGGAACGCTTCAGAAAGGAAGCAAAGAGGAACAAAGAGACACCGGGGAACGAGACGGAGAACGAATCCGCTGATTCAATCAAGACGGTCCCTCAGATGCCGGCCTGCCTCTGGAGGTCCCCAGAAAGAGGGCCAGCAGGACAGGTGGACTGCTGAGTTGGACGCTGAGTAGGGCTCCTGTTCTCTGGGGCTGGGATCCTTCAGGTACCTCTTAATTAGGAGCTCATTAAATCGAGAGCGGCTGGAGAAAAACAAACGGAGCCGGAATGATTATCTAAATAAGGAGGTAGGATTTCGTAATTGCATTCCGTGGAGGAGAGGCAGGGTAATGAGGAAGCAGGGAAGGGTACCGCAGGAGATGGCCACACCTGGACTGCCTGTTGGCTGGACCCCAGGTGGAGGCGTCCCACCAGAGGATCAATTTGGGACGGCTAAGTGAGGGCGTGCGCGCAAACTCCCCAATAACCGAGCGGGACTCTTGTAGATTGTTTACCGGGGTTCCTACGATCTAATCAGGTTCCCTGTCGGAGCCACTTCAGCAAGCGGGTGGAGGCAGAAATAGAGAATGTTCCACAGAATGGAAACTCCCTGCAAGCAGGAAGGGAAAAAACTGGGGATGGAAAAAAGGAGGGGACCTCATCTGGGAAATCACTGCTGGGAGGCAGCAAAGCGGCTGGCTATCGCGCTGGCTCTCGCCATTCATAAACAAGCCCGCGAAAGGAGGCTTTGATTTAATCTCGGCCAGTGTCGGAAGATTTGCGACACTTGATGGGAGAGATACAGTGGACCGTGTAGCACTTAACCCGCCTGCCATGCCGGAGGATTCTCACCGGCTCGCTGACTGGCAGCGCGATTCTCCGGCAGCTGGGCTGACATCTGACTCCCCGTGACTACACCGAGTCTCATTAGAGGTACGGAGAGAAAGGCCCTGGCAGCTCTTCCCGCCTCGAGTCTTCCCCCCGTCTCCGCCTCACCTGAAGTCTGAAGGGCCTTGCAGGGGTGCTAAGCGAACAGAGTGGGGGAAGGCGGGTATCCTTGCCGGCCGGATAAAGGAGAAAGGAATGATGGGAAAAGCAGATCCAGCACAGCGCTGATGGAGGTGAGCAAAGCTTTGGCTTTGGCTCAGGGGGTGTGTTTGTCTTTCTCAGATCAATAGCCCCTCCGCTGACGCTCGGAAAGACGATTTATGAGCCATAAAGGACACGGGAGAAGCTTTCGCTCCGCTCCTCTCTCTGGCTCGCTTGCTTTCTCTCTCTGTCCGTGTGTGCGTCGCTTTCAGAGCTCTTTCTCCCTCTCTTTCTTTCTCCCTCTTTCTTTTGCAACTTCTTCCCTTCTTTCTCTCCATCTCTCTCTCTTTCTCTATCTCTTACACTCTCTCTTGCGTGCTCTCTTTCTTTTGCACTTTGTTCTTTCTCTTTTTTTCTCTCTCTCACTCTCTATCAAGCTCTCTCTCTCTTCCTCTATCTTGCACTCTCTCTCTCTTGTACTTTGTTCCCTTCTTTCTCTCTCTGCCTCTTGTCCTCTCTCTTTCTCTATCTCTTACACTCTCTCTTGTGTGCTCTCTTTCTTTTGCACTTTGTTCTTTCTCTTTTTCTCTCTCTCTCACTCTCTATCATGCTCTCTCTCTCTCTTCCTCTATCTTGCGCTCTCTCTCTCTTGTACTTTGTTCCCTTCTTTCGCTCTCTGCCTCTTGTCCTCTCTCTTTCTCTATCTCTCACTCTCTTGTGCTCTCTCTTTCTTTTGCAATTTGTTCCCTTATCTCTCTCTCTGTCTCTCTCACACTCTCTCGTTCTCTCTTTTTCTATCTCTCACACTTTCTCATGCTTGCTCTCTCTCTTTCTTTTGCAGTTTGTTCCCTTCTTTCTCTCACTGCCTCTCATTCTGCCTCTCTCTTTCTCTATCTCTCACTCTCATGCTCTCTCTTTCTTTCGCACTTTGTTCCCTTCTCTCTTTCACTCTCTCTTATACTCACACTCTCTCTCTTTCTTTCTCTATCTGTCTCTCACTCTCTCCTCTCACTCTCTCTCTCTTCCTCTATCTCACTCTTTCTCACTCTCTCTCTCTCTCTTCCTCTATCTTACTCTCTCACTCTCTCTCACGCGCTCTCTCTCTCTCTTCCTCTATCTCACTGTCTCTCACGCGCTCTCTCTCTCTTGCACTTTGTTCCCTTCTTTCTCTCTCTGCCTCTTGTTCTCTCTCTTTTTCTATCTCTCACTCTCTTGTGCTCTCTCTTTCTTTTGCAATTTTTTCCCTTATCTCTCTCTCTCTCTCTGTCTCTCTCACACTCTTTCGTTCTCCCTCTTTTTCTATCTCTCACACTTTCTCATGCTTGCTCTCTCTCTTTCTTTTGCACTTTGTTCCCTTCTCTCTTTCACTCTCACTCATACACTCACTCTCTCTCACACTCTCTTTCTTTCTCTATCTCTGTCTGTCTCTCTCTCTCTCTCTCTCTTCTGCTCTTTTTCTTTCTCTCTCACTCTCTCCTCTCACTCGCCAGCTGTGCTCAGGGGCATAGGGTGATGAGGGCTCTCTCGTGCCTTTCCAGATGGTTCACTGAGCAACAGCTGCCACTGGGTTGGGGAGAGGGGGAGCCAAGGGAGGGGTCCATGAGGGATGATTACAGTTTTCTGAAGCGGGCAGGTAAAACCGGCAGAAGGAAAGGAAGGAATGAAGGAAGGGTGAAAGAAAGTAATCAATTGTTGAAACTAGGGTCGTTTTCAGCAGCTTGCTGGAGTGGCTCATTGCCGTCTGGCCACGGTGGTGCTGGAGCTCCCGCACAGGGTGCGTTGTAATGGCCCGGGTGCTGACCTTGTTACGGGAGGCCAGGAGGTGTCATTTTCGGAGGGTGAAGGTGAGTGTAGCCATTAGCGAGGCTCTGCGCACAGATTAATTATAAGCATGTGCGGCGCCATAAATGATAAATGTTCCAGTGTAAGCGTATGCAAGTGTTGTCTGGGTGTGCTGCTATGAATAAGAAGATTTGATATGCAGCTGAATTATGAATGAAGAGCGTGACGCTCTCGATTGCTCGGATTGATGACCTTGTTTTTGTCTGCCGGTCCAGGCTTTCTACCGGGTCTGTCGTCTTTGAACAAGCGGGAGAGCACTTTGGTCTCATCCGTTCAGTGATTGAAGTGGAACACAGTAAGTGCTGTACTATAATGGTGATACAGAATTCCCTCCGTCTGTCCGGGAGGACTTTTCTTCTAGACGTACGTTATCCCTAACGTTGTTAGACGCAGCTCCAACAGGTTACGCCTTGATAACAGTTCCTGGCTTCTGTTTTGGGTGAGGGTGGGGGTAAGCTTTAAATGCTAGCCAGCTTTAATCTCATATACAGGTTTCCTTTTTTAAAGGTCTGTCCATTACGAGGCTCCTTGGGGAACCAAAAGTTGTTCTCCTATGGCAGAGTAAAGGCACTCTGGAATCTTGTGCAGTTTGGACAGTCAGCGTCGGAGCAGGGAAACCAGCAAACCGTTCTAGACCTCCAGCCCTTAGTAATGTCTGTACATTGCCATCTCACCAAGGAGCCCTTTTCATGGAACCATTTCTGGGAACGTAATGGAACTCTTCCACCACATGGTATGGCTCAGCTCAACTACCGTGACGTGAAGGAGGCACGTTTCATTCCGTGGCTCCCTCACGTCACCGCAGTTCCATGCATAGGCTCTACGATGAACAGCTATGTCAAAGGGGGGGCGCTGTATCTCCAGTGGAAAACTGAGTACCATATACCAAAAGCCAACAGAGTTGAGTTGAACCATACCGTGTGATGGGAAATTTCCATTACAGTCTCTAAAATAGCTTCCTTAAAGAGTTCCTTGGAGAGATGCCATCCAACAAGGGAGAACTAAAGGCTGGAGTCCAGCATGGTTTGCTGATTTCCCTGCTCCGACACTCCTTGAAAAAACTGGCAATTAACAGGGAAACTGTCCAAACTGCACAACCTTCCAGAGTTCCTCCACTCTGCCATAAGAGAACCACTTTTGGTTCCCCAAGGAACCTGGCTGACCCTTAACACTACATCAGAGTTCAGGCGGGTGATTCTGGTTGCTCAAAGGCTAGGTAGCATTAGCATATGTGTTTATGATGGACCTCAAGGGGTTCCAAGCAAGAGGATAGGAAAGCGAAGGTTTGGCTGGAACATCAGAACCGGTTTAGCTGGACTGGAGCTAAGGACTAGTCCAAAGCTTATGCGAAGCAGGATACTGTAAGGGATTAGCCCAGGGATAAAACAGAGAGGACCAGCCCACTCCAAATACTGCATCTGTCGGACAGATCCTATCCTTGTTGTGCCGCATTATAGCCCTCACACCGCTCACGATTTCACCCCTGGAGGGCCCCGCTGCTCGCACCAAATTATCTCCTACACATGTTAATACAAGGGCATGGAGGTCCACTTACAGAGGCATTTTACTACGACCTTCGGGAGGAGGTGAAGTGAGAGTTACAGGAGACTGGCAGGAACAGAATCAGCTTGAACTCGGTGTCACTGCTGAGCTCGGGATCAAAAAAAAAAGAAAAGGAAAACCACCGCCTGCTTTCTACAGCGTCCCTGTTCCTGGAGTGCTCCTACTCTGCATATTGTAGGGACGGATCTATGGACGTGCTCAGGGTGGTGCAGAATCAGGACGAAACAAGACAGTGTCAGCTGTAGACTATGGAATGAGCTACACGTCTCCACCCTCCCACGTTATGTCCGAACCTCTCTCAAATGCATGAGCCATAAATTGCTTGTTTAGGCTTGTGCACCTGTTCCACATGACCAGACGGAGGTGTGGGGTTGCCGTGCGGTTGGGATGGAGGATAAAGGTCACCAGGAACAATAGATAATGATGGATGATATTTATTGAGCTACACATGCAGAAGTAACATCTTTTAGTGTGGTGTCTGGCTGCTAACCCAACATGCCAGACGTCTCGTTATGGGGTTGTAGAGGTTCCTAATGGTGTCCTGTGATAATCCATCCCATGCAGCTTGCATATTCCAACACCGTTAGTGCAGATGGTGAGGTAGGGGGAGGTCGAGTGACACCAGGCCTTTTGGACATGTGACGTGTGATGGCAAAGTGCTTATTTTGGCACTGACCATATTCGTTGGGCGTCTTCACCAAGACTAAAGCGGGACTCGTCACTAAAGATGACCCACTGCCATTCTGAGTCACGTTGTGACGGAGTGACGTTGATGTGGTGTTAAGGGCAGTCTGTGTGCATGAAGTTCCGTTTGGTATAGCCATCTGTCAATGGTTCTAACACCAACGGGTTGTCAATCCCACCCACCAAGTTTGATTCCTGTTGCTTGATTCCTTCTGGGTGCAGCTATTTGTGCAACTGGTCTTTCGATGATGGTCAGGGTACTTGGCCAGATTGTTGTATCAGGTAGAGGAGTAGTCCAAGTGAGGAAAACGGCAGAAGCACCTGCAAGGAAGTGGCACTCACGGGCAAGGGTTGGGAACGACGGTTTCACAGTGCATTCTTCCTTTGACCCCGCATCCAAAGTCACCAGGTTTCCTGTCTGCTTCGAACAAGGCCTGCTTTCTTCCTCCATGTGTGGGAAAAACCGAACAAGAAGTGGTGGAGGGGCACCGAGGGAGAGAGAGGGAGCGGTAGAGGCCGGCGCAAGGAGATGGAAGGAGCCTGCATGCCTCTATGCATGACAATGAGAAGGCCATTCAATTAGCAGCAGTTTATGGCCCCTGACGTTGATTACCTCAGACAGGCCGGCAGATCCTGGCCCCCATGCTGATTAAAATAAGAGCAGGGCAGCACAGAACTATGGGAACTATTAGGTTGTTCTTTTCAGAATTCGTCATGGCGATGCAGGCGGTCTGCCATGTCCCTGTGGTCTCGTCCCCAGTTCAGGACTGGGGATCCGAAGTCGTCCTGCTTTGCGCCGGTTGATTTCGGTGGCATTGCTTCATTACCGGACGGTTAAACAGCAACGATATCGCAACGGACGTCGTCACGGAAGCGTCGAATGTTTACCGCTTCCTGGCGGCTTTCGGCATTCTTCCCGGATGATGGAATTTGTCACGGATGATATTTGAGGATGATGGTCCAGTTAGGCGCACGTCATGCTTAATGGCTTTCAGCGCGAGAGGCTCGGCGCCAGCCGCATCGGGACGGCTATTCATCATATTGACACTTACATTATTTGTCATCATGATAGATCATCTATTAATTTGTAAAGCCACAGCGCTCCCTGCTCGGCGGCGGTGGACGGGAGCTCGTTGCGGAAGGCTGGCATGTTTTAAAGGGCGTTTTAATTGAAGGATTTTCATTAAGATCCTTCGGCGCGTGAGCCGCTGCCAAAAATCCATCAGAAAAGCCCCTGGACAGGTTTCCTATTTAAATACGGATATCTCATTTGAAAGTTCGCAAGCTGGCAAAGGGACAGACGGGCCAGGTAAAGTCACTCAAACATCAGAGCGAGTGAGCAAGCCAGCGAGAGAGAGAGAGCGAGAGACAGCGGTCGGGTGTGGGTGTTTTTGCGTCGGCCTGTTTTCCTTTCTTTCATTCCCAGCAAAATACTTGTCAGACTCCCGGCTGCATAATTGCACGCACACAAAAATAAACACTGACATTAACGCTGCAAAGGCCAGCCAGACGGAGCAGAGCGCCGTATCTCCCCATCTCGTCTCCAGCTAAAAGGGCTGCTGACGGACAGGTTTGACGTCCAGCGAGGGGAAAGAGGGAGGGGAGCGTAACGAGCGCCCGGGCTGCTTTAATCACGTCACTCTCGGCTACCGGCTCTGTTTTCATTCGTTTATTTATTATATCTTTCTCTATTTTCACCCTCGACTTAATTTTTCCCCAAAGCCACTGACCCGCTCAATTAAATTCCCGTCTGGAAGGTTTCGCCTGTTGTGCCTTTTTCTTGTGGGGAAAAAAAGGAGTGACGAAAAGACAAATAGAGTATCGCAAGTTGCAGCATTCAAGCAGGACTCGGAGGGGGGTGATGGGGAAATGTGATTGCCGCGGTAATTAAGAAAAGAAGCCGAGTAGGAGGGAGGGAGGGAGAAAGAGAGAGAGGGAGAATGCGGCCGCAGGAAGGTGTTAGTCATGTTGCTAATGCATTTGTGGCGAGATTAGAGAGGGGGGGAAGAGAGAAGGAGATCTTGGAGGAGATGGGATTGCTAATGCATTTCGTGGGGTCAAATGGGAGAGGGGGGTATGGTAAGAGAGGGGAAGGAGATCTTGGAGGAGAAAGGGATCGGCACTGCCTAAAAATCTTCGTCTTCGGTGAGGGTCAAATGGGGAAAGGCAGGGAACCCTGTATGGTACCTCACTGCTGGCCAGGGGATGACCCCCAACCTTTGCTTGGTGAGGGTCAAATGGGGAACGGCGGGGAACCCTGAATGGAACCTCACTGCTGGCCGGGGGGTGGCCCCCAAGCTTCACTTAGTGAGGGTCAAATGGGGAACGGCAGGGAACCCTGTATGGTACCTCACTGCTGGCCAGGGGGTGGCTCCCAACCTTTGCTTGGTGAGGGTCAAATGGGGAACGGCAGGGAACCCTGAATGGTACCTCACTGCTGGCCGGGGGGTGGCTCCCAACCTTTGCTTGGTGAGGGTCAAATGGGGAACGGCAGGGAACTCTGGATGGTACCCCAAAACACTGCTGGCCGGCTGGGTGAACGTCCCAAAACCTTTGCTCCTTGGTGAGAGAGTCAAAAAAATGGGGAACCACGGCTCTGGGTCAGACTCTTCATAACATTACTGGACTGCTGGCTGGGTTACACCAGGGGAGCGGGTGGGGGTTGACCGGTGAGGGTGCTCTTCTTTGGGGTGGAGGGGTTGGAGGGGGTGGTAACACTCTTGACCATTTCTTGGTCCTTAACATGGCTCTTGAAGCGTTTGAGTTTGACACCCCTGCCCTAGTTCCGTCCTGTTTCCGTCATGATTCAAGTAATCCCAAACCTAGCAATGAGGTCTGGACTCTGGGGTGGTCAGTTCACTGTTCTGAGACCACCAGCAGCAGCTTCTTTGCTGGATGTATCTCCTGTTCTCAGTGAGGAGCTTCTTGAACAGCTACACCTCCTTTCAGGCCTCCATAGCATTGAGGTGTCTTCTCACAGTGGAACTAGGAAGGACGGATCTGAAGCTAGAGTGGTGCCTAATGTAAGGGGACAGATTTGATGGGCCTTCCAGGTCTTCCAGGTGGTTGTTAAGATTCCCATGTTCCCTGTAGCTTTTAATCCAGGATGAATTTAAGTTTCCCAGACCTCCTCCTGCCTAGCGGGATTAGTGTAAATCTAATCTCCTCCTCAAAATAGCTCCTGAAGTTTAACGACCATCATGACCAGCGATCAAATGAAACCCAGTCTTTGGTTTCTGCACAGTTCTGAATGTGCCCGTAGTACCAATGCATCCCCACCTCTATCTCTCCCGCTCTCTCTCTCTCTCTCCTCTAATTTCCGTGGAAGAGAGTGGGTTTGCCTTGCCCTGTCTTATTACAGCAGGTGTCAGTCCAGTTCACTGGCCCCGTACCGGCCCATTTGATCAGGGAGGAGGGAGTGGACAGGAGTGGACAGGGCCTTTTTGGAGTGGTTGGCATGATTGGCGGTGCAAAAGTCTGGCAGGCCTGGTGAAGGGTGTCCAGGATCAATGGCTTCTGGAACAAAGCGCTGCAGCCCCTGGTGCCGGCGCGCTGGAAATTGCTTCTTCAAGGAAAATGTGCTTGATGAGATTGTGGGATCAATAGAGAAAGGAATGTGGGGCTGAATGAGAATGGGCCTTGCTAACCTAGCCACCCCCCCCCAAACGCTCTCATAAGACACGTCCCATCACAGTGCCCGCCAAACAGGAGCGCGGGTCCGACCTTTGCACATCTGGCCACGTCTGTACACCCTGACCGCCAGATGGTAAATTGACCATTCGGTAGCGGGGGCTCGTGTCGGAGGAAGTTGTGGAAAGGCGTTTATGAAGGCTGGGTGCTTCAGTGCAGCTTTACGGCTGATGGAACTTTTCTAACACGGCGTTCCCGCACTGCCTTAAAGACGAGCTACGGGCATTAACAGGAAAACCATATCATGTGCGTATGACGTATGTGTATGTTTGGGACAATACCTTGAGGACTACAAATCAGTCAACCCCTTAAAACCAAAACGTACCATCAAGGGAGCACCTAACCCAAAGGACCGGTTCTCCGTTGAGGGTAACCCAAACCATTAAAATCCATAAACGCAACCTTAGCCCTAAACTGGAATCCCAACCCTATACCTAACTTTACACTAGTCCTGTCTCTAATTTAACCCCAATCCCTAATCCTAAATGCAACCCTAGCCCTAAACTGGAATCCCAACCCTATACCTAACTTTATACTAGACCTAAATCTAATCTAACCCCATTCCCTAATCCTAAACGCAACACTAGCCCTAAGATGTAATACCAACCCTATACCTAACTTTATACTAGGCCTAACTCTAACCCCAATCCCTAATCCTAATCGCAAACCTAGCCCTAAACTGTAATCCCAACCCTATACCTAACTTTACACTAGTCCTAACTCTAACCCCATTCCCTAATCCTAAACGCAACCCTAGCCCTAAACTGGAATCCCAACCCTATACCTAACTTTATACTAGACCTAAATCTAATCTAACCCCATTCCCTAATCCTAAACGCCACCCTAGCCCTAAACTGTAATCCCAACCCTGTAACTAACTTTACGCTAGTTCTATCTCTAATCTAACCCCAATCCCTGAAACCTAAACACAACCCTAGCCCTAAACTGTAATCCTAACCCTATACCTAACTTTACACTAGTCCTAACTCTAATCTAACTCCAATCCCTAATCCTAAACGCAACCCTAGCCCTAAACTGGAATCCCAACCCTGTACCTAACTTTACACTGGTCCTAACTCTAATCTAACCCCAATCCCTAATCCTAAACGCAACCCTAGCCCTAAACTGTAATCCCAACCCTATACCTAACTTTACACTAGTCCTATCTCTAATCTAACCCCAATCCCTAATCCTAAATGCAACCCTAGCCCTAAACTGTAATCCCAACCCTATACCTAACTTTACACTAGTCCTGTCTCTAATCTAACTCCAATCCCTAAACCTAAATGCAACCCTAGCCCTAAACTGGAATCCCAACCCTATACCTAACTTTATACTAGGCCTAACTCTAATCTAAACCCAATTCCTAATCCTAAACGCAACCCTAGCCCTAAACTGTAATCCCAACCCTATACCTAACTTTACACTAGTCCTGTCTCTAATCTAACCCCAATCCCTAAACCTAAATGCAACCCTAGCCCTAAACTGGAATCCCAACCCTATACCTAACTTTACACTAGTCCTAACTCTAATCTAACCCCATTCCCTAATCCTAAACGCAACCCTAGCCCTAAACTGTAATCCCAACCCTATACCTAACTTTACACTAGTCCTAACTCTAATCTAACCCCAATCCCTAATCCTAAACGCAACCCTAGCCCTAAACTGGAATCCCAACCCTATACCTAACTTTATACTAGTCCTAACTCTAATCTAACCCCAATCCCTAATCCTAAACGCAACCCTAGCCCTAAACTGGAATCCCAACCCTATACCTAACTTTACACTAGTCCTAACTCTAATCTAACCCCAATCCCTAATCCTAACAACAACCCTAGCCCTAAACTGTAATCCCAACCCTATACCTAACTTTACACTAGTCCTATCTCTAATCTAACCCCAATCCCTAAAACCTAAATGCAACCCTAGCCCTAAACTGGAATCCCAACCCTATACCTAACTTTATACTAGTCCTAACTCTAATCTAACCCCAATCCCTAATCCTATACGCAACCCTAGCCCTAAACTGGAATCCCAACCCTATACCTAACTTTACACTAGCCCTAACTCTAATCTAACCCCAATCCCTAAAACCTAAACGCAACCCTAGCCCTAAACTGGAATCCCAACCCTATACCTACCTTTACACTAGTCCTGTCTCCAATCTAACCCCAATCCCTAATCCTAAACGCAATCCTAGCCCTAAACTGTAATCCCAACCCTATACCTAACTTTACACTGGTCCTAACTTACCAGGTTACGGTCGCATCAAAAATCAAAACATGAAAAAGATTTCCGTTTTTAAGATTTCTGCTATGAGATTAATAAACGTTATTGACTCCTTTATTATTTATGGTGTTTATGATGTTGTGTAATTATGTTGTGTTATAGTTGTGTCAGGTGAAATCAGTGGGCTGCATTCACATCAGTTCAGACCGATTTGTGTAGGGCTGTCTACAAAGGCAGATACACCTTGTGGGCTTCTGTGAAAGCTTCTGTGGTCAGCTGTGTGGGCCACGAGACCCCCTACAATAAAGTCTACACTGTTAGAGCTAGATCCTGCTGGTCTCACGTTCATCTGAGTTCACATTAGCCTGCTCATTAACACGCTAATTGCCTAGAACATTCAAAACCATTCATAAACCTCCTACTGGGGGCGGTTCTGTTGTTTAAAGAGCCCGAGTACTGGAAACCCGCTCATTTGCGTAAAATCGGCGTGTCCCCAAACTTTTGCCCGGCAGCACGCATGCATTGGAGCGGGCTGTGAGTAACTTGGGAGCTCCTGTGCAGCTCCGCATGAGCCGAAGGGCCGACTGTATTCAGATACCTAGACACCCGTACGTACAAGCGTGAGCAGACTCGCACCACGCGAGCACACGCGAGTCCAGCAATGCGGCAGATCCCCCCCCCCACCCGCCCCCTCCACGTGCCGTGGCTGTTTCCATGGCAACAAGCTCCTCCAGTTTCTGGCACTGAAAAGTGGAAACTGACAGGAAGTGCAATGCCGCCTCCGGGGGGGCGGAGTGGGGGTGGGTCTGAGAGTGTTGTGGGTGTGGGGTGGTCGGGGTGACTGACTTGGGGGCGGTGATGAAAAAGCAGGTGTAGGCTGGAATAATGATCAGCCTGCCCCTCTTTTTTTCCATCACCCCTTCTACACCTACACCCCACATCCACCTTCCGTGTTTGGACTGCAGCGGTAGGGGGCCGGAGGAGGGGTGAGGGCTGATTGGCACCAAAACATTTACTCCTATTGAAATAGCTCTCGGCTGTAGGCCCTGCTGTGGGGGTCAATGGTTGGTAGAGACACTACTGTTGAGGTTTGAAGCCCCCCTGCTACCCTCCCGTCCAGTTTGGCCCGGAATTACCGCTCGGAAAGACACAGATAATAAAACGCTGTCGGATCTGGTGGAATCAACCGTATGACTCAACTTTTTCGCTCAACCTGACTGACCCAACAGCCACGACTACAGACATCCAGCGAGCAGTGGTGTCCTCCATGAGTCCTCCTGTTAGTGCAGCACCATGGGCAGACGGCTGCACCACACAGGACTACATGCACACAGACCGTTACCACGACTGTCCTTAACACCACGTCACCGTCACCAAAGACTGCAGTGGTGTCGTAGCAGACTGTCATGGAGTTATTCGGAATGGCAGCGGGTCATCTTCAGTGACGAGTCCCGCTTTAGTCTTGGTGGAGACGCCCAACGAATCCGTGTGTGGAGGCACCGTGGTCAGCACCGAGATGAACGGTTTGTCGTCACACGTCCAGAAGGCCTGGTGTCCCTCCACCTCCACCCCTACCGCACCATCTGCAGGAACTGTGTGAGGATGTTCAAGCTGCATGATGGATTATCACAGGACACCATTAGGAACCTCTACAGCTCCATACCGAGACGTCTGGCGTGTTGGGAAAGCAAACAGGGCGGCCCGACGCCATACTGAGATACACATTCAGTGGGGTGGAGGTTCTGGACTCCGGGGTGGTCAGTCCATTGTTCAGAGAACACCAGCCGCAGCTTCCTGAAAAGTTACACCTCCTTTCAAACCTCCATAGTGTTGAGGTATCGTCTTCTCACAGTGGAAGAAGGATGGACAGAAGCACATGGCCTCACATCTGAAGCCCTGTTTATCTGATGGGGAACAGTGCTGCCACATCTTCCAGGTGGATGCTGGAGCATCTCTGGTCTTCTCAGAAATACTTCCTGGAGCCTGAACGAATAACTGAGCCCTCAATGGCTGTTTGGACTGGGAAATGCATAACCAAGGAGTGGTCAGTTGAGGCTGTGCCACCTACCAGTAGTGCTGATGGAAGGAATCGGTACGTGTGGTCAGCTGTAGTCCGTATTTTGTTAGGAGAGGCGGAGCTATATAGTGTTGGGGGAGTTCATGTAGGAGTCAGGCATTCGTTAAGCTGCTGAGGTTCCTTGGAAAATGTACCTGAGCTATAACAAATTTCCATTAAAGCCCCAGAACCCAGCGTGAGGTGCGGACCGGAACGCCGAAAATCACTGGAGGGGAAAGTGCTAAAAGCTTCTATTCCGGATACAGCAGAGATGCACTCGAAGCGTTCCTGACCGGGACACCTGGATTTTATGCAAGCCCGAGAACGCGTCATCCCTGGCACTGTGCCGAGCCCCTTCGGGAACATTGGCACATGCAGCGTCGAGGGCTAAGACGTTCATAACAGGCTTTGTCATTTCAGTAAGTAATACATAAAGGCTTTGATGCATTGGGAGCGAGAAGAGCAGGTACCAGACGCATGATGGATGCACTGCTGGCTGAAGCTGACAGAAGTTGCGGGGAATTACTCAAGGTTTCAGCGGGCTCCGGCTACCGGCATTCATTATGTAGCTTACTGAATTACAGCAAACCCGATTTACCATCATCGCCCGCGCTGTTTACCTTTTTCGCCGTTTCGCCAAATGCGAACAGATCCGCCAATTACGTCAATTCGTCTCCGAGGTCCGGCAGACTGGCCGGTGTCACTTCGGTGATCAATAGCTTCGGCTGCTCCGATTAGTCCAGTGCACCACTAGAGCTGCAGGCACAGCTAAAACAAATGAATATGCACTTCGCGATCTGACGGGTCTGCAGTGCAAGAGCTGTTCTCTCAACCCCCCCAACTCCGCCCAGCCTAGCGGTAAAGAACGAGTGATAGAGCAGAAAGTGCAAACTGTACTGTTAAGGAGGTGTGGGAGTGCAGTGGTGTTGGGAAGGAGGATAAAGGTGACCAGGATCAATAACTGATGATAAATTTAGACTAATATGATCAATATTTATTGAGCTACACATACAGAAGTCTGTCTCTCAGTATGGCGGTGTTGGGACGCCATGTTTGCTAACCCAACACGCCAGACGTCTCGGTATGGAGCTGTAGAGGTTCCTAATGGTGTCCTGTGATAATCCATCCCATGCGGCTTGAACATCCTCACACAGTTCCTGCAGATGGTGCGGTAGGGTTGGAGCTGGAGGGACACCAGGTCTTCTGGATGTGTTACGGCAAACCGTTCATCTTGGTGCTGACCACGGTGCCTCCACACACGGATTCGTTGGGCGTCTCCACCAAGACTAAAGCGGGACTCGTCACTGAAGATGACCCGCTGCCATTCTGAGTCACTCCATGACGATCTGGTACGACACCACTGCAGTCTTTGGTGACGGTGACGTGGTGTTAGGGACAGTCGTGGTAATGGTCTGTGTGCATGTAGTTCTGCGTGGTGCAGCCGTCTGCCGATGGTGCTGCACTAACAGGGCGACTCATGGAGGACACCACTGCTCGGTGGATGTCTGTAGTCGTGGCTGTTGGGTCAGTCAGGTCCAGCGATAAGGCCCATCCTTGCTTACGTCACATGCATGGCAGAGCGTGAAACTTCCGTCTTGGTGCAACTACACAAAGAGTATAACTGCGGCGGGGCAAAGAGTTGTCAGATTCAGGGATTCTCAAGTGAAGTACTAAAGACATTTTAACCAGAAATAAAAAATCTTTTCTTTATTTTTTTTTTAACCGTCATGTTAAATCAGTTTTGATTGACCAATTATGCCAATTTGAGGGAAGCGCAGATTTTGGCAGCATCTCCTTTAGCTTTGCAGAAAAATCAGACATCAATTTTTAATCAGTCGTATGTGTTTTGACGTTCCATGATGACAGATTCCGGACGGAGAAAAGAAAACTGGAACCAACGCAACATCTACAGCTGCAGGCCTGACTAGTCATATCCTAGAGCGAAGCCACGATGGACTGCAGAGTAGCATTTTCCAGTTTAAGGACTACTGGAGTTCTGGTGATGCGTCTTGAAGGTTATCTAGGAAAACTGGAGGTCGGTTGGCAATCGTACATTGCTAACGTGAAATGCTAGGAAGTCAAATAACCGGCCGTATAACTTAGTAGGCTTCAGATTACCCAGCCTTGGTCGTATCCCTGATGAGCTCGGAAAGCCAATGCATAACACCGGCTCCAGGAAAACCATCCTACCATTGGCCACAATGTTGCTCATCGAAGGATACACAATAGAGCCGAAAGTTAAACCATAAGTGCAGCGGCGGGAAAATTGGTCCACCTTAGGAATTCTCTAAAACTCTTTAAACGGTTGAATACAAATGGCTGTATTTTCATAACCGTCATGTTAAATCGGTTTCGATTGACCAATTATGCCAATTTGAGGACAGTGTAGACTTCTCCCTTAGCTTTGCACAGAAATCAGATTCTTATTGATTTCTTTTTGGACGTCGTGCGTGTTTTGACGTTCCGTGATGACAGATTCTACCTTTCAAAAGAAGAACGGAGAAAGAAAACTGGAACCCTCGCTACGTCTAGTCTACATCATGACTAGTCACGTCTGGGAGTGGAGCCGCAGCGGACTCTAGAGGAGCATGTTGATGTTTAAAGGCTACTAGGCTTTCGATGATGCTCCTGGAAGGTTATCTAGAACAACCCGAGGTCAGTTGACCACCATACATGGTCAACGTGTAGAACATTGCTAGCTCCGTGCTGCCTTTATTGTTGGGTGTAGCCTAGAAACGCTCAGCACCCTGCCGTATCAGGAAAGCAGGTCTTGACTGCTGAGGACCACCGCTTCTGTCGGTGTCCACTCTGTCCAGGAGACCCCACGTTCGGTTCCTCAGAGAGACAGACCCCCAAGGAAAAGCCTTAGAAGTTGGCAGACCTGGCTGTCTGCTTCTCACCATCCAGATACAACACATTCAGTGGTGTTAAGGTTCTGGACTCTGGTGGTGTTCAGTCCATCATTCTGAGACCACCAGCAGAGCTTCTTTGCTGGATGTGTCTCCTTGTCTCAGTGAGGAGCTGCTAATACAGCTACACCTCCTTTCAGACCTCCATAGCGTTGAGGTATCATCTTCTCACAGTGGAAGAAGGATGGACAGAAGCACCTGTGGAGGTTCTCAGACCTGAAGCAGGCGTGGAGCTTGATGTTCTCCTACAGTTTATCTGATGGGGGCACTGTTGGTGGGTCTACCAGGTCTTTGTACATCGCTAACGTTGCTAAGTGCTAGAAAGGCCAGTGGCTTGGTCTTCAAATCCACATTACGTGACATCATCCAGAATTTCTCGGACCTGAAACTGGGCTCCAGAGACGTTCTCCTACCGCTGGACTCTTTGTTGGTATGGTGCAACAGCTACACCCTCTGGAACGGACGACTTGCTCCATACGGCTTCAGAAGGAGCTAGTAAAATGGTGTATGTACATCCTTAAATGTTCTACGTGTGAACATTTTGTCTGGGAGGGATGAAGCAACTTTGATTTTTGACAGATGTTATAGTGCATTATGACACCTGACATTACAGAGTGGGGGTGGGGGTGGAGTGACCTTCTGCCGTGTTGGCTAACCCAACATGACAGACGTCTCGGCATCATGGAGCTGTAGAGGTTCCTAATGGTGTCCTGTGATAATCCATCCCATGCAGCTTAAACATCCTCACACAGTTCCTGCAGATGGTGCGGTGGAGGTGGAGGTGGAGGTGACACCAGGCCTTCTGGACGTGTGACACCAAACCGTCCATCTTGGTGCTGACCACGGTGCCTCCACACACAGACTCGCTGGTCGTCTCCACCAAGACTAAAGCGGGACTCGTCACTGAAGATGACCCGCTGCCGTTCTGAGTCCCTCCATGACAGTCTGGTACGGCACCACTGCAGTCTTTGGTGACGGTGACGTGGTGTTAAGGACAGTCGTGGTAACGGTCTGTGTGCATGTAGTCCTGCGTGGTGCAGCCGTCTGCCGATGGTGCTGCACTAACAGGATGACCCATGGAGGACACCCCTGCTTGCTGGATGTCTGTTGGGTCAGTCAGGTACAGCGAAAAGGCCCGTCCTTGTTTACGTCACATGCGCAGCCGAGTGTGAAACTTGACCCGTTTGCCTGTCTCACAATGTCCAAGCCACCCACCAAGTTCCATTCCAGTGGAGCGTTGCGTTCTGGGTGCAGCTCTTTGTGTGTAGTCGCTAGTAGGCAGGCTAGCATACTAGCTCGCTAATCCATTATCAAAAGTAGAAGCCTTCCAGGCCTCTGTGTTGTCTGCACTTCAACAGAAATTAATTTGTCATTTATTATCTTTCCTACGGGCCGGCCGAATAAATAAGCAAACAAATAAGCAAATAAATATATAAATGAAGCCAATTAAGCAAATAAACAAGAGAGATTAGCGCTGGGTTTAGCAGCTGTAGCCGGTGTTGTGTGTTTTTTTTTTTCCCTACCTCGCTACGCTTCTAATAAAACCGCGGGACCGCTTTGGAAAACAAGAGTAAGCGCTCGATGCCTTGAGGCGCTCCGTCAAATAACAAACTCATTACGTTTAGCAGATAAAGTAGCTTGACTGTATTCCAGGTGTCAAAAAGAGCATTAAGTGGCTAAGCGGTGGCGACGGCAGCCCGGAGAGTGCTATCCTGGAGAGCTTGCCCGTGTCAGGCAGCCCGAGATAAGGGCTAGTTAGGACTGGCGTTCATCATCGCTCTGCGGAGAACGTCCCGAACAACAGTCTGAAAGGCTTCTCGCCCCTTTGCACTTTTCCCCTCGCCTTCATCTTCACCTCCCTCGTCTCTTTCCTCCTCTCTCTACCTCCAAATGGACTTGATTGACATATCAAGGGTAATCCCTCAGCACTTGGCTTCCAAAAAAATCTCACTTTCTTCAGTTTAAGCTCGGCGTGAAGAGAGGTGTCGCACGTCACGTCTTGCGCTGCTTCCTCCCAGCGGATTTACATGTTTACACACACATCAGTCGGTTCAGGAGGTCTGAGAGAGGAGCAGTGCTGGCTTCCTTCACGAGAACACAGTGCCTGTGGATCTCTCTGGATCATGGCGTGGAGCTTCCCGGGCAGGTCAGACACTCCTGTGTGGCTGGGCTTTGTGTGTTACAGGAGGATTACGCTGTGCGTGTACTGAAGGAGGGGACAGACTTCCGGTTCTTCCTGTAGAGAGAGCCGAACGGTTAGGGTCAGTTTGAGGGGCCCGTGCTGGGTTGGTAATCCAGTGTAGGTAGGCTGGTTGCTAATGCACTTGTAGTAGGGGCTTTGTTTACAACTCAGTATTCAAATTATTCATAAACGGAGCAATATCAGTGGAATTCATGTCCAGCATTCACCCCATCATGCTAAATACACATTCAACATTAAACATCAATATATGGGGCATGGGGCTGGAGCGATGAACAGGGGATATCAGCAGGCCTTACGGAAGACCAAACGGTCCGTGACCTTCTTGACCTTTCCTCATAGGGAGCGTTTGTCGTCTTTTGCGTTCAGGGAAATTGACTGTGCTTGGTATATTCAGTCATGGCAGTTTTTGAGACGCACTGAGAGAAGGAAACTAGCCTTGATGGGGGCGGGGCTTAAGCCTGCCGGGTCACCGTTTCATCTTCAGGCCACTGATAGCTTTCCCGAGAATGCTCAGGCGGATAATAATGAATGAACCGAACAGCCTGATCAAGCATGCTAATTCAGCTAGCAGCTAGTAGCTAATTAGCATGAACCCATTTGCATAATGCTAAGCTGTTCGTTTTCATCTACGGTTAGCAACGTTAGCTTTTTCGCCTGGCAGACACTTTCTAATAACGGGCTGTGATGAACTGTCTAACCGCTTTTCAGTTGTTTGCTAACCGTTTCCCTAATATTCCATAATTACTGTCCTAATAAAGGCTACAGTTTCAGTCATTATCCATCACTACTGTTTAGCCATATGAATAATCAATATACGGTTTGAATTGTACACATATAGTGATTAATAAAAGCTGGTTAATAATTATCCTGGTAATTGGTACTTAATTAAATAATTGTGTGTGTATATATACAAATAGACATGGAAACATTAGCCAATAGTTTATCAATGTTAATACAACATACAATTAATATATTAATACAAATGAATTATTTACCATTATCATTTGAACTACTAACCATAAATTAGGGACATACAAAAAACTATATTACACAATATTTAGTATATAGTTTTATTTTATACAATATAATATGTAATAATAAAAAAGCATGTAATACTCAAATTACACATATGCTGTATATTATGTATAATTTGTTGTACTGTAATACTAAGCATATATGTAATTTGAAATACTTTAATACTTGAATATATATGTATATAATATATATATATATATATATATATAATTTCTTTTTTTTTACTACAACAGTTCACGCTCATTATTAATATCGAATATTTCTAATATTCTAATCTATCTATCTATCTATCTATATATATATATATATATATATATATATATATATATATATATATATATATATATATATATATATATGTATGTATGTATATATATACTGTATATACTGTATATATATACAGTATATATATATACACTGTAAAGTTTGGTCACGACTTTAAAAGGGAAATTAATGTTTATTTATGTTTAGAAATGGACCACAAATCAGCATTAGTATTCATAATGACTTAATAGTTATAAAAACAAGACACTTACTAATTGTTTATATGCTAATGAGTAAATACTTGATATTTAATTAAGTACCAATTACCAGGATAATTATTAACCAGCTTTTATTAATCACTATATGTGTACAATTCAAACCGTATATTGATTATTCATATGGCTAAACAATAGTGATGGATAATGGCTGAAACTGTAGCCTTTATTAGGACAGTAATTATGGAATATTAGGGAAACGATTAGCAAACAACTGAAAAGCGGTTAGACAGTGAGCTGTTCATCACAGCCCGTTATTAGAAAGTGTCTGCCAGGCGAAAAAGCTAACGTTGCTAACCGTAGATGAAAACGAACAGCTTAGCATTATGCAAATGGATTCATGCTAATTAGCTACTAGCTGCTAGCTGAATTAGCATGCTTGATCAGGCTGGTCGCTTCATTCATTATTATCCGCCTTCTCGGGAAAGCTATCAGTGGCCTGAAGATGAAACGGTGACCCGGCAGGCTTAAGCCCCGCCCCCATCAAGGCTAGTTTCCTTCTCTCAGTGCGTCTCAAAAACTGCCATGACTGAATATACCAAGCACATTCAATTTCCCTGAACGCAAAAGACGACAAACGCTCCCTATGAGGAAAGGTCAAGAAGGTCACGGACGTTTGGTCTTCCGTAAGGCATGCTCGGGCAGGCCTTTGATATCCCCCGTTCATCGCTCCAGCCCCATGCTCCTGCTTCGCCTGACCCACTTCCTTTAATTGCGCTTTTTCCTCCCCCCTTTCTCCACATCTCACTCCTAATCCCTCGTGAGTCAGTGTTTCTCTCCTCTTTCTGTTTTTCTATTTGCTCCCGTCTCCCTCCTCGCCTCGCCTCTTCTTCCTCTGCTCCGGCCGGTTTTCATTATTGCCTCCCTCCGTCTCTTTCCCTTGCTCTTTGCTCCCCTCCACCCCTCCCCATGTCTCCCCCTGCTGATGTCTAGCTCATTCGCTCCCGACTCTTTGTCGGACTCTTCCCTCCTCTAACACGCACCCCACAGAACCTATTTGTCTCTCTTTCCTCTTGAAGGGAGATGCGCTTCAATTGGGTACCGTCTCCCTTCCCTGTCCTGCTTCTTGGGGGCTTCCGCGGCACTGAACAAATCCGATGATCGATTTTGCCTCCCCTGACCCGAACCGAAGGAAGAGCAGCCTTGTCAGTCGCCTGCCAATCAATTACCACACCGACTCGTGGCATCACCACCACGGCAAAGCCTCCCCACAGTCTCCGGATCCCACTATCCTCTCTTCCGTTCCTTCCTCTCAACACTAAGAAGTCCCACTGCCATCACCTCCAATTACCCAGTTTGACAAAGAGTGCCCTCCCACAGGGGCCCTCCTGATTGTCTTACCCTTCCTTCCCTACCTTTCACGCCAGGCTCTTCCTGCTCTGCCACCCCCCACCACCACCACCACCACCACCTTCCATCTCCTCTACACAATTACAATTATCACAGTACCCTCAGACACCCTACCCATGTTCCTTGAATACTTCGCCTCCGTCTCTCTCTTCGCCCAGCTCCCAGAGGTGCATGTTCCCTGGTTCTCCGGCGGTTTAATTAAGGCCCCGGTCCTGCCGGTTCCTCACGAGCGTGTTACTCATTACTCATAGTCTAGGCGCATTGCCGCCCTCCGAATGGCAGTCCACCAAACTCTCATTTCTGGGTTATGTCTGAGGAATGCACTACCCTCCTAGTGTCTAATAGGTACGGCTGCCATTCACCCTCCCACCTTTGGCCCGTTAGCGATCTGCTAATTAACGCTAGCACAGCACAATGATTCCTTTTCGGACTTCTCCGCCGCTCTCCGTTCTGCCAGATCCTATTAACGTACGGTTCTCCCCGCCTGAGCTCGTGAAGGGGTTGTTGTAGGTATCTCCAGACGTGCTCCCAGAGAGGGAGCCTCCTGCAGAGCTCAGTTCCAACACTAATCTAACACCCCTGATCTCAGGTTTCCAAAAGGATGTGAGGAAGTCGATATATACGAGGAAGCTGCATTGTATTAGTTTTGAAAGTGTTAACTGGTTGGTGGAGACTGGTCTCAGTTTCCAGGCATCTGCATATATAGCGACAGCGGGGCCAGGAACCGGAGTTTCTCTTATGGTAGCCATTCCATTCCTGGATGTTCTGTTTGAACCAAATGGTAAACATCAGTTAGGTTTGATGATGAGAATTGTCAAAACCATGGACAATCATCACTCTGCACTTTACATTAGCATTTTATACTGCACATATAGACTGACCTACTGTTATCGTCCATCCATAGTGTATATCTGTAGTGTATGTATATATATATATATATATATATATATATATATATATATATATATATATATATATATATATATATCAATATTCTATACCCTGTATATACCCTGCATCTCTCATCTACCTCAGCCTTACCATAGTTCTATATGGAAATCTGGATATATCATAGTTCATATCCATATCTTTATATTACTGTTATATAAAACTGTATATAAGTGCTTAGTACTGTATATATTTATTGTGTAATGTATATGTTTGTATTGAAGGACTGTAAGGGACTACGCAGCTAAGATTTCACTCACCTTCACACCTGTGAAAACGTGACGTGACAAAGTGATTAGATTAGATTAGATTTTAAGCAATTGTTGTGAGGTGGCCATTTTGGTGGGCTACTTGGGAAAGAGGCGATGGCTTGTTATGAAATAAGACGGCTCCAACTGATACAGTGAGGTGGTACATTTCCTAGGACACTTATGTATATATGTATATGTATATATATATATATATATGTACAGGGGTTGGACAATAAAACTGAAACACCTGTCATTGTAGTGTGGGAGGTCTCATGGCTAAATTGGACCAGCCTGGTGGCCAATCTTCATTAACTGCACATTGCACCAGTAAGAGCAGAGTGTGAAGGTTCAGTTAGCAGGTAAGAGCACAGTTCTGCTCAAAATACTGCAATGCACACAGCATTATGGGACATACCAGAGTTCAAAAGAGGACAAACTGTTGGTGCACGTCTTGCTGGCGCATCTGTGACCAAGACAGCAAGTCTTTGTGATGTATCAAGAGCCACGGTATCCAGGGTAATGTCAGCATACCACCAAGAAGGACGAACCTCCACCAGCATCACGTAGTGACCTGGCCACTATCCTGCAAGAAGAATGGCTTAAACTCCCTCTGACCACTGTGCAGGACGCAGTATAGGTCATTCCCAAGACCAACTGACGCTGTATTGGCCGCAAAAGGAGGCCCTACACCATACTAATAAATGATGGTGGTCTAAAACCAGGTGTTTCAGTTTCATTGTCCAACCCCTGTATATAGCTCCCAGATGTGCATGTTCCCTGGTTCACCGGCGGTTTAATTAAGGCCCCGGTCCTGCCGGTTCGTCACGAGCGTGTTACTCATTACTCATAGTCTAGGTGCATTGCCGCCCTCCGAATGGCAGTCCACCAAACTCTCAAATAAGACGGTTCTAACTGATACAGTGAGGCGGTAGGTTTCCCAGGACCCTTAGTATTTTTAAAACATGCGGTCTTGGTTCAGTTCTGGTTCCACGGACAGGTTTGAAGTAGCAGTCTGGAGAAGGGCTTCATGCAAATGTCAGCCATTGTCCTCCAGCAATTCAAACAAGCGTAGCGAGATGGGATTTCTTCCACACGGCCAATCGGACTCACTCTACTAAATGCCATGGAGGAACCATGCTGGATCCAGATATCGTTGCAGAGCTCCTGGATCCTGGAACTGGGAGCAGATTTTCCACATGAGGTCTGTTATATATGGGATGGGACAGGGCTGGATGGCTTGTCCAGGCAGCAAAGCTGTAGGCGAGTCCCCCATCGCCCTCCCACTTCATCAGTTTGTTGCGTAACGCGTTTATTTTTGTTGGTGCAGCAGCGCATCGCAGGACTCCCCGTGCCTTTCTCGGCCGTGTGGGATTTCTCTGGCTGAGTGCACACATTCATCCCGCTCGGCTTACAGGGAGCAGCCCTTGTTTGTTTACGTGGTTCGCTCTCATTTGCTTGCTCGGCAGTCTAACAGTCGTTAATGCCGAGGTCTCCTGCTTGACTGGGCCTTAAGGAGCTCGAAGTTCATCAGCTCCTTGTTTTGGTGGTCGTTCGAGGACCCCAGACCCCTACATGTGCTCAAACAAAAAGTGCAGTGGTCCCCAAGCCTCTTTGAGGGGATCTACACGGGGCGTTTTCAGACAAGTCTGCAAGCCTGGTCCATTTGGAGTCTGGGAGTGGTCCAGAGCACCAGTCTCTGGTTTTCCTTGAACCAAGGGTCTGGGGTTCGCCCTGGTGTGGTCCATGGCAGGAGCCCAAACCATACATTTCCCATAATGCACCCCTTTAAAGACATCTGTAGGGGTCTTCAATCTTCAATCGCCTCCTGCTTCTCAGGTCTTCCAAGATCTCCGGGGTTGTCTTGGCTGGGAATGACAAAGGAAAGGTGGTCTTGTCTTGGTCACTGTGCCTCATTGTTCCCTCTAGACATTCCCCCGCTTCCCAGACAAAATTCCTAGTGGGAGTTATCCCCAAATCCCTGCCAGCTCCCATGGGATTTGAGGTCCAGCTACTTCCGATCTTTGAGCCTTGAAATAATAACACAAAGCTTCCATGGGTGAGTGTTCTGAGACGCTGACCAGACAGACGGAACACTTAAGAAGCCCTGCACTGCATGCCCTGCACGCCAGTTCCGTGCTCTTCGTGCTACGATGGCACATCAGAAGAGAATTCTGTGCCAGCTCCATACCCCGCGCAGCCGGGCCCTGGGCAGATTGAGATAACAGGGCACCTCTCGTTTGTTGCAATCTGTCGATTGCGTTTTCCTGACCTTTAATCCTGCAGCAATCTCTCAACATCCCGTCTCTGACTCCTCACCCCAATCTAGCGAGCCCCGTCCCAGAGCCTGGGCATCAAAGTTGTTACCCAAAGAAGATGAAGAAGGAGAAGGAGGGAGGGGGGAAAAGAAGGCCTTCCCTTATTCTTCATTTCAGAAGTTCCTTTGAAGTAAAAGTTCACTCGGTAACATTTTACCAACAACTTATTCTCTATCTGTTTGCTTGATTTCCTATCGATTTCCCGGCGCCTCGGTCTTGGCAGAAAAGACGAGAGGAGAAAAAAGGAAGAAGAAGGAGAAAGACAGAAGGAGGGAGAAAGCCGGATCAATGTTAGCGTGACCTCCCACAGGGGTATCAGTCGGATGCGCTTCTCAGCGATCATTAACCAATTCCACGCTGCCAGTTCAAGCAGAAAAAACACCCAACCACCATTCCATATTTTCAATATGTCACTCCTTTCTTTTTTTCCCAAGGAATACCTGATAATCTAATTCCTTCCCAATCGGATTCGCTAAAGCTGTGACCGTAAGATGTCACCCTATTAGTCTCAATCGTTAGAAGGCATCGATATCTGTGCCCAAAGGGGCGGAGCGGAAGGAAAGGGTGCTGCCAGGTGCCGCTGCCAGCGTACGGCTCTCGCCCGCTGGGAGACAGGGAGCATGTGGGCCATGTTCACCTGCTCTGTTGGCATAGTGGCACACGAATCATCCGTGTATGGTTCGCCTGAGCTCAAACAATTCCGCTCCTCGGCACAAAGACAAGAGCATTGTCGAGGCTTGATCTAATACGGAGCTCAAACGCTGCTCTATTTAGACGTCCTGTGGGGGGCTCCTGGATTAGACGGAGCCGTCTGTTGTCGGAAAATGGGGTCGCAAGAAAAAGCCTATCAGGAACGGCACAATAGGCCTTATTAACCACAATACGGGGGGTTATTTCGGTCCAGCGGTGGTTATAGAGTTACCGGTTGCGCTACAGTGGTTATCGTGCTAGGCTGTTCGTTGTCTGACTGTGTCTAATGCGTCGCGTGAGCCAGATCAGACACGCATGCCTTTAAACCTGTTCAATGGATTGCTATACGAAGCTAGAACTGCTTGCTGAGCTGCTGTGAAAAATGAATGGGAGTCTATGGGAGGAGCGAGGTATGGATAAACGACACATAGAGGAGTGCGGGTCAGTATGGGTGTGGATTCGAGGTTGGGGGTCTGTCCTGAGTGAGTACGGGCAGTTCCGTGGCTGATGGGTAAAGGAAAGAATGGGGTTTGGGTAGGGCCAAATATGAATGGGACTCTATGGGAGAAATGAGGGATGGAGGAAAACAGACAAACGGATGAATGGAGGTCAGGCCAACATTGAATTTGTGCACACCGGGTCTGCTCTGAGATGCTTGTCTGTCCAGCGAGCAGATATACAGTGGGTGGGTGTGCAGTTTTTCATTTTGTTCATTCAGAATGGGAAAAGAATTTCGTAATTTTACGGACTTTTTTACGAAAACCTTATATTCCAGAGTTGGAGCTGTGTCGGTATCTTGAGACTGTGGGTTTGGTTGGTAGACAACAATCTCTTGACCAAGAGGAAGAAGAGGAAGGAAATTAATGTGGATAACGATAACAATTGCTAATAATAACGATAATATCAACTTTTAAATTACTGCTGTTGTGGGAAAACTGCATTTTTTTGTACTTGTAGAATCAACCCTGATGATGTTCTGGTTATTAGATGAACTATATACAATGAAATCCTGAAATCTATTTAGACTTTAGCTTTACAATGAACCGTTTAGAACCAAAAAGAGAATTTCACTTTTTACTTACCACAGGTTCACGAGGCTAATGTTGTCACTAGAAGTCACTAGTCACCCAAATCCTTTCGGCCATTACGCTCCCCAAAAGATTCTTGTAACCTGCTCAAGCTGACTCCAGGACTCACTAAGGTTGTGCAGACGTGGTGCTGTGGTTTAGGATACAGTATGATTTACTGTTAGCTCTGAAATCAAACAGGACTGTACTAAATGCAGCTCAAATGTGTATATATAAACATATGTATAGGTCAGACCAACTCATCTGTTTATATATATTTTTTAAAAATGTATATATTTCTTTATTATTATTATTATTATTATTACTATTATACAGGAAATAACACTTTCTGAGTATTTAATGATCCAATGGTTTGACAAGTTCAGCACTGGCTGTTTGCCGCTCCTGGTATTACCTTCATACCACCCAGATTAGTGTTTTAAATCTCCTCAAATACATTTAAAATGGAAAGAGACTTTTATTTTGGAAAATAAAGCAAGATCAGTATCACAAAGCAATGAGAGAAAAAAGAGTCAGATAATAAAAAGTTGAAAATGTTGTAGCAGACACTAAAACCTATTTGCTAAACTAATTTAAAGAGGAAAAAAGAAAGAAAGAAATGAAAGGAAAAAGAAATAAACTTTACTCTGTGATGAAAAATTATATTTTTAATACTCTACTTAACCACCGGTGGGCCACCCAGAAACCATTAAGGTAATACCTAGTGGGCCACCAGCATTGCTGCCCACGGTTGTCTGCTAGCGTCTTGCTATCAGGCTCGGACTGGTCAATATTTACCCTTATTGTGATAGATTATGGCACAGTATGTTACAATATGCATTTCTGAGCACACTGTGGAAATCAGCGCTTCCCAGTGGCGTGCATAAAAAGCATAATTAGTTCCATTTTATTGGATTCAATGCAGGACAGTCGATGACATGTTAAATGAAATATTAAATGACTGTATTCATAGCTGTATTCATGGCACTGACATTTAATAGATGTCAAGATATATATATAGCTCAAGATATATAAACAGAAAATATAAAGTCTCTTTCCATTTTAAATGTATTGGAGGAAATTTAAAACAATAAGCTAGGACAATAATCTGGGTGGTATGAAGGTAATACCAGGAGCGGCAAACAGCCAGAGCTAAACTTGTCAAACCATTGGATCATTAAATACTCGGGTAGTGTTTTTTATAATAATAATAATAATAAATATATACATTTTAAAATATATATATAAACAGATGAGTTGGTCTGACCTATACATCTGTTTATATATACATTTGAGCTATATATATATATATATATATATATGTATATGTATATATATATATATATATGTATATATATATGTATATATACATATATACATACATACAGCGGTATGTAATCTATGTGTTCATATGATATATACTGTATTTTGCTACATAACCCACCTCTATATGCCTCCCTGATAAAGGCAAGTCAGCAGGATTCAGCCCAACACCAGCTCTCAAACATGGCAGCCCACTGGACTCAAACATAGCTGCCCACTGTTATAAAGTAAAGCTTGTTTAGTTTAATAGCTCGGTATTAAGTCACACTGTGGCCTAAACCATGTCAGCAAGTCTTCCTAACCCTCAAGAAGACCTGGGTGAGGTTTAGAGAATGTTTAGAGGCATTTTTGGGGGGCATTTATTTACAGGAAAGCTCTGACTTCCAGTGTTTATAGCATCGCTAGCCTTGTAGCTCCAGCGCTAAACTACAGAAGTAGCTAGGGTTGCCACCCGTCCCATAAAATACGGAATCGTCCTTTATTTGGCAGCTGAATGTTGCGTCCGTATTGGTTTAATTTGTTCCGTATTTCCGTAAATGTCCGAAACACACGTCTGTCACACGCCCGCCCACCGCGTCCTTTATTTTCATTTCTGATAGGTGGCAACCCTAGAAGTAGCACTTGGACACCAAACATGCTTCATCTGACCAACTACATCCGGGTTAAGTGGAAAGTTGTCCAAGTTTGATTTGTCCTTTTTAAGTTGAGTCTCCGAAAGTAGGCTATGATGCTAACCGTGCTAAATCCGAACGCTGTGCTAGTCCACAGGATCAACAACACAGCTAACAACATGTCACACAGTGTGAGTGAGGGGCTACTTTGGGATAGACTTGTTCCAGGAGTGGATCAGATTGGCTTGTGTTCCCCCTCAGATATCCCCTCGGGTCGGCCAAGTAGCGCTACGTGCCATGTCTAATTCTACCTTCTCCTAAAAAGCTGTGGTTTGGGATATAATGGGTGATCTGATGGCAGTAAATCCTGTACAGTACGGGACATTAGAGGGCATCTGTGAACACGCATGGGGAAAACGCAGTCCTACTGACACAGGCCGCTGTGTGCTAATGGCTAACTGGACGGGATTTAGTGTTCTTGTCTGCCCAAAATACCGCTCGAGGCACGGGCTAGGCCCACAGAGCCACTAGCCTCGCCAGTCTGAGGGGCTCCACTCGTTCCATCAAACAGGCCGTGTTGGCGGTTATTGGTGTTTTATAAGACCTGAGGGAGAACGCCCGGTGATTGGTTGCCTGCGCTGCCAGATTGTTGTCATGTTAATCACGATTATGAAATGTTTTTGCGAAGGGACGGCTGATGCAATTGGAGCTGTTTAGAGGCAACGGAGGTTGCGTGATCTGTAACGGGTCGGGGGCTGACAAAGTTTGAAAGCTGATATGCGCATAATTAGAAGAGAACTTCGCCCATAAAATGCTAATGTGGCCAGTAATGGATAAAAGCTAGTCAGGGACGGCTACAGTTTAACAAATGAGTTCACGCTTGCTAGATTATCCACTGGTTTCCACTGGCGATCACTGCTAGCCACTTTAGCGCACCCACGTTTTTGGAGGACCTTGACGTTTGACCATGATGTGGACCCCCTTCCTGGACTTTCAGGGGCTACTTAATACAAATGAATTAGTCAGTTCAAGTAGGAAAAGTCATGTAGAGGCTTAACACATGGTCGGTTGGGAATTCTTGTGCATTAATGTTGACGTAACTTGACGCCAGCTAAACCCTTTACATTGGGTCATAATTTTGTGACGAATGGGCCAAAATGGTTTAAACTGGCCTGGAATAAATAATAAGCTTCGGTCAAAAGTTCGTAATCATTTCTTACCATCGTGGACATACCTAGTAACAGACCTGGTTTTATACCAGTGTTTTTTTTTTTTCTGTGTAATACCGTTGGTGGCCTCTGGGGACACCAGCAGTAATTGGTCCTCATAAAGGGAAGTAGGGTTGTACTTCCGGGGGACAACAGGGAGAGTGTTTGTAACATATGTGCTCCTGCTCCAGAGTCTTAAACCATAACTCCTTTCCTGAGAAACTCTACTGTTTCATGCTTAGGTGTGAGTATTTCGTCAAGTGGTCAATCTGCTAGTTGTTCTCAGTATGCTAATATGCTAACATGCTCTCTTGTTTTGCTAATATGCTCTGGTATTGTGCTGAGCCAATAAGAAAAGCAATGCTAATATGCTAGGCTGTCAAAATGTTGAGTGACCATCAATGCCTGATTAATCTGACAGGAAACAAACACTGTTCAGTTTCACCAAACTAGGAGGCGTGTCCTCCAGACTATGTTTGACCAACAGCGTATTAGTCGGTGTGAACTTGCTAGCTAGCAACCTGTGTTGGGAATAGAAGCACCACAGCACAGGTCAACATGTGTTCAATACTGGTTGCTCTGTATTAGTTTATGTTGGTCCAGGACTAGCCTGGTGCTGGTTTCGTTGACCACCCACTTTGGGCACACTGTACGACCATCATACCAGCTTCAAAACACAACGTACGCTGGTTATCCTGGTGCCCAGCCCGTGCTAGTCAATGCTGCTTTTCCTAGCAGAGAAGTTAGCCTAGCTGTTGATATCCTTCATGCTAGCTATGCTAGCCAATGTTTGCCTGGTTCCACATTTTCCCCCATTCAAAATAAAGTGTGTATTTAATAAATGATATACTCACAGGGCCCCCTGGTGGCTTGGGGGGCCTTCGGCGACTGTCTGCAGCGTTTACAGCATTAGCATATGTTAGCGGAATTAAGCTGTTAGCATATAAACAGTCCTTGAGGGTGGTTTGATGCGCAATGCCCTGTTCTTTAGGAACGTATGGAGTTAGAATCACAGCGGTGGTCATGGGAATATACTGCTTGATGCCTGAGACGTTGTTTTTGAGGAATTCTGTGATAAGCTACTGGCTGAAAATGAATTGGCAAAGCCGTAAGGCAAAGTAGTCCCAATTTTTTGGCTATGAAATGGAACGGCTATGCTTGTGGTGTGGACAACACCATCTCTGGTTGAGTAACGAAGTTTCTCCAGGACTTCAGACTAAATGACTCAACATGTGGCATTGTGAAACACATCGAACCCCCTTAACATGGGGGCTGTGTTAATTGAGGTACGCCCCTTTTGGTTTTTCCAAAGGTCTCGGGGCGCACTGATCAAACACCATCAATTAGAACCCAGACTACCTAGCCTCATCTCTGGCCTCATGCTGTGCCGATGTCTCCCTTGCCGTAGCCTTATCCATGGCTCAGACCAAGCGTGCAAAAGGCAAATGGGCAGCGTCAGCCCTGGCAGCCCTGGCTGGCCTGCCATGCATTATTCATGAGCGCACAAGCTCCCTGCACCGCTGGCCGTCACACTCGGCATGCTCGGGCCAAAGAGGAACTCTCCCACGGCCTCGTCCTTCGTGACATTTTCGCTTTGTGCGCCGCGGCAGCGCTCCTATTCTTCTGGGCAAGGAAGTAATAACGGTAATGGACGAACGGGACAAGGGCAGACACGGGGCCCACGCCAGCAGCATCCTGAGATGCTAAGGCAGCACAGCAAGCCATTGAGGCAGCAGGAGAATTCTGTTTCCAGCCTATACGGCACTGCATGTAACACGAGGATGCATCGCAGCACAGAAACTGCTATGTGGGCATGAAGTGAGAGGGGACTCGCTCCACTTGGTATGCTAGAGTGGCACAAGGACATTCACTTTAGCTGGGAGACGGGCCAGAACGCGAGGAGCCGTACCCCCTTGGCCACTCGCGAAGAACAGATGAGCAGTTAAGTGACCAGGCAGCAGGGATGTGCTGTTGCCATGATTACATGGCCATGGCGCAGTTCGGTTGCTGATTAAATTTCTCTCCGCAAAACATTACTGGCCTCCCGGCGTAATACCCCAAGACCAAAAGTCTGGGCGACCATTTAAGAGCCGTTTAAATGAGCCCATGAATAAATTAACTTACCGACACACCCGTCATAGACGGTCGTACCGGTCCAAGGTTTGCAGTGTAGATGGCAAGAGTGTAATCTGGCTTTTTATCCGTACCGCGTACCGTCTTTTTATCCGTACCGCGTACCGTCTTTTTATCCGTATCACGTACCATCTTTTTATCCGTACCGCCTTTTTATCCGTAGCGCGTACCGTCTTTTTATCCGTACCGCGTACCGTCTTTTTATCCGTACCGCGTACCGTCTTTTTATCCGTACCGCGTACCGTCTTTTTATCCGTACCGCGTACCGTCTTTTTATCCGTACCGCGTACCGTCTTTTTATCCGTACCGCGCACCGTCTTTTTATCCGTACCGCGCACCGTCTTTTTATCCGTACTGCGCACCGTCTTTTTATCCGTACCGCATACCGTCTTTTTATCCGTACCGCCTTTTTATCCATAGCGCGTACCGTCTTTTTATCCGTATCGCGTACCGTCTTTTTATCCGTATCACGTACTTTTTTATCATCCGTACCGCCGTCTTTTTATCCGTACCGTTACCTTCTTTTTATCCGTACCGCCGTACCGTATTGTGTACCGTCCTTTTTTATCCATACCGCGTACCGTCTTTTTATCCGTACCGTCTTTTTATCCGTACCGTCTTTTTATCCTTACCGCTTACCGTCTTTTTATCCATACCGCGTACCGTCTTTTTATCCGTACCGTGTACCGTCTTTTTATCCGTACCGCCTACCGTCTTTTTATTCGTACCGCGTACCGTCTTTTCATCCGTATCGTGTACCGTCTTTTTATCCATATTGTGTACCGTTTTTTTATCCGTACCGCGTACCTTCTTTATATCTGTACCGCGTACCGTCTTTTTATCCGTACCGCGTACCGTCTTTTTATCCGTACCGTGTACCGTCTTTTTATCCGTACCGCGTACCGTCTTTTTATCCGTACCGCGTACCGTCTTTTTATCCGTACCGCGTACCGTCTTTTTATCCGTACCGCTTACCGTCTTTTTATCCGTACCGCGTACCGTCTTTTTATCCGTACCGCTTACCGTCTTTTTATCCGTACCGCTTACCGTCTTTTTATCCGTACCGCTTACCGTCTTTTTATCCGTACCGCGTACCGTCTTTTTATCCGTACCGCGTACCGTCTTTTTATCCGTACCGCGTACCGTCTTTTTATCCGTACCGCGTACCGTCTTTTTATCCGTACCGCGTACCATCTTTATATCCGTACTGTCTTTCTTTCTGTACCGTGTACCGTCTTTTTATCCGTACCGTGTACCGTCTTTTTATCCGTACCGCGTACCATCTTTATATCCGTACTGTCTTTCTTTCTGTACCGTGTACCGTCTTTTTATCCGTACCGTGTACCGTTTTTTTATCCGTACCGCGTACCGTCTTTTTATCCGTACTACGTAACGTCTTTTTATCCGTACCGCATACCATCTTTTTATCCATATCGCGTATCGTTTTTTTATCCGTACCACGCACCATCTTTTTATCCGTACCGCGTACCGTCTTTTTATCCGTACCACGCACCGTCTTTTTATCCGTACCGCGTACCGTCTTTTTATCCGTATCGCGTACCGTTTTTTTATCCGTACCACGCACCGTTTTTTAATCCGTACCACGCACCGTCTTTTTATCCGTACTGTCTTTCTTTCTGTACCGTGTACCGTCTTTTTATCCGTATTGCATACCGTCTTTTTAATCCATACCCCGTACATCTTTTTTTCTCTGTACAGCGCACCGTCTTTTTTTCTGTACCCTTTCCCATCTTTTTATCCTTATTGCGTACCGTCTTTTTAATCCACACAGCATACCGTCTTTTTTTCTGTACCGCATACCGTCTTTTTTTCTGTACCGCATACCGTCTTTTTTTCTGTACCCTGTTCCGTCTTTTTTCCGTACCGCATACCGTTTTTTTATCCGTACCACGTACCGTCTTTATATCCGTACCGTGTACCGTCTTTTTCTCCGTACCGCGTACCGTCTTTTTATCCGTACCGCGTACCGTCTTTTTATCCGTACCGCGTACCGTCTTTTTATCCGTACCGCGTACCGTCTTTTTATCCGTACCGCGTACCGTCTTTTTATCCGTACCGCGTACCGTCTTTTTATCCGTACCGCGTACCGTCTTTTTATCCGTACCGCGTACCATCTTTATATCCGTACTGTCTTTCTTTCTGTACCGTGTACCGTCTTTTTATCCGTACCGTGTACCGTTTTTTTATCCGTACCGCGTACCGTCTTTTTATCCGTACTACGTAACGTCTTTTTATCCGTACCGCATACCATCTTTTTATCCATATCGCGTACCGTTTTTTTATCCGTACCACGCACCATCTTTTTATCCGTACCGCGTACCGTCTTTTTATCCGTACCGCTTACCGTCGTTTTATCCGTACCGCTTACCGTCTTTTTATCCGTACCGCTTACCGTCTTTTTATCCGTACCGCTTACCGTCTTTTTATCCGTACCGTGTACCGTCTTTTTATCCGTACCGCGTACCATCTTTTTATCCGTACGGTCTTTCTTTCTGTACCGTTGTGTACCGTCTTTTTATCCGTCCGTGTACCGTTTTTTTTATCCGTACCGCGTACCGTCTTTTTATCCGTACTACGTTACGTCTTTTTATCCGTCCGCATACCATCTTTTTTATCCATATCGCGTATCGTTTTTTTTATCCAGTTACCACGCACCATCTTTTTATCCGTACCGCGTACCGTCTTTTTATCCGTACCACGCACCGTCTTTTTATCCGTACCGCGTACCGTCTTTTTATCCGTATCGCGTACCGTTTTTTTATCCGTACCACGCACCGTTTTTTAATCCGTACCACGCACCGTCTTTTTATCCGTACTGTCTTTCTTTCTGTACCGTGTACCGTCTTTTTATCCGTATTGCGTACCGTCTTTTTAATCCATACCCCGTACATCTTTTTTTCTCTGTACAGCGCACCGTCTTTTTTTCTGTACCCTTTCCCATCTTTTTATCCTTATTGCGTACCGTCTTTTTAATCCACACAGCATACCGTCTTTTTTTCTGTACCGCATACCGTCTTTTTTTCTGTACCGCATACCGTCTTTTTTTCTGTACCCTGTTCCGTCTTTTTTCCGTACCGCATACCGTTTTTTTATCCGTACCACGTACCGTCTTTCTTTCCGTACCGCTGTCGTTTGGCCATGATCCCATCATTTTACATTAATATGGTTGACAGAAGATGGCAAAGGATACAAGGGATACTCCAATGCATCTCAATGGAAAATCTGCGATGCCTTCTGGGCGTTTGCTGGCAAAGCGTTCATCTTGGTGCTGACCACGGTGCCTCCACACACGGATTCGTTGGGCGTCTCCACCAAGACTAAAGTGGGACTTGTCACTGAAGATGACCCGCTGCCATTCTGAGTCACTCCATGACAGTCTGGTACGACACCACTGCAGTCTTTGGTGACGGTGACGTGGTGTTAAGGACAGTCGTGGTAACGGTCAGTATGCATGTAGTCCTGCGTGGTGCAGCCGTCTGCCAATGGTAATTGTGGCTGTGGGGTCAGTCAGGTACAGCGATAAGGCCCGTCCTTTCTTACGTTACATGTGCGGCTAAGTGTGAGGCATGAATCACTTAAATGTCTCACAGTGTGAAACCCACAAGCCTATTAACACCGTATCCACATGTAACCAAAGATGAATATGGGCCTGCAGGTCTTATCTTGTCCGTGATTGGTGGGATTGGACTGCTCGTCTTCCATTGTGTCCTCAGAGGTCACGCTGTTGTGCTTGTAACTGTTTAAGTAGTGCTGAGTTCGCCGAGGATCAATTGAGCGATTACGTTTTAATGAGAAACTGTTGATGCGCATTCAGCCGGACTTAGAGCTTCTATCCATCATTGCCATCCCTCCTTTTCTTCTCCTCTTTAGCCCACTCCATCCATCTCTCCTCTCTAACTGATATGGGGAAAGGAGGAAAGTGTTCCCTTATTAAAATTTAATTGCGGGCAAATTTGCTTTTCCCTTTTTTTCCCAAAGAGCCCTCAGTCGTTTGCCGATACACCTTTGTCTTGGTTTATTTTCCGCGGCGGCCGCTGTTCCGGGCCAACCACTGTTATGACTTTCCCGGACGATTACCTGAGCTGTTAAGGTTCCGATTGGTTCCTTTAGCCATGGGGCGGGGAAAAAAGAGAACCATCTAGAAAACATTAAGCAATGCAGTGCAGAAGGCTCATTAACAGGCAGCTCAGACTGCAGTCTGGGTTTCAAAGCTGCTGCTGTTTACCAGCAACCCGACTCGCTATGTAAGTGGGATCACAAACTCGGTTAGCGTTTGTTGTGGTGCTGGATCTCAGTGCATTTCTCAGGAGTCGCCCAGAACAGTGTAAACATTGTCCCCAGTGGACACGTTCGAGACACTGAGGCTGGTGCTTCACCCAAACAGTCTACCTACCAACATGTAGGTTCCGCTAAAGCTGTTGGGGGTTAGCGGATGATGCTACTTGGCTCATCCATGTGACATATTTCAATGTGCTATTGGTGGTGACATCACAGCGGCCCACGGTCATGAGCTGGAGGTTAGAGAACAAGGCTTTAGACTGGAAGGTCACCACCTAGGTACCCAGGCCTTGATTGAAGTGACCTTGAGTAAGGCATCTAACCACCAACTATTACCGGGGCACCATGGATACGGCTGGCCATTGCTTGGTGGCCCTTGTGTGTAGGTGTCTCACTGGATGGCTGGGTTAATTGCTGGTGGTCTGATTTCTCTATGTGCAAACCCAATTCTCTAAATTCGATGCTTGCACTGTTCCTCAGTGTGGTGCCAAACCTGGCACCGAAATGCCATGCTGGGCTGGAGGCCAAACAGTAAACGTTGGGAGTACAGCAGCCTGTCTGTCTGGGTAGTGGAGGGTGCTGGAGCCTATACCAGAACTCCTTGAAGGCAGAAGGTGGGAATCACCCAGGACAGGCCACCAGTCCGTTGCAGGGCCACAGTAGAATTATCCATGATGAACTTGTCTTCTAGCATCTTCAGGGGGCGTTAGTAGAATCCGTTGTGTGCGGTGCCGTTTATTAAGGCGGGGTTCATATAGAAAACTGCTACTGATTGGGTAACACCTCTCACACCCACCAAATGAGGGGGATTTTGGGGAGGGCCAATTTAGCATTGTTTTGCTCAGCCCGCAAGCTGTAGATTGAACATGCCTCAATGTGTCTCTCAATGTGTTATATGGCAAAGTTCTGGGGGGCCAAATCATCCACCCCTGAGGGTTGGCCCTGGGCCACACCTTGGGCAGCCCTGCCATTTGGCTCTGGTGAAGAATCTCTCAGTGCTTTACCACTTTTACACATTCTAGATACATCCTTCTGGATGTTCTAGATATATGCCACTTCTTGGCTACAAGGCTAACCCGGATTCAGTTGTTAGGAATGGACAGCAGTAGCAGTAGCCTGTGTTTTACCTGGTGCACCAGCTTTTAGCTTAGCGCTAACATACTATTAGCATATTCTCAGAGATAAGAAGCTTCGTTGTAGGCATGCTTCACCACTTTTACACATTCTAGATACATCCTTCTGGATGTTCTAGATATATGCCACTTCCTGGCTACAAGGCTAACCCAGATATAGTAGTTAGGAATGGACAACAGTAGCAGTAGCCTGTGTTTCACCTGGTGCACCAGCTTTTAGCTTAGCGCTATCATGCGTTTACTTTTACACATACATCCTCAGAGATATGAAGGCTAAACCCAGTTTCATTGTTAGTACAACAGTAGCATAGCTTCACACACTTTTAAATATGTAGTTACATTCTAGATACATTCGTTTCTGGACCACTTTTACACATTCTAGATACATCCTTCTATACGTTCTAGATATATGCCACTTCCTGGCTACAAGGCTAACCCAGATTCAGTAGTTAGGAATGGACAACAGTAGCAGTAGCCTGTGTTTTAACTGGTGCACCAGCTTTTAGCTTAGCGCTAGCATACTATTAGCATATTCTCAGAGATAATGCAGTGAAGTCATAGTCAATAGATGAATTGTTCATAAAATGATTGTTACTTGCAGCCCTAGATATTACTTATCTTGAGGCACAGTCACCATTTTGTGGAACGTGCCCACCCCCGTGCGAGTGGGCTATCAGTGGGATAATTACATTATTAGATGATCAGAGTTGACTGCCTCCCTTGTCCAGGCCTAATGGACGCCAGCCTCTTGCTTCAGGCCTTGAGCCTTGATCCCCTGTAATGGCAAAGTGGTCAGTCACCCATTGCCTGGCTAATTTTTGCTAAATTCCCATCAACACCCTCCCTACACACTGCTGTAGACCCTCCCCCCCTCTTTCCTTCTCTCCTTCCATCTCCTGCCAGCACCTCTGCTTTTTAATGACCCATGACTTCCCCGGTGCTCGCTCACGCACCTCAGCCAAATCGTGGAGCGTCCTACATGCGCATGTCCTGTTGCTGCGGCTGTTGTTGTTGTTGCCTCTGTGTTTATGGGGGGTGGTAAATGTGTTTGTGCTGCCGCGGCTGCGTACGGTCGATTGCTTCATAATGAATTTATAACACTGCAGTACTGAGCATCTGCATATGAGCACGCGCACATCGGAGTGTGTCTCGGCACGTGTGCAGCTCTGTGCAATAGTCGGAGACCACCTATAATGTCATTACACACAATGGAGAAGGAGTTACTAACCATAGTTCAGAAGTGAGGTGGGAAACATGGGACTCCTAACAACCACCTGGAAGACCTGGTAGACCCAACAACACTTTTTCATCTCTGAGAGAGAGGAGAACCTCAAGCTCCACTTTTGCTTCAGATCTGAGAACATCCGTGTCCATCTTTCTTTCACTCTGAGAAGACACTGCAACGCTATGGAGGTCTGAAAGGATGTGTAGCTGTTTCAGAAGCTCCTCACTGAGAAAAGGAGGCACATGCATCCAACAAAGAAGCTGCTGGTGTTCTTTTGGTGTTCAATGGACAGACCACCCCAGAGTCTAGAACCTTAACATCGCTGAATGTGTTTGGGATCACTTGGATCATGACAGAAGCTGGAAATACTGAACTCTCTGTATTTAGGTAGATACAGCCAGGAGAGCTCTCTGATTGGTTAGACACTCAGGAGCTGTAATAAGGGCTTTGCAGGTTGGGATTAGCCATAACGCTAATCAGGACGTAACGGTGGAATCAACCACGTTTTGATTTCCACTGGGTGAGAATAAGGTCACTCTGGACCTCCTGGACACATCACTACCTGAAAGTCTACCACAAGTCTCGCCAGCCTTCATTACCTACTAATGGAAAACATTGACCGTAGCCTGTGTTTACCCTGGTGCACCAGCTTTTAGCTTAGCGCTAAAATACTATTAGCATATTATCTGAGAACTTCCATTGTAGTCATGCTTCACCACTTCACCTTTGGCCTCTTCTAGATACGTCAATACTTGACTACAAGTCTAACCAGTTTTCAATAGCTAGGAATGGACAACAGTAGCCGGAGTCTGTGTTTAACCTGGTGCACCTGATTTTAGCTTAGTGCTAACATGCTAATAGCATATGTCTAACATGGAATGGGCAGCTGCACCAACGTTTAGCTTAGCACTAACATGCTAATAGCATATGTCTAACATGGAATGGGCAGCTGCACCAACGTTTAGCTTAGCACTAACATGCTAATAGCATATGTCTAACATGGAATGGGCAGCTGCACCAACGTTTAGCTTAGCACTGACATGCTAATAGCTTATTATCAGAGCTAAGCTTTATCATAGTCATGCTTCACCTCTTTGGACATTCTAGATCCGTCCTTGTGGCCGTTCCAGGTACACCACTACTTGACCTCAAGTCAAACCAGGTTCAGTAGTCAGGGATGGAGCAGCATGTTATCAGAGCTAAGCTTCAGTCATGCTTAAGCCACGCCTCCACTTTCAGAAGATGAGTTTGATATTACTATGGTTATGTCTAGTTATAATGTATTATAACACTGCAAAAGTGATGCAGTGGAATCGCTGCCCTAGTCAGCATAGCGGTGCGGCTTTGCATGTGTGTGTGTGTGTGTGTGTGTGTGTGTGTGTGTGCAGGACATATATGAGTAATGGACACTGCAGTGCTTTGGTGCAATGGGCCCATAGAGAGAACTCTGAAGGGCTCCTATGACGGCCATCTCGTGCCCCATATAGAGGCCACTCTAGTCACTCTGCACCGGGGGATCTCTGCAGACCACTGCATAGCAGCATCCCCGTTACCTCAATGCTAGATCCGAACAGCCACACTGTGGCAGAGTTCCGCTGTGCCGAGCAACAGAAGGTGTGGTGAGACAGGTGTGCAGGTATTTCCGGGCTGTTATACACATTCCCCATTTCCCTGAAAAGAACAAGTGTGAGCGGCAGTCATCCATCTGTTTATCATGGGAAATGGACTGTTTAGGAATGTTAGCCAATCGAAGGAGAATTTTTTTTTTTAATTTTGATGAATTTAGACTGATATGATCAATATTTATTGAGCTACACATACAGAAGTTTGCTAACCCAACACGCCAGACGTCTCGGTATGGAGCTGTAGAGGTTCCTAATGGTGTCCTGTGATAATCCATCCCATGCAGCTTGAACATCCTCACACAGTTCCTGCAGATGGTGTGGTAGGGGTGGAGGTGGAGGTGGAGGGACACAAGGCCTTCTGGACGTGTGACAACACTCAGATATATATTTAAGGGAAGACTTTGTCATATCATTGGGGAGAACCTCCGCTAAGTGCTACTGAATACACCGGGGTAACTGCCACCGTGCTGCCCCGCCAGCAGGCACTTGCACCTGGCTGGCCCCCTGGTGACCTTGCCTCCATCTCTGGTTGTCTGGCTGGTCGCCACTAATGAGCCTCGCAGCGCTCCTTCTTCCGCTGCAGTCTACTATGCCAAGCCCCATTCCTCTCCAGGCCACTGGAGGGCGCTATCCCACTTCTGATACCCACAGGAGACATAGTGCTTTCAGTGAAGGCTCTTTTCCTGAATACAGCACTAGAGGAGAGAACACCTGGTTAGCACAACTGAACAGAGGCGGAGCAAGCTGGTCACCTCCAGCATTGCTCTCTGGGTTGACGATAGACTCATAAACCCAGTCACTACCACACACCCCATTTCCAATGGAAGCGTCTCTCCTACCACAGCAGTGGTGGCTCCGGGGAGCCTGACACGAAGGTTGTCACATGTAAACATGGCAGATGAATGGATCGTTAGAAGGCTTGCCCAGTGATTCTTATTCTGGTGTGGAAACTGAAGGCCCACAGTAGGCCTCTGAGGTTGGCCTGTAGGTTGGGGCCCATATAAGGAATTCTGGGTTGTTTTTTCACACTGTGGTAAACAAAATCCAATATGTTTTGTCTTGTACGTTCCCCGCCGAATGTCACTAGACGGTCTGATTAACAAGGCAGACAAAATACGACTAATGTCACACACATGGTACAAGCAGGGTAATGAAAGTAACACCGTGTTCTAACAGCAAGCACCGCGAGCGCACCGCAACATCAAAACCAGAACCTTTCCATTTCACTCCGTAAAGCTATCTACACCAGCTGTGTGCGGGAAAGCCCGGCGTGGTATGATGCGGCATTTTTGACGGACGCCCCATTTTTATTTTTGACATGTTACACCACTCTGCCATTCCGTTTAAAAGCGGAAGAGGAGTAACAGACTGGTGAAGTGGAGGAAAAGAGGATCTCTACGACCGTCCCAGTAAATACAAGCTGGGAAATGAGGCTCCAGCTGATGGCGCTGCTGCACGAGGATGATGGGGCTAGAAATCCCTGTGGGGATCCATAGATTGGGAAGAGGTGCTACGGTGCAGGGAATGTCTCGTTCCATGTGTGGGAAAAGGCTCCAGAGCAGATGTTAATGAGAGGAGTGACTGCAGTTGGGCATGCCAAAGACCAGTGTATGGAAGTGTACGGTCATACGGGTCAGCAGTGGCTAAAATCCCAGTCTACAGGGAATCCTCATCGGAATTGTGTCAGGGAAAGCTTATCTAGTGCCATGTCTTTGTTTTTGTTTTTTTGCTCCATTTGCCAGCTAACCACACCAAGTGGTGGTGGTGTTGTTGTTGTTTGGAAGCGTGGCGGCCTTCATCTAAACGTCCATTTCACAATTCTTCAGCTCCCCAGTTGGAGGAAATTTGGGAAAATTGCTAAGGGTAGGGGAAAGTTCGATACAGGAAGGTATTGCGATACTTTGCAAGGCCATCATAAATTGTACATATGGATGGAACCCTTTGGTACTAGAATAACACAATCCATTACCTTTCCAGTCCAATAGAGGCCACCAGGTTCTTTGCTGTGCACTCAGCAGAGGCGTCGGTGATGGGTGGAATCAAGATGGCTGAAAAAAATGGAATTTTTGGGAAAGAAATCAGAAATGTTTTTTTTGGAATTGGAACCCCTGGATATTTACATAAGCCAAGTATAGAGTGCATGCATATGACACATTCCACTTGGAAGCAAAGTGGTAGGGAATGCTCCAAATGGGAATGCTGCAAACTCCAGCGCTCACAGTGCCCTCCAGAGACAGTGTTAACCAAGACCATTGGTGATCAGATTCAGTTATCCCACAGCGGTTCTTATGGTTTGTTGGCTTTGGCTTTTTTCACCATCTCCGTCTTAGTGACCTGAGCCAGGCTGGACGTCAAGGCTAGTGGATTCCTATGGGACGGCGACTAAGTGCATTATCTCACAGAGGACTAGCAGCCGTTGCCTCACGTTCTTGAAACTACATTCTCCAATCTCCTGATTGGGCAGTTGCTTGGGCGTTGACCAATATAGACATCATAAGGTTTTGCAATGTGGTGCAGGAGTAAGTTGGACCGAAGGGAGAGCCTGGAGACCAGGTTAAGGAACTGAGTTGTTGGTTTCCAGGCGATCGCTGTTACGTCTCAGCTCTTATCCAAAAACAGTTTCTGGATACCCAGTTTTTATAGCCCGGTTCACCCCCACCTTAAAGATTATACACAAAGGGTGTAGCCTAGGAACTACGTATGTTGGTGTTTCTTCTCCAGATTTTCAACTCTCCTAATCGATAATAGCCTAAAGGTATTTGACCTTTAACCTATAGGTATATACCCCTGATGAACAAGTGGCTAGGCTTTTGGTAGAAAAACATATATAGGATTTTTGAACTTATATACACAAACACTGATATACGACACCACCCTAGAGGTGTAAATCAAGTAGAAGGACTCGAGTTGAGTTCTATTATATACCAGTAGCACCTACTCAGACTGTAGTCCAGAACTGCCAACGCATGTTAATTAGCACCCTTGACAAAGCTCGCTGGTTTGTGTGGGGTGTTTTGGCGAGGCTGCCAGTCTTATGAAGTCAGCTCTGCAGCAGTCTTGGCTTGCACGTAGCGGCGGTCGCGTTTTGATTCCATAACAACCTCGTAATTCAGAGGATCCGGTGACATTTCTTCAGATGTACAACAGAAACATTGTTGTTTACCACACGGGGTGGTTTTCAGAAAGCCCTTTATTTTCCTCCCTTAGAAAAGAAAAATAATAGTAATAATAATAATGAAATTTCCCCCATGCGTCAGCTAATTCTTTGCAAATTTACCACAGTGTTTTGTGGCGTTGGCTGAGAAAGGAGCATCGGTGAAAGGACCGGGAAGAAAGGAGGAAAGAGGGGACGCTCCAGTTCTGCAGCTTACAGGGCCTAATCAATTATTAATGCTGTGCAGATTAGCATGGGAGCCAACAAACACTGCCATGATCACCGTCCACTCCCTTAGAGAGGGCTTGGCGGGGGGAGGGGTGTTTATTTCGAAAGTCTCTCTGAGATTAAAAATCGCTTTCAAAGGAGTGTCCTCACCAAAACATAGAACAGGAGACGTAACGATCGACGCCCACGTCTAGGAATAACACAGCATCGTTACCTGAAGACCAGAAGCTAATTAAATCAGAATGCCTCTACCATCAGTGGGGATTGTGAGAGATGTGTAAAGGTAGGACTGAAATGAACACTGAATAAAATGTGATGCGTTCACCAAACAAAATATAGAAAACGGTAACCTAGTTAGACAATCAGTATTTCCCCTGTTAACCAAGAGAACCCAATGAGTCCGGTACTACCACCCTTACCCAAACCCTAGGAGTGGAATTACATGCACGTCCCCATTAGCACTAGCTTCTCCAGCCACAATCTGAGCCTTGTTTAATGTTACCGTGTCACTATATAAACGATAAAGCAAACTCTTTCTTAATGGATGAGCTCACTCGCAGAACCTTGTTGGCCAAAAGAACCCTGGTTCTTAAACTTGGTCCTTTTCAGGGTTTTTAGAACCTTGTTGCAATCCAAGGAGCTAGTCTGTGTTAGCACCAGCTTTTATTGGAACCAAGGAATGTCAAAGGATATGGCGTCAACGTCAACAGAGGGCGCTGCACAGCGGTAGCAAACAGCAGTACCAAGATGTCGGAGCACATAGATTACGTGCAAGTGTGCTGTTATTCCAGATGATTCCTTCCTCAACAACTTGCAAGCCCACTGATGTCATCACGGATTCTGTTGAAGAACCTACTATTATTTGGTTTCCTTTTCAGGTTGTTTATTTTTGGTGGAATTGTGTCATATGGTTGGGTATGTGAAGAGTTTTATGAGTTTAGAGTAATAATAAAAGGGTGACTAAAAAAAGTGAGACTTCCCAGAAATACCTCAACATGAAGCCCAACTGGGCACCTCAAAGTTCTATCCATGAGTTCCACATATCCCATGCTTATGGAAGTCCATTAGGGTCAGGAATGGGAGTGGAAGGAGCTTAAACATGGGCACCATCTTGGCTGTACTGGGCCCCACACTGGTTGAGGTCAGGATGGGTCCCATTTTGGTCACACTGACTGGGTAGGCTTGACTGGGTTCTTTCAATATTGTCCACTGGGTACTAGGTAAATAATGGGACTGAGAGTGGCCAAACATGGACACTGAAGTGGGTTTCCAAACCTACCAACCATAGTAGCACATCGCTTATGATTGATACCTGTGTTCACCTGGTTCCACTGACTTACAGTGAAGGGTAAAGTGTGACTGAAACACTAGCCCAATGCTAACATGCTAACTGCATGCTTGGTTCAGTAGCCAGGCTGAAGTGCTATCTGCATAATTGTAATATGATAACCATGAGCTAAAACACAAGCCCTGAGGTGGAATTGCTTTGGTGTGCTATGGCTCATTGTCCTACACTAAAACCGCAAGTCACTTGTCCGTTCGGTCACAATCTAACAAGTGGGCATTCTCCTTCAGGACTTTCTGATAGAGAGCAGGATATGTGGTTCCATTAATTATGAGGAGTTGCCCAGGTCCTGCAGAAGCAGTACCAGCCCAGGCCATCATACTACCACCACCATGTTTCACTGTTCTTATGGTGGAATGTGGTGTTAGCTTAATGCCAGATGTAACTGGGGCCATGTCCTCCAAAACGTTCCAACTCATCAGTCTACAGGACACCATCCCAAAAGCTGTAGGGGTTTTCTAGGTAGCCCTGTACCTGCTTCACGTTTCCAGAGAGGTTCTATTTAAGTGATGTTTAGAATCTGCAGGTCTGGCAGTGATCATGTCTGGGTGTGGTAGGGAAATTGACCCCAATAGCCCTTTTGAATTTGATCAGCTGCTTGGTATAGTATCTAAGGGGCCAATACCTTTTCACAGCACCGTAAGCCAGAGACAAATAGAAAGAGCAAGAGCAGAAAGAGTGAGAGAGAAAGAGAGAGAGGGAGAGAGCGACAGGACTTGTGTTTATTTTGCGCCCGCTGTGCGAGCTGGCTGCGGTTAAAGGCCACGGCAGCCGCCCTGACTGCACCGGCCCACGCTTCACTGTAGAGAGGGAGCCCGAGGGCCAGCTGCAGACAGGCTTAACTCTCAGCAGGGGGCGCTACCACTGTGCCGTGGAGTTCCCTTAACTACCTCTATGCTCTCCCGAGAGATCCGAGTTAAAGCCTGAGCCAGGAGCTGCCCAGTCTCAATCTCAGCCGTAGTTCTGAGGTTCTGAACATCAGAATTGCATTCAAGGCACATTCGGTTGCTCGGATCTGACAAAACATGTTTGTGTATGTAAGAATCTGGCATTAGTGTCCAGCCGGAAAGGGCCCAGATGTGCACATAGTTTGAAGTCAATAACGTCCGCAAACAAACAAACACACACAGAAAAACCTGATCGAAAAAATTCACTGCAAACAAACGAATACGCAGGGAGCGCAGGCCTTCATCACCAAGATTATTTGCCCTGGAGATTGGCGGGTCCATCAAATATCAAATAGGACTCGATGCTCTCCAAACATCAAGCGAATTTCCCCGACCCACCACTGTTTACAGTCACCGCTGCCGTCCTCCCTGCTGATGACCTGCCTGCCCACCCTGGATGGCATCCACAGTGATATGCAAATGTGCAGTGAAGAAAAATGATAAACAAGTGGTTTAAAAAACTCGCTTCTGTTGTGGTGTGTTTTACACGTTGTACAACCAGACTGTCCTCCTTCTCCGTGAACCCCTTTAGGTCTAGGTTTAGCCAACCCCTTTCTTAAATAATGTGACTACGGTGAGCTAATGGGCAAACCCTGGGGTACCAGAAGTTGCTTGTGTGGTTCGAATCATTGTCCCGGTGCATGACCCAGCTTCACTCGAGCTCAAAATCGTAAACCGACAGGTGGACGACATTGTCCTTCAGGACCTTCTGATAGAGAGCAGCAAACATGGTCCAATCTATTAAGACCAGTTGCCCTGGTCTAGGCAGCCTCAGAGCATCACACTACCACCACCATGTTTCACTGTTGGTATGGTATTCTTATGGTGGAATGTGGGGTTAGCTTTATGCCAGATCTAACAGGACCAACGTCTTCCAAATGGTCCAACTCATCACTCTACAGTCTTGGGGGTCATCTAGATGTTTATTGGCTTGGTAACCCTTTCCAGGCTGGTGGGTTTCGCTGATTTTGTTCCCTGTCTGTATTTGACTCTCTTTAGAGCGTGGCATCATCTGCAGGTTTCTGAGACCTCCTAGCTGCTTCAGCATTGCACAATGCGGTTTGGATTCAGAAGGTCTGGATGTGTTGAGTTGATGAAATCGACCCCAGTAGTTCTTGATTGCCGATTCCTAGACTTGGCTTAGTATGGAAGGGGGGCAATTACTTTTTCACATAGGGTGTTCTGTTCAGCTTTGTTCACCTCAGTGGATTACAGTATTTCAGGCATGTTGTCAACATTACATTTCACCATAGAGAATCAGCTATCACCCCAACCCACAGGACACTGATTGGTCAACAGTGAAGAATACAGCCTTTTCTTAGTCACACAGCCTTTGATTGGTCGACAAGTTAGCAGCACAGTCTCTGATTGGTCGACAAGTCAGCACCACAGCCTCTGATTACTTGAAAAATCAGGAACACTGTGTGATTGGTCATCAAGTTAGGAACACAGCCTCCAATTGGTTGACAAGTCAGGCTCTCCAACACAGCCTCCAATTGGTTGACAAGTCAGGCTCTGCAGCACAGCCTCCAAATGGTTGACTAGTCAGGCTCTGCAACACAGCCTCCAATTGGTTGACTAGTCAAGCTCTGCAACACAGCCTCCAATTGGTTGACTAGTCAAGCTCTGCAACACAGCCTCCAATTGGTTGACAAGTCAGGTTCTGAAGCACAGCCTCCAATTGGTTGACTAGTTAGGCTCTGCGATTGACTAGTCAGGCTTTGCAACACAGCCTCCAAATGGTTGACAAGTCACTCTCTGCAACACAGCCTCCAAATGGTTGACAAGTCACTCTCTGCAACACAGCCTCCAAATGGTTGACTAGTCAGGCTCTGCAACACAGCCTCCAATTGGTTGACAAGTCAGGCTCTGCGACACAGCCTCCAATTGGTTGACAAGTCAGGCTCTGAAGCACAGCCTCCAATTGGTTGACTAGTTAGGCTCTGCGATTGACTAGTCAGGCTCTGCAACACAGCCTCCAATTGGTTGACAAGTCAGGTTCTGTGACACAGCCTCCAATTGGTTGACAAGTCAGGCTCTACAACACAGCCTCCAATTGGTTGACATGTCAGCCTTTGACTGGTTAGGTCAGAAACGTAGCCTCTGATTGGTCAGGTCACTAACACAGCCTTGTATTGATCATGAAGCATGTTTGAAAGTCACGGATAGCACACTAATGGAAAGCCCAACCTGCCAGCCCACCAGATCCCTCAGTACAGGTTTGGGTGGTCAGCTGTCCATCTCCAAAACATAATTACCGTTACAGTCTTCCACAGTGGGCATAACGTATGTGCTGTAAATGGCCCCGACCTGCTGATTTGCATATTCCGGCCGCCCTGGGAGTGGTTTTTCACATAGGGTGTTCTGTTCAGCTTTGTCCTCAGTGGATTACAATATTTCAGGCATGTTGTCAACATTACATTTCACCATAGAGAATCAGCTATCACCCCACCCCACAGGACACTGATTGGTCAACAGTGAAGAATACAGCCTTTTCTTAGTCACACAGCCTTTGATTGGTCGACAAGTTAGCAGCACCGTCTCTGATTGGTCGACGAGTCAGCACCACAGCCTCTGATTACTTGAAAAATCAGAAACACTGTGTGATTGGTCATCAAGTTAGGAACACAGCCTTCAATTGGTTGACAAGTCAGGCTCTGCAACACAGCCTCCAGTTGGTTGACAAGTCAGGCTCTGCAACACAGCCTCCAATTGGTTGACTAGTCAAGCTCTGCAACACAGCCTCCAATTGGTTGACAAGTCAGGTTCTGCAACACAGCCTCCAATTGGTTGACAAGTCAGGTTCTGAAGCACAGCCTCCAATTGGTTGACTAGTTAGGCTCTGCGATTGACTAGTCAGGCTCTGCAACACAGCCTCCAATTGGTTGAAAAGTCAGGCTCTGCAGCACAGCCTCCAAATGGTTGACAAGTCACTCTCTGCAACACAGCCTCCAATTGGTTGACTAGTCAGGCTCTGCAACACAGCCTCCAATTGGTTGACAAGTCAGGCTCTGCGACACAGCCTCCAATTGGTTGACAAGTCAGGCTCTGAAGCACAGCCTCCAATTGGTTGACTAGTTAGGCTCTGCGATTGACTAGTCAGGCTCTGCAACACAGCCTCCAATTGGTTGACAAGTCAGGTTCTGTGACACAGCCTCCAATTGGTTGACAAGTCAGGCTCTACAACACAGCCTCCAATTGGTTGACATGTCAGCCTTTGACTGGTTAGGTCAGAAACGTAGCCTCTGATTGGTCAGGTCACTAACACAGCCTTGTATTGATCATGAAGCATGTTTGAAAGTCACGGATAGCACACTAATGGAAAGCCCAACCTGCCAGCCCACCAGATCCCTCAGTACAGGTTTGGGTGGTCAGCTGTCCATCTCCAAAACATAATTACCGTTACAGTCTTCCACAGTGGGCAGAACGTATGTGCTGTAAATGGCCCCGACCTGCTGATTTGCATATTCCGGCCGCCCTGGGAGTGGTTTTAGGGCACGGCTGTGCTGTTAGTTATTCAGGTGGCCACCCACGCCGAGTCCCATTTTACAGAGTCAAAGCCGGGAAAGGAAAGAAGCCGCCGTGAAAATCAGAAATGTGTGTTTGAAATGGGAAATGGGTGGCGGGGGTGGCGGGGGTGGCGGGGGTGGGCTTTGAGTGGCAGTAAGATACTTCAGCCTCAGCTGAAGAACATCGCCATGGTCTTCTGGGAGACATGTTTTAGCCCTGGAAGAAATGAACAGGGTTTTGCAATTAACTAAAGCAGGATAAAGGGAACAGCGTGAAGAAGAGAGGGGGAGAGGACGAAGGAGGACGTGGAGTAGAGAGAGAAGAGGAGACAGAGGGAAGATGCGAGAAGAGTGAACAAGTGTGTCTGGACAAAGAGTGGGAAGTGGCCTGAGTGTGAAAGTCTGGAGGGAGAGCTTGAGAGAGAGGCCGTAGCCAGGAGGATAGGCAGAGGGAGGGAAAGAGACGAGCGGCCCATTTCGTTTCATTGAGCCGCAGCCAGGGCGAGAGAGAGAGAGAGAGAGAGAGAGAGAGAGAGAGAGAGAGTAAAACAGAGACAGAGAACTAACAGAGAGAGAGAGAGAGAGAGAAAGACAGAGACAGAGAATTAACAGAGAGAGAGAGAGAGAGACAGAGACAGAACTAACAGAGAGAGAGAGAAAACAGAGAGAGAGAAAGACAGAGACAGAGAACTAACAGAGAGAGAGAGAGAGAGACAGAGAACTAACAGAGAGAGAGAGAGAGACAGATAACTAACAGAGAGAGAGAGAAAACAGAGAGAGAGAAAGACAGAGACAGAGAACTAACAGAGAGAGAGAGAGAGAGACAGAGAACTAACAGAGAGAGAGAGAGAGAGACAGATAACTAACAGAGAGAGAGAGAAAACAGAGAGAGTAAGACAGAGACAGAGAACTAACAGAGAGAGAGAGAGAGAGAGACAGAGAACTAACAGAGAGAGAAAAAACAGAGAGAGTAAGAGAGAGACAGAGAACTAACAGAGAGAGAGAGAGAGAGAGAGAGACAGAGAACTAACAGAGAGAGAGAGAGAGAGAGAGAGAGACAGAGAACTAACAGAGAGAGAGAAAAAACAGAGAGAGAGAGAGAGTAAGACAGAGACAGAGAACTAACAGAGAGAGAGAGACAGAGAACTAACAGAGAGAGAGAGAGAAAACAGAGAGAGAGAGTAAGACAGAGACAGAGAACTAACAGAGAGAGAGAGAGACAGAGAACTAACAGAGAGAGAGAGAGACAGAGAACTAACAGAGAGAGAGAGAGAAAACAGAGAGAGAGAGTAAGACAGAGACAGAGAACTAACAGAGAGAGAGAGAGAGAAAACAGAGAGAGAGAGTAAGACAGAGACAGAGAACTGACAGAGAGAGAGAGAGAGAGAGTAAGACAGAGACAGAGAACTGACAGAGAGAGAGAGAGAGAGAGTAAGACAGAGACAGAGAACTAACAGAGAGAGAGAACTAACAGAGAGAGAGAGAGAGAGAGAGAGAGAGTGTTAGTGGGGCCGTTCAGTAATGTTCCAATGCGGGCACTGGTTTCTACTTACTGCAAGTAGCCCCCTGTCGCTGTCGTAAAGTTTGGTGGAGGGGGGATTATGGTGTGGGGATGTTGTTCAGGAGCTGGGCTCCGCCCCTTAGTTCCAGTGAGAGGAACTCTTAATGCTTCAGCAGACCAAGAGACCCTAGACCATTCCATGCTACCAACTTTGTGGGGACAGTTTGGGGACGGCCCCTTCCTGTTCCAACATGGCGGCACACCAGTGCACAGAGCAAGCTCCATAAAGACACGGATGGGCGAGTCTGGTGTGGAGGAACTGGACTGGCCTGCACAGAGTCCTGACCTCCACCCTCTGGGATGGATTAGAGCGGAGACTGCGAGCCAGGCCTTCTCGTCCAACATCAGGGTCTGACCTCACAAAAAGCGCTTCTGGAAGAATGGTGAGAAATTCCCATAAGCACATTCCCAAGCCTAGTGGAAAGCCTTCCCAGAAGAGCTGAAGCTGGTGTGGATGTAAAGGGTGGGCCGACATCATATTAGACCCTATGGATTAAGAATGGGGTGTCACTCAAGTTCATACGTGTGGCAGTGTAGCGTATGTTTGTGTTGTGGTTATACACAGTGGTGTACGTATCCTGGAAGTCTCGGGAATTCTGAAAATCAAAGTACGTTCCTGGCACTGGATCGTTTTCCCAAGAATCGGGATTAAGCCGAGGCCGGAGAACTCTTAAATAGATTAAAACCGAATGTGGACGTGACAGTAAAGCTGCTTTGAGTTGAGCTGAGACAAAGAGAGAGAGAGAGAGAGCGATAAAGACAGAGGCAGAGTCGAGGCATTCTCTTTAACCTCCTCTCTCCTCAGCCAGAGGCTGTCTGCTTCGCCATCTGTGTCTGCAAAAGTGCCTGAAATTCATTAACGTTCAGAGCGCGAGAGCGGACTGCAGACGCCGCCGCTGCCTCTGCTCTGCGGGGGGACAAAGAGACAGAGAAAACGAGGCGGAGACACAGAGCGAGGGGCGAAAGATGGGGGAGAGAGAGAGAGGGAACGGGGGGAAAGTCTCAATCGCTACAGTTGGCTCTTTGAGGCTGTCAGGGGGGCTGACTAAAGATCCAGCTTTGTGTGACACATCTGTACAAAATCTCTGTCACTCACTTCCTGGCGGGGTTTTTATCTCCAGCCCAGGGGGGGTCTCTCTTCTCTTTTTTCCTCCTTCGTTCTCTCCCTCTCTCTCTCTCTGTCTCCTCTCCGCCCTTGTCTTTCTCCTCCCCGCCCTTCTCCGGCTCCTGCTCTCCGGGGATCGGAGCTGCAAGGGGCCGCGAGAGAGTCTTGTCGAACGTGTGAGCTCAGATAAGCTGGGGAATTAGAGGCAGGGGATCAGCCGCGGTGTCAGTGATGAGTTCACGGAGCACGCGAGGAAATGGGAACAGACACGGCCCCCCCCAAAACCCCATCACCCCCCTCCCAGACCTGCTCTGCTCCTGCCGCTAGCTATCAAAGCGGGTTTGGCCGAAAATCAAATCAGGTTTTCCTCCTTAAACCCAACGGTAGTCGACCAGCCGAGGCAAGTTTGGGGTCTGGCGTTGGCCTCTACAGTTGTGCACTGGAGGTACGTTAGGCTAATGTAGCTAACAAGTCATGGACGCTAAGATCCCACCAATTAGGGCCGTGCAAACTGAATCCCTGAACCTTCCCATGCTCGCCTGAACACCGAGTTGTAATGTCGGTTTGGTTTCTGATGCTGTAACCAGGGTACCCAGACATCCCAGGATCCAATATGGCGGCCGCTGCTGGTTTTAGCCATGCGGCATGCGCAGTGGATGGGCCGTGCATGCTTATCCCCACCCCATATGGTGCCACGGCGACAGCGTGTCTGTCAACATCAAACACAAGCCCCTTTAACAGAGTAAAACTTTTGGGCAGTGTTCAGCGAATTTATCATGCTCGGTATCAACCAACTAACCAACCGATGAACTCCTCGCAAGCTCTTTGTTCTCAAAGGGAAAATTCCCAGAGCCCTAAATTCCCAGGGTTCTATATCCGCCTTTATTTCCTTATTGAAATTTCTCAGCAACAGCCCCAATATTCCCCTGGCCCTATATTCCCTCTTTGGAATTTATGAATCAGCCCTATATACCCAGGGTCCAAAGTCCCCAGGCTCCTTTACCCCCTCATTGAAATGTTCCCATGTAGCCTCAGCTTTATTTCCTCAACATGAAAACAAGAGTGATGGAATAAAGGGCTTTGGGAAAAGGTGCTGGCAACATGGGGACCTGGGGACCAAAGACATGGGAATGACTCGATTTCTGGGGTCCTATATTCCCATAGGTTCCTGAGAAAGTTCAAGTTTCAGTTTTTGTTTTTTGTTCATGTGGAACCTGGCAACATAGGGACTTAGAAAATTGGACCCCAGGAAAATATGGTTCTAGGGATAATAGGGTCTTGGGAACATAAGGCCTTGGAAATATAGGGATGTAAGCACATTAGACCCTAGGAACATGGGATCCTGGATACTTAGGGTCTTGGTAACTTACAGCTCTGGGAAAACAGGGTCCTGGGGACATGAGACCCTGGGAACATACAGCTCGGGGGAAAATAGGGTCCTGAGTACTAAGGAGCCTGGCAACATAGGGCCTGGGAAAAACAGGGTCCTATGAACATTGGGCCCCAAGGAACATAGCATCCTGGAATAGGGCCCTGGTCACATACAGCTCTGGGAATATAGTTTCCTGGTAACCAAGAAGCCAGGAAGGCCCTGGAAATATAGACTGCTGAGAACATTAGACCCCAGGAACATAGGATCTTGGATACTTAGGGTCTTGGTGGCTTAAAGCTCCGGGAAAACAGGATCCTGGGAACAACAGAACCTGGCAACACAGAACATTGGAAACCCTTGGACCCTTGTAACATACAGCTCAGGGAAAATAGGGTTCTGAGTACTAAGGAGCCTGGCAAAATAGGGCCTGGGAAAAACAGGGACCTATGAACATTGGGCCCCAAGAACATAGCATACAGCTCTGGGAAAATAGTCTCCTGGGAACCAAGAAGCCAGGAAGGCCCTGGAAATATAGAGTGCTGAGAACATTAGACCCCAGGAACATAGGATCCTGTGAATATATGACCTTGAGAACATAGAATCCTGAGAACACAAGGTTCTAGGAAGAGAAGTGCCTTCATTAGTCCAGGGTTCTAGAAGTTTTAGATGCCAGATGACGTGACGTGGCCTTGCTGGCGTGTGGTGCCCTTTAAGCATGCTAACTGTGCTACCTTGGTAGCCACATTGCAGTACTGAAGGAGCTAACTCTCAGACGCCAAAAATGATCAACTACGTGCGGTGTAGGTGGGTCATCTGGATGGCAGAGACAGAGCCCACCCCATGCAGGATAGGAAGGTCAACATGTTGGCACCTCACTGCAAAGCAAAAAGGATATCTCTGCCAGTAAGAGCCCACTCCAGCTTCTTCTTAAATCAGCATCTCCACATGTACAGCAGGTTCTCAGTGAGGAACCGAAGGTCGGGTTCTAGCTTTACCGGCAGATACAGTGAGCGTCTGGTTCATAAGAACAAGGTCCAGCAGCAAACACACAGGACAACACAGCTACAGACTGGCAGAGGGCCAAACCCACTCTCTACTGACCGTGATGAGCGCCACCTCATTCCAATGCCCCTTACCCACCGTAAGATGACCTCGAGTGACCTACAGAGAGACTGGCGAGCGGTGGCTGGGGTGAAGTAGTAGAAGGGATAAGGAAGCATGCCAAAGACAGGTGAAGGCCAACATCTGGTATTCCCAACAGCTGATTGGGAATAACGTAGCACATGGCATTAGCTAACATTAGCTAATCGCTAACAGATCCCAACGTGTGCTCTTCTGTTTATTATGATACAGTGGTGTCTCAATTAGAGTCACCAGCTGACACTTTAGCAGCAAGCTAAAATATTAGCCACATGCTAACACACGAACCACAGGCTAGCACGCTAGCCTTGATACATGGTATCACATGATGCAATAGAATACCATGTGCTATACTGGTATATCCTTGCCAACCGTTACCTTGGGCACAGTTCAGTGATGTTAGACGCCTGGCAGTGGCATCTCCATCCCATTACTCCAAAACGTTAGTGCTACGTAGTGTGAGGACACGGTCGTAGTTCCCGATTTGAGGTGTTACTCAAAGAGTTGGACTCGAATCCGAGCACAAAGATCAGGTTCCCAGGGAAATGTGTCCACCCACTGATTTGATTAGCTGCTTGCGGGCAGCCCCAGGGCTCCTGATGTTGGAGGGGAATGGGGATGTTCAGATGGCGTGTTAATCTTTCTTCACACCTCTCAGAAATCCGCGAAATGCTTTTTGATCGAGGAAGGCCGGCTGTGTTGTGACACCGGCCCTGATCTGAGTCTGAGGCTGTAATGTGACTGAATCGTTATGGCTTTCCACGTTGCTCGTCTATTGGATTCGGGCTGGCATCGTGACTGGCATTCATGAGGGGGATGCTTGTTGTTTTATTTATGTTCGGGGGGGACAAGCTCGCAGGCTTGATGCTTCTGAAGTCAGAGCGCGAGAGCCGGGTGCTGGGGAAACGAGAAAGAGGCATCTGAAAGCATGGAGACGCACATGGACTCCAGAGCCCGGCGGTCCCTGTGGGCACTGGCAGGTTCCTTTGTGGGGCACTGATAAAAGCCAACCAAAGACATATGCTGGTGCACTGAATCCCCTCTGATTGTGGACAGATCTAAACGCTCCAGTGCACTGCTTCCCTCTGGAAGGCTGGATCTTTGGGATATAAGCGTATTAGTGTACAAGCACAATTAGGGGTTGCGCCGGCTTTAATCCCACCTCAGTCCGTCACGTGATGGGGGGTCAATGTGAGGTACAAGTTGGACAGGTTGTGGGGGCAGGTGCTTTGTTCGCTGTGCCAGGAATAAGGACTCATCGGAGAGTCAGGAGTGGGGTTGGAGACCCCTATTGTACGGCGTCATTTTTGTTTGTTCATAGTTCAGGTGGCGCTGAGATACAAACAGTTCTCAAATTCTATTGGGTCATTTTTGAGCTCCATAGTAGGTGTTTCCAATAAAGTGGCCAGTGAGTGAAGGTACAAGGGAGGTGTTTCTGATAAAGTGGCCAGTTAGTGAAATTACATGGTAGGTGTTTCCAATAAAGTGGCCAGTAAGTGGAAGCACATGGTTGGTGTTTCTAATAGAGTGGCCAGTGAGTGGAAGCACATGGTTGGTGTTTCTAATAAAGTGGCCAGTGCGTGGAAGCACAAGGTAGGTGTTTCTAATAAAGTGGCCAGTGAGTGAAGGCACAAGGGAGGTGTTTCTAATAAAGTGGCCAGTGAGTGGAAGTACAAAGTAGGTGTTTCTAATAAAGTGGCCAGTGAGTGGAAGCACAAGGTTGGTGTTTCTAATAAAGTGGCCAGTGAGTGGAAGCACAAGGGAGGTGTTTCTAATAAAGTGGCCAGTGAGTAGAAGCACAGGGTTGGTGTTTCTAATAAAGTGGCCAGTGAGTGGAAGCACAAGGGAGGTGTTTCTAATAAAGTGGCCAGTGAGTAGAAGCACAGGGTTGGTGTTTCTAATAAAGTGGCCAGTGAGTGAAGGTACAAGGGAGATGTTTCTAATAAAGTGGCCAGTGAGTGGAAGTACAAAGTAGGTGTTTCCAATAAAGTGGCCAGTGAGTGGAAGCACAAGGCAGGTGTTTCTAATAAAGTGGCCAGTTAGTGGAAGTACAAGGGAGGTGTTTCCAATAAAGTGGCCAGTGAGTGGAAGCACAAGGTTGGTGTTTCTAATAAAGTGGCCAGTGAGTGAAGGTAAAAGGTAGGTGTTTCTGATAAAGTGGCCAGTTAGTGAAATTACATGGTAGGTGTTTCCAATAAAGTGGCCAGTAAGTGGAAGCACAAGGGAGGTGTTTCTAATAAAGTGGCCAGTTAGTGGAAGCACATGGTTGGTGTTTCTAATAAAGTGGCCAGTGAGTGGAAGTACAGAGTAGGTGTTTCCAATAAAGTGTCCATTATGTGCAAGTAAAAGGGAGGTGTTTCTGATAAAGTGGCCAGGTAGGGATCTGCTGCTGTCTGAGGGAGGAACGTCCACATTAATGCACTGTCAGGTGAAGAGTTCAGGATCACTTGGGACCTGACTGAGGAGTTACGGAGGTTCAGGTCCAGATGTAACGACTGTACGCGTCGGATTTCTGCTCGGAGAGTTTGGGCCGTGCAAAAAGAGGCAGGGTAAATCAGACAGCTGACTCGGTTATTAGAATACCACCGAGACTGACTCATGTCTGTGCTTTTATGTAATCAAGCAGATGAGGTGTTCACCAGGCGCCGCATGCGTTTGATTACCGCCTTAGCTAATACCTCTTGAATGCCAATAAATGGCAATGTCTCTATGAATACTCAGGGCACCAGACATGAATATGAACAACCTGGGCACAAAGGAAATTTCCATTCATATTACCAGCAGGCGAATGCGGGGGATTCGGGGGTCCGCGGTTACAGCTAACACAATCAGTCAGATATTGTTTTACTGCTTCAATGTATAGAGCACATGCCCCACTTCATTACAGGCACCTGCTTTACTACACCCACTTGCTGGTGTCCACTTACGATGCCCAGTGTATGCCAACCATCCTTTAGCCCATCATCGCTGGGTTTCTAACGTGGTGTGTAAACACCCCAGCAACAGCGCTGTGCCTGATACACTCATATCAGTGTCACACACACCGTCACCGCTGTGCTGAGAGTAATATCTGGACAACAGCCGGCCTGTGGTCAGAAACCTAGCGGCGGTGAATAGGGGAGTGGGGGTCCGATCAACTGTGGAGCAACAGACCACAGTCTGTAACTGGACACCTACATTTAGGGTTTATAGGGAGATGGCGATAAGTGGAGGCACTTAGTATGTGTTTCTAATAAAGTGGCCTGAGAGTGGAAGTGCAAGGTTGGCGTTTCTAATAAAGTGGCCAGTTAGTGGAAGCACAAGGTTGGCGTTTCTAATAAAGTGGCCAGTTAGTGGAAGCACAAGGTTGGCGTTTCTAATAAAGTGGCCAGTTAGTGGAAGCACAAGGTGGGTGTTTCTAATAAAGTGGCCAGTGAGTGGAAGCACAAGGTTGGTGTTTCTAATAAAGTGGCCAGTGAAGGAAGGTAAAAGGGAGGTGTTTCTGATAAAGTGGCCAGTTAGTGAAATTACATGGTAGGTGTTTCCAATAAAGTGGCCAGTAAGTGGAAGCACAAGGTTGGCGTTTCTAATAAAGTGGCCAGTTAGTGGAAGCACAAGGTTGGCGTTTCTAATAAAGTGGCCAGTTAGTGGAAGAACAAGGTGGGTGTTTCTAATAAAGTGGCCAGTTAGTGGAAGTACAAGGTGGGTGTTTCTAATAAAGTGGCCAGTGAGTGGAAGCACAAGGTGGGTGTTTCTAATAAAGTGGCCAGATAGTGGATGTGCAAGGATGGTGTTTCTAATAAAGTGGCCAGTGTGTGGGAGTACAAGGTGGGTGTTTCTAATAAAGTGGCCAGTGAGTGGAAGCACAAGGTTGGTGTTTCTAATAAAGTGGCCAGTTTGTGTTAGCACAAGGTGGGTGTTTCTAATAAAGTGGCCAGTAGGTGGAAGCACAAGGTTGGTGTTTCTAATAAACTGGCCAGTTTGTGTTAGCACAAGGTGGGTGTTTCCAATAAAGTGGCCAGTTTGTGTAAGCACAAGGTGGGTGTTTCTAATAAAGTGGCCAGTTTGTGTAAGCACAAGGTGGGTGTTTCTAATAAAGTGGCCAGTGAGTGGAAGCACAAGGTTGGTGTTTCTAATATAGTGGCCAGTTTGTGTTAGCACAAGGTTGGTGTTTCTAATAAAGTGGCCAGTGAGTGGAAGCACAAGGTGGGTGTTTCTAATAAAGTGGCCAGTGAGTGGAAGCACAAGGCTGGTGTTTCTAATAAAGTGGCCAGTTTGTGTCAGCACAAGGTAGGTGTTTCTAATAAAGTGGCCAGTAGGTGGAAGCACAAGGTTGGTGTTTCTAATAAACTGGCCAGTTTGTGTTAGCACAAGGTGGGTGTTTCCAATAAAGTGGCCAGTTTGTGTAAGCACAAGGTGGGTGTTTCTAATAAAGTGGCCATGATCAGTTGCACACATGCTGATACTCACTGCTGTGTATCCCCTGTAGTCTTATGCATATATAGGGACGTACATACAGCGCCAGCCCGCCCAACACCCTCGGCTAACAACACACAGACTCAATCAGTCTGCAGGCGCGGTATAAAACCCGTAATGATAGCGCTCCTGAATGAAAGACAGAAGCGACGAGCATTGTGCTCCTCTCCTCCAATCCCCTCTCCACCAGCTCCGAGAGTAAATTAAATAGCTGTCTATCGATTGCAGGCCTCTAATGGGCCTTCCCTCTCAAAAGCCGAGACATTAAAAAAAACGCGTGGTTGTTCAGGCGGGTGTCTGGTGAGGACGGTTTGTCTGGCCTGGAGCTTCACGAGGACGGGAGCGTTGCTGTGGTGAGGATTGTGGCGTTGTCAAGGGGAGCCAGGCTCTTGCACAAGTACCCTTTGCCTCAACGACGAAGAACAAAACGAGCGAAAGACGGGAAAGGGCAAAAATGCGTGAAGTGCGTCATGCGGAGGCATGCCAGGGAACTCTGGGAGCTCTAGCGACGGTTCGGGAAAGAGCTGCTTGTGTTTCAGTGGCAGATTCCCATGTGAGTGAGCATCGCTGACGGTCTCTGGGTATCTGCTATCAGAGCTCGAGTTCGAGTTCTAGACAGTCAGTTGGAGACGCTCCAGGTTTGGTCTGGAGATCACCAGTGGAGCTCGTAACATGGACAGCGAAGGTGTATTACATACATTATAGATACATTATTATGTGTTTATAACATGTTATAGCATGCCGAAGCAGTCACCTTGTGTGTTTAAGGTGGTAGTAACTTCAGGCTCCTGCAGATGGCGCTGCTGTACGAGGATGATGGAGCTGTAAATCCCTGTGGGGTGTGAGTGACGGGATCCATAGATTGGAAAGAGGTGCTACAGTGCAGGGAGTGTCTCACAGGGAGTGGCCAGTGAGTGGAAGTACAAGGTTGGTGTTTCTAATAAAGTGGCCAGTTAGTAGAAGCACAAGGTGGGTGTTTCCAATAAAGTGGCCAGTGAGTGGAAGCACAAGGTGGGTGTTTCTGATAAAGTGGCCAGTGAGTAGAAGCACAAGGATTGTGTTTCTAATAAAGTGGCCAGTGGATGGAAGCACAAGGTGGGTGTTTCTAATAAAGTGGCCAGTGAGTGGAAGCACAAGGTTGGTGTTTCTAATAAAGTGGCCAGTTAGTCGAAGTACAAGGATGGTGTTTCTAATAAAGTGGCCAGTGGATGGAAGCACAAGGTGGGTGTTTCTAATAAAGTGGCCAGTTAGTGGAAGCACAAGGTGGGTGTTTCTAATAAAGTGGCCAGTTAGTGGAAGTACAAGGTTGGTGTTTCTAATAAAGTGGCCAGTGAGTGGAAGTTTAAGGTGGGTGTTTCTAATAAAGTGGCCAGTTAGTGGAAGTACAAGGTTGGTGTTTCTAATAAAGTGGCCAGTGAGTGGAAGTGCAAGGATGGTGTTTCCAATAAAGTGGCCAGTGAGTGGAAGCACAAGGTGGGTGTTTCCAATAAAGTGGCCAGTGAGTGGAAGTTTAAGGTAGGTGTTTCCAATAAAGTGGCCAGTAAGTGGAAGCACAAGGTTGGTGTTTCTAATAAAGTGGCCAGTTAGTAGAAGCACAAGGTTGGTGTTTCTAATAAAGTGGCCAGTGAGTGGAAGTTTAAGGTAGGTGTTTCTGATCTTCACCGTAGCTTCATGCTCAGACTGAAGTCAGAAGGGGGTTCGGGGGATGGGGTTTGATGGGCACATGGTGTTGTAATGTAATATTTGAGAGCGGTGGTCAAAGAAAGCCCACTGATATACTAACTCTACACTGCGTCAAAATATTCAGGACCCCAACCCTGAAGGCCCAGCCCTGAAAACGCCCCTGGGTGCGAAACACAATTCTGGAAATGCCATAGCATGAATAACCGTATACGCCTCACTTTACCTTTAGCTGACAGATACAGCTTACAAGCTAATGGGGTTATTACATCACATGTGGCGGGGGCTCTGAGGGTCTGTAGACCTGTAGGCTGGACTGGTATATGAAGCTAAGCAAGCCTATCACTGCTCAGTGAATAGATGGGTGACCATACTTCATTCTGGGGTGGGTTGACGGCCTGTCCTATACACGCTGGGATCGGTTTCAGCATCCCCCCATGAAGTAGAAGGATAAGCAGCTCAGATGATGAACAAACATCATATGTATATAATAACAATCTATAACCATGACGCCAAATCTACGAGTATTCATGAGTGGACCGGTTTGCTAGTCATGTAGCACTCTGCAAGCTGGCACTGATGCTATAATGTGTTATGAACACTACTTATGATATAACATATGTTCAATTCAAAATGCATGTAACACATACAGGGGATGGACAATGAAACTGAAACACCTGGTTTTAGACCACAGTCATTTATTAGTATGGTGTAGGGCCTCCTTTTGCGGCCAGTACAGCGTCAGTTGGTCTTGGGAATGACCTATACTGCGTCCTGCACAGTGGTCAGAGGGAGTTAAGCCATTCTTCTTGCAGGATAGTGGCCAGGTCACTACGTGATGCTGGTGGAGGTTCGTCCTTCTTGGTGGTATGCTGACATTACCCTGGATACCGTGGCTCTTGATACATCACAAAGACTTGCTGTCTTGGTCACAGATGCGCCAGCAAGACGTGCACCAACAATCTGTCCTCTTTTGAACTCTGGTATGTCCCATAATGCTGTGTGCATTGCAGTATTTTGAGCAGAACTGAGCTCTTACCTGCTAACTGAACCTTCACACTCTGCTCTTACTGGTGCAATTAATGAAGATTGGCCACCAGGCTGGTCCAATTTAGCCATGAGACCTCCCACACTAAAACGACATTTCAGTTTCATTGTCCCACCCCTGTAGCTGTAGCATATGATATATTCATAATGCCTCATAAGACATGGTATTCATAGATAGTGTTACTGATGCTTTACTTGCATTCTTAAAAATGAAAGGTGTTTCCGATAAAGTGGCCAGTGCATGAGCAACCTATGAAATGCATAATCTGTGGTCAAATCGACAAGAGATCCAACAAACTCCTGCAGTTCATTTGTTTTTATGCTTTTTTATCACCGTCTGTTGCTATACATATCGTCGCTGTCCAAAGAAAAACATGTATCTCCATTTTTGTTGATTTTTACTTTTATGCCTCATGTGATCACATGAGCTGCTGTTTACACTGTGTGAAAAATTCCTGAAGAATGGACCAACAGAAATGGCCTAAAACTGCTTGGAAAGACGTCTGGTTCCATTGACTTCCATTCAAATGAATGAGGTTTTTGGCCTCTCCTGTAAAGTTGCCATTTTGGAGATACCTGTTTTTCTTTGGACAGCGACGATATGTAATAACATAGTTATACACAGTTATTACATACTTATTACACAAGCTTTTACGTTTACATTTGATTTACGCTGTCTTGTTGTTTAGCTGTTGCGGTATCTGTGCAGTCTCCCAGCTGTTTTCATCTAAAATCATAACATATCATTCTGTTATTCCAGACGTTTAAGAGTTAAACCCTAGACTGGAGTTGAAAACGTTGAGAAAGGTTTCATAGCTGGCGTGTTGACTTGACGGCGTTAGAGCAGGATGAACACTACTGTGTGCTGGGTGAGGGCCCTCCAGGGTTCGGTGTGCCGTAATTGGAACTTATTGGATAATAAGGCTGGTACTGTCATGAGAGCCGGTCAGTGGCAGAGCTAGTTGGCAGTGGGGATGCTGAGCTAAGGGTACAGGAGGCCGTGCCTGGGGGGAACGGGGTAACAGCAGCAGGGTGGAGGATGTGTAAATGTACAGCTGAGAGGGAACCGTGGATGTATCCGGCATTACACTCCCTCGCTCGTTTTCCCTCTCACTCGCTCCGGCGCCAGTTCCATGCCTTGTGTTCTGCTCTCCCACCTCTCTCTTGCCCCCCGGGGTTCCCTCCTAAGCAGGTGTTAGCTGGTTCGAGCTCCCCAAGGTAATTTGGTTTTGTTCTAGGCGCAAGTGCTGGAGTACTGAATTATCCTGACAAACCCAGGGGCTCCTGGGTAGCAGGCCTCCCAGCAGAGGTGCCCGAATGATGAAGCTGGTGCTGCAGGTGCACCTCTGGTGTTGTAAGTGCAGCCATTGTTTTTACTCAATAGAAATATGCACATGTGACTGTGGGAGCATAATGTGTAAGGCACTATGTGGTCAAAAGTATGGGGACACCTCTTAAAATTGTTTCAAAAGTGTTTCAGCCACACCCTTAGCCGGCAGGTCTATAAAATAAAATAGATAGACATCTATAGATGAGCAGTGGCAGTAGAATGTGTTGGGCTGAGGAGCTCAGTGACTTAAAATGTGGCACAAGTCAGGAACGATCTTGCTAGATCTGCAATCACGGTAAAGTTTGGTGCAGGGGGGATAATGGTCCGGGGCTACGGTAATGTTTGGTGTAGGGGGGATAATTGTCCGGGGCTACAGTATGGGTTTGGTGTAGGGGGATAATGGTCTGCGGCTACAGTACAAGTTTGGTGTAGGGGGGATAATGGTCTGAGGCTACAGTACAGGTTTGGTGCGGTGGGGTTAATGGTCTGGGGCTACAGTACAGGTTTAGTGCAGGGGGGATAATGGTCTGGGGCTACGGTAATGTTTGGTTTAGGGGCATAATGGTCTGGGGCTACGGTAAAGTTTGGTGCAGGGGGTAATGGTCTGGGGCTACGGTAAAGTTTGGTGTAGGGGGATAATGGTCCGGGGCTACAGTACGGGTTTGATGTAGGGGAGATAATGGTCTGGGGCTACGGAAAAGTTTGGTGTAGGGGATAATGGTCTGGTGCTACAGTAAAGTTTAGTGTAGGGGATAATGATCTGGTGCTAGAGTACAGGTTTGGTGTAGGGGGATAATGGTCTGGGGCTACGGTACAGGTTTGGTGTAGGGAAGATAATGGTCTGGGGCTACGGAAAAGTTTGGTGTAGGGGGTATAATGGTCTGGGGCTACGGTTAAGCTTGGTGTAGGGGTATAATGGTCTGGGGCTATGGTAAAGTTTGGTGTAGGGGATAATGGTCTGGGGCTACAGTAAAGCTTGGTGTAGGGGGATAATGGTCTGGTGCTATGGTAAAGCTTGGTGTAGGGGGTATAATGGTCTGGGGCTACGGTAAAGCTTGGTGTAGGGGGTATAATGGTCTGGGGCTACAGTACAGGTTTGGTGCAAGGGGGAATAATGGTCTAGGGCTACGGTAAGGTTTGGTGTAGGGGGTATAATGGTCTGGGGCTAGAGTACAGGTTTGGTGCAAGGGGGATAATGGTCTGGGGCTACGGTAAGGTTTGGTGTAGGGGGTATAATGGTCTGGGGCTAGAGTACAGGTTTGGTGCAAGGGGGATAATGGTCTGGGGCTACGGTAAGGTTTGGTGTAGGGGGTATAATTGTGTGGGGCTAGAGTACAGGTTTGGTGCAAGGGGGATAATGGTCTGGGGCTACGGTAAGGTTTGGTGTAGGGGGTATAATGGTCTGGGGCTAGAGTACAGGTTTGGTGCAAGGGGGATAATGGTCTGGGGCTACGGTAAGGTTTGGTTCTTCAAAGAGCCATCCCCACCATTTCCACTGTCATACACCACCGTCTCCTTCCCTCACCTCTCCCACCCGGCTGAGTCGGTGTACCAAGAGATGTATCCAAGACGCCCCACACAAACGGAATGAGCCTCCGTACTGTTTCTTTAGCTCCGGATCAATCGGAGGCAGATAACAGCGCAGGTTAACTCCCATTTATCAACGTCAGGCGCGGAGCAGCTAGCCGAATTAATGCAGTATGACGGTGTGTTCATGCCGGGGTGGCTTCGGAGGGCCTGAAAAGCGAGCGGAGCGACAACAGCGACTCCGTGTTGTGTATTCTGGTGTCTTGAAAGCAGAACAGAGAGGGTGACATATGGCAGGGAGGTTGGAGCGCTGCTTTTCTCCGTAAGTGGCCTACATTCTCACTGTCAGCGAGTCGCTCCTCCGAGCGTCCCGCCGCACGCCGCGCGCGCTCTGCTAAGACACCGAGCGAGACTGAATTATTAAAAAGCCACAAGCGTCGTACGGCGTGGAGCTGTTAATAAGCTAATTCCATTGTGATGTGCCGCCGAGCTCAGGCACGCGAGAAACTAAACAAAAAGTCAAATGAGATCTAAATGCCAGCTCCGAAAATGAATACAGATTTCTTCCACGGATCCAATTCCGCTGACGCTCATTTTCCGCCGCGCCCGGCTCCTATTTCACGTACTCGCTCTTCCCCTTCGCTTCCTCACTCGTCCTGACTTTTTACCTCCGCCGTTTGTACATGTTCTGACCGTTTCATGTCCTCCATGTCTCAGGCCTGACACTGCAGTGTTTATGGTATCGGGAGAATGTGCTGAATAAGAGTAACTGAACACTGTAGGCTGTGTTAGGAGTCTTGCCCAGAGTATAGCAGACTAGTATAGCATAGGGGGCCTGCACATAAACAGCACCAATAGGACATATTATTATTATTATTATTATTATTATTATTATTATTATTATTATTATTATTATAAATAATCACATGTAGATGGGTATATAAATATATCACAAACATAAGACACATTATTTATATATATATAAAACACTGCAATATTATTAAATGTAGATACTTACATATGTACATGTATAATATAAATACCACATTGCTACATGTAAATATCATTTTATATATATATATGTGCTGTATTTGTATATTTCTATATATATATATATATATATATATATATATATATATATATATATATATATATATATATATATATATAAACACACAAAAAAGCACGAGTATAACATGTAGATACTTATATATGTATATAACACAAATACACCATATTAGTATAACATGTAGATAACATATATATAATACAAAAAAGCACGAGTATAACATGCATATATATATATATATATATATATATGTTTATAACACATATACAGCATAATAGTATAACATATATATATATATATATATATATGTACACATGTATACATATATATAACACAAAAACCGCGTATTAGTATAACGCGTAGATCCTTATATATATATATATATGTGTATATAACACAAATACACCATATTATTACATGTACATACTTACATATATATATATATATATATATATATATATATATATATATATATATATATATATATATTTTTAAAACACATATACAGCATAATAGTATAACGTATACATATATATATATATATATACATATGTAAGTATGTACATGTAATAATATGGTGTATTTGTGTTATACACATATATATAAAGATCTATGTGTTATACTAATACGCGGTATTTGTGTTATATATGTTTATATACGTGTACATATATATATGTTATGTATATGTTATACTATTATGCTGTATATGTGTTATAAACATACATACCATATCATTATATGTACATACTTACATATGTACATGTAATATATATATATATATATATATATATATATATATCTCACCCGTATGTTGGTGTAGCGTGTAGACCTACAGTGTATGTGTATATACGTGAGCTGACTCCGTTGTGATCTGCCTCCGAGTATGAAATTAAACCAACAGTGAGATTCCATCTCTGTAAATAAATCCCGATTTCATTCACGGCTTCAATCCCGCTGCCGCTCCAGCTTCTGTTTCACATACTCTTCCCCCTCTGCCTCCTCCCTCGCCCCGACTTTCCTGCCTCTGCCATTTCTGGTACACGTTCTGACCATTTCTCCTCCTCCATTTTTCACCCCGCCACTTCGGCCTGCCACTTCAGCTCCGCCTGCGCCGTGAAGAAAAGACCCCGGCCTCGGCAGGGCGATGACAGTGCCTCTTTAAAAAAGACTCCGAGTCCCCCCACGGTGACAACTCGGTCAAATGATCTGGACCCCGGGACCAACGGGACCTCGGCCAGCGTTCCCGCTCCTGCTCTCTGTTTGTGTTTCCTTTACTGCGGAGGAAACAACAGTTTAGCTAGTGTATCGATTTCTGAGAGCAGAGGGGGGTTTGAGTTTCTTCTAAGCCAAAACTGGGGTTAAAAAACAGACAGGGCGTCGGGGAGATGGTCCCGGGTGGCGCTCTTGGCAGCGCGCGCCGAGCTGCTTCAATGCTAAAGATCCACGGCCCGTCTATTGAGTCTCGGCTGCCGTTGAAGTCTGGGGCTGCGTATTGACTGATGTGTGCGGAGGGAATGGCGTCGGGAGAGGAGATTGAGTGCTGCGGGAGGCTTTATATGCAGCAGGCGCGCGCCGCCGCTTAAAGGATGGAAGCAGACGTCTGTGTGCCGGTTGGGTGATAGCAGTCAGGTAACAGAGCGGGGTATTATACTCGCGCCTGACAGCTGAGTCTTACTAAGCCTGGTGTATAGCGCTACCTACGTACGCACAGCCAGCTTTGTAAATGAGCCCACTTCAGCCCGAACCAGACATATAGCGAACGCGGTTCTGCACTGTAAGCTGTGGACTGGGAAGCCTGTTCCTCATCCCTCAGGAACTGGCCTTGGGGATCAAGGGACTAAGCTCTAATTGAACTTGGTGGGGTTCTTCTTTAATACAAGAAGAAGAAGAAGGAGGATTGATCAGTTGGTCCAGATTTGGTGGATGCCCTCCCTGGCACAATTCCGAGGAGAATTCCCTGTAGACTGGGATTTCCCCACCGCTGGTAGACCCGTATGACCGTATGCTGCCTCCCTACACCTGCAGATTCAGCTACTTCCTCACACTATGGTCTTCGGCCACGCCCAAATGCTCAGTCGCTCCTGTTAGCCAATCATTAACATCTGCTCTGGAGCGTTTCCCACACATGGAACGAGACTGTAGCACCTCTTCCCAATCTATGGATCCCGTCACTCACACCCCGAAGGGATTTGTAGCCCCGTCATCCTCGTGCAGCAGCGCCATCTGCAGGAGCCTGAAGCTACTACCTCCTTAACCACACAAGGGGACTCATTGTAGATGCATATGTATGTACATAAGGGATAGTACTCTGATGTGGCATAGGGAGCTTGCCTGGCAACCCCAGCCTGGATAGAAGTCCGGATATGGTACCTTACATATTGTCTCCCAACCGGTAACTTTAGAGAAAAGGAAAAAACATTCTGGACTTAGAAGTCCATGTGGTAAATTATTTTTCCAAGGAATTTTTAGCAAGGTGTTTAAGGATATCTGGAACTTTGCAAAGTTACATCATTTGACAGAAGAGTTGACAGGTGTGGTTGGTGTGGCTTGGTGGCTAACCCACCAGGGAGCTACCACACCATCTGGGAGATGGGGGTTCAATTCCCGGTCAGGGTGACTATGCTGTGCTACACCAATAAGAGTCCTTGGGCAAGACTCCTAACACTACACTGGCCCACCTGCAGTATGAGTACTCTTGGAAGTCGCTCTGGATAAGAGCATCAGTGTTTATAACTCATGGGGTGCATTGTTATTACATATAGATACCTGCATATATACTGAATTATACATGTAGGGTATATATGTATGACTCCACTTCCTGGTAGTTTCTAAGATATGGTCGCTGTCCAAAGAAAAGCATGTATCTTCATTTTTGTTGATTTTTATTTTTTTGTCTCATTTGATCACATGACCTGCTGTTTACACTGTGTGTGAATTCCGTGAAGAATGGACCGACAGAAATGGCCCAAATTTGCATGGTAAGACGTCTGGTTCCATTGACTTCCATTCAAATTAAATGAGGTTTTTGGCCTCTCCTGTAAAGTTGCCGTTTTGGAGATACCTGTTTTACTTTGGACAGGGGCGATATGGAAACCTGACTGTCTGCATGTGTGTGTGTGGAGAGGGTGGGCGAGAGGGGTCAACGCAGCCTGGCCGGTGTTAATGGGATCAGGCGTGGAAGAAAAGGGGATCTATCTGCCAGTTAATGTTTAATCCTCTCCTGCCCCAGGCTCCTAGCATCTGATAATCCTCTGGCTGCCTCTCTTCATCACCGAGGTGTCGGAGGGAAGCGCCTCTGTAAATATTTAATTGGCTGCAGCGTGCCACTGTTAATTATGCGGGTGTGCCTCCCCTTTCTCACTCCTCCTCCCACGCCATCCTTCCTTCCTCCTTGCCCTCCCCTCTTCCGTCACCCCTCCGCGTCCTCACGTCTCCTGCTATCTGGCTCCGGTGCCTCACACCGGTGTTCTGTTCTTCTCTTCTGCTCTTCGTTGCTTTTGTCCCGTCGTCTTTTCCACTGGATCCCAGACCATCCCTATAACAGAATTCTGATAGCCCCTGTTTATCCATGGTCAGGACCCCCCCCACAGGACCATCCCAGAGCAGGTAATACGTGAGGGGGGTGGATCATTCTCAGTACTGCAGTGGCACTGGTGGTGGTGTGTATAGCTCGATGGGAATTGGATACGACGATGTATACACCTCTGTCAGAATAGACTAGCCATGCCAACGGGTGAATCTGATTGAACTCCCTATCGGAAAATTTAAAGGGGAATCCTGGAATCCTGGAAAATCGCTGGAAAACGTTGGAATCCCGGTAAAAACTGACCACATCCCGCTTCAGTCTAGCTTGGGGATCTACAAGCTTGTTGTACCGGACTTTCAGGATCGGACTCTGCCTCAAACTGATACGACATCGTAAGAACAGCCACAGCGGCGTGGGGGGGCAGGACTTGTAGAAGAAGAATGCCACTCAGTTGCCCAATCAGAGTGGGTGAGCTGACCACACTGGGAGGCGGGGCTTAAAGAGGCAGGAGCTCCAACACTATCATTCAATGTCTCCTTTAACCAAGTCATATGACTCAAAAAACCTCTTTGCATGTAAGCCCCTCCCCCCACAAGCATGTGTCCACTCACTGTCCACTCTGTTAGACACTCCTACCTTGCTGGTCCACCTTGTAGATGGACAGTCAGAGACGATAGCTCATCTGCTGCTGCACAGTGCAGTGCTGCTCGTCCTCTAGTCCTTCACCAGTGGTCACAGGGTGATGCCCACAGGACGCTGGCCACAGGACGCTGGCCACAGGACGCTGGCCACAGGATGCTGCCCACAGGACGATGCACACAGGACGATGCACACAGGACGATGCCCACAGGATGATGCACACAGGACGATGCCCACAGGACGATGCCCACAGGATGCTGCCCACAGGACGATGCACACAGGACGATGCCCACAGGACGATGCCCACAGGATGCTGCCCACAGGACGATGCACACAGGACGATGCACACAGGATGATGCACACAGGACGATGCCCAAAGGACGATGCCCACAGGACGATGCCCACAGGATGCTGCGCACAGGACGATGCCCACAGGATGCTGCCCACAGGACAATGCCCACAGGACAATGCCCACAGGACGATGCCCACAGGACGATGCCCACAGGACGATGCCCACAGGACGATGCCCACAGGACGATGCCTAAAGGACGATGCCTACAGGACGATGCCCACAGGACACAACTCTAGTGGTAGTTTGCCATAGTTGCAGGATGCTGTAAGCTTCCGTTACTACACCTTCTAGCTCGAGCCCGGTTCTAACGAAGCAGGCTTTGGCCCCCAAGCATTCCTTCCCTGATCGACGGCACTTGGGCGACGATTGTGTCCAATCTGTGGCTGAAGTGTCTCTTTAAGGGGACTGTTGTTGTTATCATGCGCCACTCTTTCCTCACTATGCTGCTCCCCATCTTGTCGGGCCTGCTTTCAAAAGTTTCCCATGTTTATTTGATCGTCAAGGGCAACGAGGAATAGATGTACAGTACAAAGACGGCGAGGCCTCTTCAGTGTCTGGCTCCGGCTAATGACTCTGCGGCGGAAGCAGCGCAATTACAAACCAGAGTATGTAAAAGTCAAGAGGATACAAATCACACTTAAATGAACGTCCCGTGGGTGTCGGGGCGGGGGGCTGGAGGCTGAGGTGGGGGGGATCAAGCCCCGCGGCTATAAATACAAAGCATGGTGAGCAGAAGCAGCACGGACGAGCGTGTCTGCCTGGACGGCAGGAGGTTAGCAACCCCACCACATCGCCGAGCCTTTGAGAGGGGCTGAGCTGTTGAACGTATGCCAGAGTTCCAGAATGATGGGAATTGGCTGGAGGGAATATGGTGCAATTTGGAAAAGAGGAAAAAAACAAAAAGGCTAGACGGCTCATCCACGAGACCCCCACTACCCCCCCCACCCCCCCACCCAGGAGTCAGGCTGATTGAATCTTCCAGCCCATCACAATGGCAGCCAACACAAAGCCGCAAGGTTACATCAATTTAGCTGCAGCTAGCGTGCGGTCTGCCTGACTCGCAGAGCATCTCTCTTCCTCAAACTTTAGCGGGCCCGCCCACGCTCTCCCACCTCCTGCCTCTCTTTACATTCTCCCTATCACTCTCTCTCTCTCTCTCTTCAGCTGTCTCGCTTTCACCTCGCCTCACGCTCTCCCGCAGAAACCACGTCTCACTCTATCATTCATTCATTACGCCGCGCTCTATTCGGCATTGCTCGGGCTCTCTCGCGCGCACTCCCTCACTCGCGCTTCCGAGTTCTCCGTGCACACACGGTGTATTATTGATGTGGAGGGGTGGCGGATGTCTCCCAGGTGTTTTCGCACCTTGTCTGTGATCCTTAACGACCCAATGCCCAGATCTGACAGCGCAGCGTCAGCAGCACAGGACGCGGCGTCCCACAGTCCCGGCCCATACAGGGAGACCGGTGATCATCAGAAGGGATGACCTGGCATGGCTCCAACTCTTCCTTTCCGGCACGGATACCGAAACTTGGAGTATCGACTGGCATGGAGGCGGGAAGTGGGGGTGCCCGGATTTATCTAGGTGCTGCTAGGCCATTGGCATGGGGTTCCAGGCAGTTGCTAAGGTGTTGTTAGGCCATTATTATGGCATCCAAGGTGGTTGCTAAGGTGTTGCTAGGCCATTACCATTGTGTCACAGGTGGTTGTTAAGGAGTTGCTGGGGCATTGCTATAGTATCCAAAATACTTGGTAAGCTGTTTGGCCATTGCCAGGCCATTGCAGTGGTATCCTAGGTGGTTGCTATGATGTTGCTAGGTCATTACTATAGTTCGCCTGGTAGTTGCTAAGAAGTAGCTAGGCCATTGCTATGATGTTCTGGGTGGTTGCTAAGATGTTACAAGGCCATGGCTATGGCATCTGGGGTGGTTGCTTAGGTGTTGCTAGGCCATGTCCCAGGTGGTTGCTAAGGTGTTGCTCGGCTATGGCTGTGTCATCTAAGGTGTTGCTATGTTATTCCAGATGGTTATGAAGGTGTTGCTAGGTTATTGCTATGGCATCAGAGGTGGTTGCTTAGATGTTGCTAGGCCATGTCCCAGGTGGTTGCTAAGGTGTTGCTAGGCCATGGCTATGGCATTCAAGGTGGTTGGTAAGGTGTTGCTATGTTATTCCAGATGGTTGCGAAGGTGTTGCTAGGTTATTGCTATAGTATCCCAGGTAGTTGCTAAGGCATTGATAGGCCATTACTATAGTATCCCAGGGAGTTGCTAAGGTATTGATAGGCCATTGCTGTAGTATCCCAGGTGGTTGCTAGGCTGTGGCTGTGTTATTGCTGTAGTGTCCTGAGTAGTTGCTAAGGTATTGATAGGCCATTGCTATAGTATCCCAGGTAGTTGCTAAGGCATTGATAGGCCATTGCTATAGTATCCCAGGTAGTTGCTAAGGTATTGGTAGGTCATTGCTATAGTATACTGGGTAGTTGCTAAGGCATTGATAGGCCATTGCTAGAGTATCCCGGGTAGTTGCTAAGGTATTGATAGGCCATTGCTATAGTATCCCAGGTAATTGCTAAGGCATTTATAGGCCATTGCTATAGTATCCCGGATAGTTGCTAAGGCATTGATAGGCCATTGCTATAGGATCCCGGGTAGTTGCTAAGGCATTGATAGGCCATTGCTATAGTATCCCAGGTAGTTGCTAAGGTATTGATATGCCATTGCTATAGTATCCCGGGTATTTGCTAAGGTATTGATAGGCCATTGCTATAGTATCCCGGATAGTTGCTAAGGCATTGATAGGCCATTGCTATAGTTTCCCAGGTAGTTGCTAAGGTATTAATAGGCCATTGCTATAGTATCCCTGGTATTTGCTAAGGCATTGATAGGCCATTGCTATAGTATCCCAGGTAGTTGCTAAGGTATTGATAGGCCATTGCTATAGTATCCCCGGTAGTTGCTAAGGTATTGATAGGCCATTGCTATAGTATCCCAGGTAGTTGCTAAGATATTGATAGGCCATTGCTATAGTATCCCGGGTAGTTACTAAGGCATTGATAGGCCATTGCTATAGTATCCCAGGTAGTTGCTAAGGAATTGATAGGCCATTGCTATAGTATCCCAGGTAGTTGCTGAGGTATTGATAGGCCATTGCTATAGTATCCCAGGTAGTTGCTAAGGCATTGATAGGCCATTGCTATAGTATCCCAGGTAGTTGCTAAGGTATTGATAGGCCATTGCTATAGTATCCCAGGTAGTTGCTAAGGTATTGATAGGCCATTGCTATAGTATCCCAGGTAGTTGCTAAGGTATTAATCGGCCAATGCTATAGTATCCCAGGTAGTTGCAAAGGTATTGATAGGCCATTGCTATAGTATCCCGGGTAGTTGCTAAGGTATTCATAAGCCATTGCTATAGTATCCCAGGTAGTTGCTGAGGTATTGATAGGCCATTGCTATAGTATCCCAGGTAGTTGCTAAGGTATTCATAAGCCATTGCTATAGTATCCCAGGTAGTTGCTAGGCTGTGGCTGTGTTATGAAGCCCTGCTCCTTGCCTCTGCATGTGCACTCTAGCTACATTACCGCATATTAAAGTCCCGCTGTTGTTTTCCTGTTCTGTACAGTTCCCATGTGGAAATCTGAGATTTGCTTCCGCCGGTTTATTTATACTTGACTGGACAGGGTGAGGGACGGCACGCGAGCCAAAAAATTGACTTAGCACGCAGGGAATAGGGATGATATCCTGTATTCCCAGAGTAATTCAGCATGTATGAGCGAGCGCCCTCACTAACATACTGCATCAAGCCAGAGAGGCTGCTATTAGAAGCATAGGTGCCAATTGAGCTGTGAAAATGGGAATTGAGTAGGGAATAGGGAATAGCCCCCCCGCCTACACTGTGTGTGTCTGTGTGTGTGTGTTTTGGGGGTTTAGCTTACACACCCATAAGCATGTGTGTTTGTGTGTGCAGGCGGATGCGCGTGAGTGTGTGAATACCGGCGTTGGTGAGGGAGAGCACTGAATTGAATTAACCTCAATACTCCACGTCTAGCGCGCAACTCGGTGAACTGCGGTTGTTCCGCACGGACGGAAAAGCAGCTATTGCAGCAGCCGCAGCTCACGGGCACGCCCGCTTTCATGCATCAAGCACCCTTCCTTCGCTCTCAGCCACACAGACGGAGGTGCGCGCCGCGGTGTGTGCAGCGTGCCGCCTGGCTTCAAGTGCGCAGCGGCTGGCGCTAATGTGATTAGGGCTTTTAGCTGGAGATTTTCAGGGGCGCGCTCCCTCTCTCTCCTTCGACGATCCATTTAGTAAGCAGTTCCTTACCTTACCGGGCTGTCAGATAGGCGCACACTGAATTTCGGAAGTCGGCGGATGAGACGTAAACAAAGTCAACCCACACCCAAAGGGGCTTTGATGTGGAATGCTCTACTGCAGAGATTCTTCCTTGTTCCTTAGTGGCGGTGGTGGTGATGGGAGCCAGGGGTCACCATGTCTACAACACGATTAGAGCCCACCAGTGAACCTACACCTGTTTCTACATGTCATGTTAATGATGCATAGAACTCTTTGGACACCTGGTTCCTATCACCACCACCACTGTAAACAGTTCTGGATTGGCAGGTGTCTCTAGAATGGTCATCAAACCATCCAACATCTGGACTGTTTAATCTACATCCATCATCATCAAAAGAACAGCTGCACCCAGAAGGAGGTGTGGGAGTGCGGTGGTGTTGGGAAGGAGGATAAAGCTGACCAGGATCAATAACTGCTGATAAATGTAGATTGATATGATCAATATTTATTGAGCTACACATACAGAAGTCTGTCTCTCAGTATGGCGTCGGGCCGTCGTGTTTGCTAACCCAACACGCCAGACGTCTCGGCATCATGGAGCTGTAGAGGTTCCTAATGGAGTCCTGTGATAATCCATCCCATGCAGCTTGAACATCCTCACACAGTTCCTGCAGATGGTGCGGTAGGGGTGGAGGTGGAGTGACACCGGGCCTTCTGCATCTTGGTGCTGACCACGGTGCCTCCACACACGGACTCGTTGGGCGTCTCCACCAAGACTAAAGCGGGACTCGTCACTGAAGATGACCCGCTGCCATTCTGAGTCACTCCATGACAGTCTGGTACGACACCACTGCAGTCTTTGGTGATGGTGACGTGGTGTTAAGGACAGTCGTGGTAACGGTCTGTGTGCATGTAGTCCTGCGTGGTGCAGCCGTCTGCCAATGGTGGAGGCACTAACAGGAGGACTCATGGAGGACACCACTGCTCGCCGATTGTCAAACCCACCAAGTTGTGTTCTCACAAGCTTTGCTAAGCTAAGTAGGCTAAATAGATGGAGATACAAGAAGAGAAAGAGAGAGAGAGAGAGAGAGAGAGAAGTACCTGCGTCCCCTCCTTCTAAAAACCCTGCAGGTGATTAAGCAGCCCCCGTCTATTCGAATCAGCCTGATGGGTTTACGCTGCCTGGCAGAGGAAGCAAACTTCATTTAGCGATGTCACTGGCGGTCGTTCCCGACGGTAACACTCAGCAGCTTTTGTGCAGTTTGTGCGTGAGACCGTGACGCGGCACGACAGTGGTGCTCCCCTTTTCATTAGTCACGTGCAGTTTGGCACGTGTCTCCTTCCTCCGAGACTCGCGTCCAAATTAAAAAGCCAGCGGCCGGTCAGCACACAGCGCCGCTTCAGAACCGGGCCCGTCTCCTTCCTCCTCGCTTCAGCTCGCTTGGCACTCTTCTGGCTCACTGGCCTCAAACACCCTTCGACGTCCAAAACCAAGCATGAGCAGTCTGGTTTAGCTGCCCCTGCTAGCGTTCAGGCTAATCACGGTTAGCCTACAAATCAATCAATCAATCAATCAATCAATCAGTCAGTCAGGCAACCAGTCATCCAGTAGTTTAGTAGTTTGGCAAATCAATCAGTCAGTTTAGTTGAATTAGTTCAGTAACTGGTGTGAATCAGTGAGTTGGTGAATCAACCTGTCAGTCAGTGAATCAATTAGGTATTTGTGTGTCAATCAAACAGGTCAGTCAAGATAATAGCCAGTCGTTTAGTAAATCAGTCTGTCAGTCAATAATCAAGATGATGAAACAATCAGTCAGTGGATAAGTAATCAACTCAGATGGGAAAATGAATCATTCAGCCGATCAATGAATCAAAGACTAAGGGAATCGGTGGGTCAGTGAATCAAACAGTCAGGCAGCTAATCAGTGTGTTAGTCTGTGAGTCACTGAGTGAGCGAGTCATAGTTTTAATGAATCAATAAGTCAGTGAGTGAATCAGTGAGTCAGTGAATGGTAAGTAGAATCTATCAACCAATCAATCCATCAATCAGTCAGAGAACCAATCGTTCAGTGAACCAGTGAGTCAGTGAGTCAGTGAATGGTGAATAGGTCCATCAATCAACCAATCAATCAATCAATCCATCAATCAGTCAGAAAACCAATCGTTCAGTGAATCAGTGAGTCAGTGAATGGTGAACAGGTCCATCAATCAACCAATCAATCAATCAATCCATCAATCAGTCAGAGAACCAATCGTTCAGTGAATCAGTGAGTCAGTAAGTCAGTGAATGGTGAATAGGTCCATCAATCAACCAATCAATCAATCAATCCATCAATCAGTCAGAGAACCAATCGTTCAGTGAATCAGTGAGTCAGTGAGTCAGTAAATCAGTCTGTCATCCAGTAAATCAATGTGTTAGTCTGTCAGTCATTGAGTGAGTCATTGTTTTGGTGAGTAGGTCAATCAGTTTATTAGTCTGTGAGTCACTGAGTGAGTGAGTCATAGTTTTAATGAATCAATAAGTCAGTGAGTGAATCAGTGAGTCAGCGAATGGTGAGTAGGTCTGTCAATCTATCAACCAATCAATTGATCCATCCATCAATCAGTCAGAGAACCAATCGTTCAGTGAATCAACGAATCAGTGAGTCAGTGAATGGTGAGTAGGTCCGTCAATCAATCAATCAACCAATCAATCAATCAATCCATCAATCAGTCAGAGAACCAATCTTTCAGTGAGTCAGTGAATCAATCTGTCAACCAGCAAATCAATGTGTTAGTCTGCCAGTCATTGAGTGAGTGAGTCATTGTTTTAATGAATCAATAAGTGAGTGAATCAGTGAGTCAGTGAATGGTGAGTAGGTCAAACAGTTTGTTAGTCTGTGAGTCACTGAGTGAGTGAGTCACAGTTTTAATGAATCAATAAATCAATGAGTGAATCAGTGAGTCAGTGAATGGTGAGTAGGTCCGTCAATCAATCAACCAATCAATCAATCCATCAATCAGTCAGAGAACCAATCGTTCAGTGAATCAGTGAATGGTGAGTAGGTCCGTCAATCAATCAACCAATCAATCAATCCATTAATCAGTCAGAGAACCAATCGTTCAGTGAATCAGGGAGTCAGTGAGTCAGTGAATCAATCTGTCAACCAACAAATCCATGTGTTAGTCTGTCAGTCATTGAGTGAGTGAGTGAGTCATTGTTTTAATGAATCAATAAGTGAGTGAACCAGTGAGTCAGTGAATGGTGAGTAGGTCAATCGATCAATCCATTAGTGAATCAGTGAATCAGTGAATCACTGAATCAATCTGTCATTAAATTAATTGGTCTACCAGTGAATCAGTCCATGAGTTCATTCACTGAGGGACAGTGACTGTTACAGGCCCGCTGAGTGGTACTCTATGCTGCACTTGCTTCCCTCACCCCAACCGCCCCCACCCCACCCCTCAACCCCCACCATAAGCTGGCGTATATTAAACCTTGCGGGCAGGAAGGCCAAATATTGGCTAGGAGTTATTAAGGACAGGGGGTGTTTATGAGTGTGTCTGGAGTGGCTGTTGGAGATGAAGCTGAAGGCAGGCCGTAGCATCAGTGCCACGCTGGCATTCAGAGTCCACGCGGCTCCAGATAGAAGGCTAGAGAGAGAGAGAGAGAGAGCGCGAGCGGGGCCCTGCTTCAGGCACTGCGGTGACAGCACGCTCGGGGCCTGTTCATCAGGGGGAGAAACTGGAGCATATTTCAGGAACCTCTGCCGATAAGAGCCCGCGTCCTCCGTCTTGAGGAATGAAAGAAGGACGGCTGGCGAGGGCCGATTTCATTTCGGGAGCCCGTAGGAGCCTCGTGCAGGAGAACTGTGACGGCATTGTCATGGGCTCTGATGTCATTTGCCGGTCCGTATGCAATCCGCTCGCCTGCGTTTGTGCTTTCATCAGCACCTGCAGATGTAGCGCCCCGGCCGTGTGTGCGGCGGGACAATACGGGCGCAGCCTGTTATTTGTATGCTGGGACGGTGCGCGTGTGATCGTCCGAGCTTGAGCGCGCGCGATCGTGTCCGCGGCTGTCCCTTCATTTCACGCTCTGCCGGCTCTGTGTGAATCCTCTTCCCTGGGCTCATTATCGGTCCTGCTCGCGGAGCGCGTGCGGCCAGGCCGGGTGCACCGCAGCCCAATCATTATTCAAATATACGGAGGGGGGTCAGCACAGGCAGTTCCGCCAACCCCCCCCCTCCGCATGTGTGCTTATTACTCTGTGCTGACAAATAACTGAGCAAACGGCAAAACGAGTGGAGCGATGGCGGACGTGGACGGAGACGATGGCCGCAGACGGGCTAATTGCCCCGTTCTCAAGCTGGGGGTGAGGTAATAGGGCAAAGGCCCACACCAAGCAAGACTCCCATGCAGGAGATGTCAGGCCGAGGATGCTGGGGGGCTCGCTGGCGAGATCACACTGACACTGATGTGGAGCTGGTGCTTTTATTAGCCTACCACCGTGAGCAGCTGGCACTGGGAGACAGTTGGGTGGGAACGTCTTCATAACCGCAGTGCCTGGGTGGGAGGGTGTCGACTGGGGGGGCCGTAAACGGGGGACCTTTTGCGCTTCTAAACTTCAGTAACGCCACCGTTGAGGAGTTCCTGTCTTGCAAGCTGTGTTGGTGTGGGAGGGTGGGGGTGGGGGGTGTTGGCACAAGCAGGCAGGCCGTCTGCTGGTGGAATAACAGCACCATGCTCACCATCTCTCCACTCCTTCTCGTTTCTCTTGGCAGGACCCAGCAGCGTCCAGGCAGCCGAGTTCGGCCACCTGCCCGACAACATTACCGTGCTGGAAGGGGAGAGCGTGATTCTGAGGTGAGTGCGCGCCGTCGCACATGCACTACTGCTCAGCTGGGAGTGGGCTGATATATTAATAATTAATAATCAGTATATGTGGCATTCATCCTTTCATTCCTTTATCCATCACCAACACTGTTCCTTCATCCTTTCATTCCTTTATCCATCACCAACACTGTTCCTTCATCCTTTCATTCCTTTATCCATCACCAACACTGTTCCTTCATCCTTTCATTCCTTTATCCATCACCAACACTGTTCCTTCATCCTTTCATTCCTTTATCCATCACCAACACTGTTCCTTCATCCTTTCATTCCTTTATCCATCACCAACACTGTTCCTTCATCCTTTCATTCCTTTATCCATCACCAACACTGTTCCTTCATCCTTTCATTCCTTTACCCATCACCAACACTGTTCCTTCATCCTTTCATTCCTTTATCCATCACCAACACTGTTCCTTCATCCTTTCATTCCTTTATCCATCACCAACACTGTTCCTTCATCCGTTCATCCTTTATCCATCACCAACACTGTTCCTTCATCCGTTCATCCTTTATCCATCACCAACACTGTTCCTTCATCCTTTCATTCCTTTATCCATCACCAACACTATTCTTTCATCCCTTCATTCCTTTATCCATCACCAACACTGTTCCTTCATCCCTTCATTCCTTTATCTATCACCAACACTGTTTCTTCATCCATTCATTGCTTTATCCATCACCAACACTGTTCCTTCATCCGTTCATTCCTCCATCCATCACCAACACTGTTCCTTCATCCGTTCATTCCTTTATCCATCACCAACACTGTTCCTTCATCCATTCATTCCTTTATCCATCACCAACACTGTTCCTTTATCCGTTCATTCCTTTATCCATCACCAACACTGTTCCTTCATCCATTCATTCCTTTATCCATCACCAGCATTGTTCCTTCATCCGTTCATTCCTTTATCCATCACCAACATTGTTCCTTCATTCATTCATTCCTTTATCTATCACCAACACTGTTCCTTCATCCGTTCATTCCTTTATCCATCACCAGCATTGTTCCTTCATCCGTTCATTCCTTTATCCATCACCAACATTGTTCCTTCATTCATTCATTCCTTTATCCATCACCAACACTGTTCCTTCATCCTTTCATTCCTTTATCCATCACCAACATTGTTCCTTCATTCATTCATTCCTTTATCTATCACCAACACTGTTCCTTCATCCGTTCATTCCTTTATCCATCACCAGCATTGTTCCTTCATCCGTTCATTCCTTTATCCATCACCAACATTGTTCCTTCATTCATTCATTCCTTTATCCATCACCAACACTGTTCCTTCATCCGTTCATTCCTTTATCCATCACCAACATTGTTCCTTCATTCATTCATTCCTTTATCCATCACCAACACTGTTCCTTCATCCCTTCATTCCTTTATCTATCACCAACACTGTTCCTTCATCCATTCATTCCTTTATCTATCACCAACATGGTTCCTTCATCCATTCATTCCTTTATTCATCACCAACATGGTTCCTTCATCCATTCATTCCTTTATCCATCACCAACATTGTCCCTTCATCCATTCATTCCTTTATCCATCACCAACACTGTTCATTCATCCTTTCAGTCCTTTATCCATCACCAACATTGTCCCTTCATCCCTTCATTCCTTTATCCATCACCAACAGTGTTCCTTCATCCCTTCATTCCTTTATCCATCACCAACACTGTTCCTTCATCCATTCATTCCTTTATCCATCACCAAAATTGTTCCTTCATCCATTCATTCCTTTATCCATCACCAACATTGTCCCTTCATGCATTCATTCCTTTATCCATCACCAACACTGTTCCTTCATCCATTCATTCCTTTATCCATCACCAACATTGTCCCTTCATGCATTCATTCCTTTATCCATCACCAACACTGTTCCTTCATTCATTCATTCCTTTTTTCATCACCAACACTGTTCATTCATCCTTTCAGTCCTTTATCCATACACCAACACTGTTCCTTCATCCCTTCATTCCTTTATCCATCACCAACAGTGTTCCTTCATCCCTTCATTCCTTTATCCATCACCAACATTGTCCCTTCATCCATACATTCCTTTATCCATCACCAACAGTGTTCCTTCATCCATTTATTCCTTTATCCATCACCAACATTGTTCCTTCATCCATTCATTCCTTTATCCATCACCAACATTGTCCCTTCATCCATTCATTCCTTTATCCATCACCAACACTGTTCCTTCATCCGTTCATTCCTTTATCCATCACCAACACTGTTCCTTCATCCCTTCATTCCTTTATCCATCACCAACATTGTCCCTTCATCCCTTCATTCCTTTATCCATCACCAACACTATTCCTTCATCCCTTCATTCCTTTATCCATCACCAACACTGTTCCTTCATCCATGAAGGTGGAGAGATACATGTAGCATGTAGTGAGGCAAAAAATCCCCAAAGGAAACTTATTTCATTTTTTCCACTTTATTCCCGTTAATGATATTCCATAGAAACACTGGCGGTGGCTTCCCTGGTGGTTATTAAAACAGCTACATGTGTTGTAGGCATGGTGGTGCCTGACTCCCATCACTGTAAAGAAACCTGAGTCAGTAAGTTTCTCTAGGATGTTTCTCTGGGTGCTTCCAAACCGCATCCATTAACCTTCCTCCATCTGATTTCCTTCGTCTGGGATCTGTCAGGGAGCTGTCACTTGTGAGCCTCGGATTTGTTAGATTTCCAGGGTTTTTTTAAAGTTTAATTTCACTCTCTCGAGTTTCCCGATTGTCAGACAGAAACGACTTGGTTTCAGGCTATCAGCCAGCGACTGAAGCCCTGTCAGATGACATTCCGAGTAGCAGGATCCTAACTGCCAGCGTTCGTCCCTGGCGCAGCCGCTGCGGAGCGCTCTCCTTAGTATTCCGAACACTCGCGCGCGCAGAGCCGACGAGCTCTGATTTGATATCATGATGCGACGAGTGAAAGTCAAAGTCGACATGAATTGGGGCAGGGCGATCTCCTGAGGCTTTCACCCTGGGATGTGCCACTTTTCGCTCCCGTGACGAGACATGGAACTCGCTGCTGACATCTAGTGGCCGACAAATAAAACAACAACCAAAAAAAGCCCATGAAACTCCTCTGTCAAACTGAGACGGGTCAGCAGGCAGTCCTGTGTCATTATCTCTGAGTAGCAAGGCTCATCGAGCAACCGTCATCAACAGCGAGGGAAGGGGAGGTTTCCTTCAGGGCATCGTGAGCGGATACCTGCGTCACCAGTTGAGTCAGGAGGGATAAGAATCCGTCTGAAGGTGGTGATTCAGCTGCGGTGGGTTTAGAATTGACAAGAGGGCGACAAAATAATAGAAACACCACATGCTCATGCTGATTGGCTGCTTTATCAGAAAGACCTATCATGCAAAATATGAAGACCTCCCCTCATAAGACAAATGGCATGTTTGGCTGTGTGTTTAATGTGGTAGTAACATCAGGCTCCTGCAGATGGCGCTGCACTACCATGATGGGGATATAAATGCCTCCGGGGTGTGAGTGACGGGATCCATAGATTGGGAAAAGATGCTACGGTGCAGGGAATGTCTCGTTCCATGTGTGGAAAACGCTCCAGAGCAGATGTTAATGATTGGCTAAAAGGAGTGACTGAGCATGTGGGCGTGGCCAAAGACCATAGTGTGAAGGAAGTAGCTGAAGCTGCAGGTGTATGGAAGCGTACGGTCATACGGGTCTACCAGCAGTGGGGAAATCCCAGTCTACAGGGAATTCTCCTCGGCATTTAATCAGGGAAGGCATCCACCAAATCAGGCATTCACCAGTGTGTTGGTTTACAGTAACTCAGTAAGTGTAATGTGTTAGTGTGCTGTAAGTAGCGTGTTGGTGTACAGTAACTCAGTAAGTGTAATGTGTTAGTGTACTGTAAGTAGTGTGTTGGTGTACAGTAACTCAGTAAGTGTAATGTGTTAGTGTGCTGTAAGTAGCGTGTTGGTGTACAGTAACTCAGTAAGTGTAATGTGTTAGTGTACTGTAAGTAGCATGTTGGTGTACAGTAACTCAGTAAGTGTGATGTGTTAGTGTGCTGTAAGTAGTGTGTTGGTGTACAGTAACTCAGTAAGTGTAATGTGTTAGTGTGCTGTAAGTAGTGTGTCGGTGTACAGTAACTCAGTAAGTGTAATGTGTTAGTGTGCTGTAAGTAGCGTGTTGGTGTACAGTAACTCAGTAAGTGTAATGTGTTAGTGTGCTGTAAGTAGCGTGTTGGTGTACAGTAACTCAGTAAGTGTAATGTGTTAGTGTACTGTAAGTAGCATGTTGGTGTACAGTAACTCAGTAAGTGTGATGTGTTAGTGTGCTGTAAGTAGTGTGTTGGTTTACAGTAACTCAGTAAGTGTAATGTGTTAGTGTGCTGTAAGTAGAGTGTTGGTTTACAGTAACTCAGTAAGTGTAATGTGTTAGTGTGCTGTAAGTAGTGTGTTGGTTTACAGTAACTCAGTAAGTGTAATGCATTAGTGTGCTGTAAGTAGTGTGTTGGTTTACAGTAACTCAGTAAGTGTAATGTGTTAGTGTGCTGTAAGTAGTGTGTCGGTGTACAGTAACTCAGTAAGTGTAATGTGTTAGTGTGCTGTAAGTAGTGTGTCGGTGTACAGTAACTCAGTAAGTGTAATGTGTTAGTGTGCTGTAAGTAGTGTGTTGGTGTACAGTAACTCAGTAAGTGTAATGTGTTAGTGTGCTGTAAGTAGAGTGTTGGTTTACAGTAACTCAGTAAGTGTAATGTGTTAGTGTGCTGTAAGTAGTGTGTTGGTTTACAGTAACTCAGTAAGTGTAATGCGTTAGTGTGCTGTAAGTAGTGTGTTGGTTTACAGTAACTCAGTAAGTGTAATGTGTTAGTGTGCTGTAAGTAGCGTGTTGGTGTACAGTAACTCAGTAAGTGTAATGTGTTAGTGTGCTGTAAGTAGCGTGTTGGTGTACAGTAACTCAGTAAGTGTAATGTGTTAGTGTGCTGTAAGTAGTGTGTTGGTGTACAGTAACTCAGTAAGTGTAATGCGTTAGTGTGCTGTAAGTAGTGTGTCGGTGTACAGTAACTCAGTAAGTGTAATGCGTTAGTGTGCTGTAAGTAGTGTGTTGGTTTACAGTAACTCAGTAAGTGTAATGTGTTAGTGTGCTGTAAGTAGTGTGTCGGTGTACAGTAACTCAGTAAGTGTAATGTGTTAGTGTGCTGTAAGTAGTGTGTTGGTGTACAGTAACTCAGTAAGTGTAATGCGTTAGTGTGCTGTAAGTAGCGTGTCGGTGTACAGTAACTCAGTAAGTGTAATGCGTTAGTGTGCTGTAAGTAGTGTGTCGGTGTACAGTAACTCAGTAAGTGTAATGTGTTAGTGTGCTGTAAGTAGTGTGTTGGTTTACAGTAACTCAGTAAGTGTAATGTGTTAGTGTGCTGTAAGTAGTGTGTTGGTTTACAGTAACTCAGTAAGTGTAATGCGTTAGTGTGCTGTAAGTAGTGTGTTGGTGTGCAGTAACTCAGTATGTGTAATGCGTTAGTGTGCTGTAAGTAGCGCGTGGGTGTACAGTAACTCAGTAAGTGTAATGTGTTAGTGTACTGTAAGTAGTGTGTTGGTGTACAGTAACTCAGTAAGTGTAGTGTGTTAGTGTGCTGTAAGTAGCGTGTTGGTGTACAGTAACTCAGTAAGTGTAATGCGTTAGTGTGCTGTAAGTAGCGTGTTGGTGTACAGTAACTCAGTAAGTGTAATGTGTTGGTGTGCTGTAAGTAGCGTGTTGGTGTACAGTAACTCAGTAAGTGTAATGTGTTAGTGTGCTGTAAGTAGCGTGTTGGTGTACAGTAACTCAGTAAGTGTAATGCGTTAGTGTGCTGTAAGTAGTGTGTTGGTGTACAGTAACTCAGTAAGTGTAATGTGTTGGTGTGCTGTAAGTAGCGTGTTGGTGTGTAGTAATCAGGGTACAGCGTTCACTTTGTTGTGACTGTTGAACAAAGCTTGGTTCTAGCTAATGGAACCTGTTCTCCTCCAGGGTTCTGTTCTTATGATGATGTGAATAGACGTCAGTGTCAGACTAATTACTGTCCTTCTAATAAAAGACTGGACCGTCTGCTGACCGTCCTCCATCATGATGTAGCGTGATCTTAAGTGTGTTATTGACTGTCACATGTGTGTTCGTCCCCATATCCCCGTACCTGCCTACAGGTGTAAGATCGATGAGGAAGTTACCCACAAGGCCTGGCTGAACCGCTCCAACATCCTGTTCGCGGGGACGGATAAGTGGTCACTGGACTCGCGGGTGTCTCTGGTCAACAGTAACGACAGCGACTTCTCCATTCAGATCGAGCGGGTGGCCGTGACGGACGAGGGCCCGTACACGTGCAGCTTCCAGGCGAGGAACCAGCCCCGCATCGCACACGTCTACCTCATCGTCCAGGGTAAGGCCAGTTACTCAGTCCCACTGACTTCCATTCAAATTCAGTGTGGTTTTGGGCCTCTCCTGTAAAGATGCCATTCTGGAGATGCGTGTTTTTCAATGGACGATATTTATGACACTTCACTTGTGGCGTGGGTGGAACCCTCAGTCTGTAGGGACTGGTCAGCTTTTATCTCAGATGGTTTCAGTCAAGAGGATGCTGAATCGGAGACCACCCGGGGTCAATTCGAAATTTTATCGGACCTGGAATTAGCTATATGGATAAAGCTCTGGTCACATGACCATGCGTATGTATCCTGTTGAGGAGCAGTTACTGAGTTACTGTACACCAACACACTACTTACAGCACACTAACACATTACACTTACTGAGTTACTGTACACCAACACGCTACTTACAGCACACTAACGCATTACACTTACTGAGTTACTGTACACCAACACACTACTTACAGCACACTAACGCATTACACTTACTGAGTTACTGTACACCAACACACTACTTACCGCACACTAACGCATTACACTTACTGAGTTACTGTACACCAACACACTACTTACAGCACACTAACGCATTACACTTACTGAGTTACTGTACACCAAGACACTACTTACCGCACACTAACGCATTACACTTACTGAGTTACTGTACACCAACACACTACTTACAGCACACTAACGCATTACACTTACTGAGTTACTATACACCAACACACTACTTACCGCACACTAACGCATTACACTTACTGAGTTACTGTACACCAACACACTACTTACAGCACACTAACGCATTACACTTACTGAGTTACTGTACACCAACACACTACTTACAGCACACTAACACATTACACTTACTGAGTTACTGTACACCGACACGCTACTTACAGCACACTAACGCATTACACTTACTGAGTTACTGTACACCAACACACTACTTACCGCACACTAACGCATTACACTTACTGAGTTACTGTACACCAACACACTACTTACCGCACACTAACGCATTACACTTATTGAGTTACTGTACACCAACACGCTACTTACAACACACTAACACATTACACTTACTGAGTTACTGTACACCAACACACTACTTACAGCACACTAACACACTACACTTACTGAGTTACTGTACACCGACACACTACTTACAGCACACTAACACACTACACTTACTGAGTTACTGTACACCGACACGCTACTTACAGCACACTAACACATTACACTTACTGAGTTACTGTACACCAACACGCCACTTACAGCACACTAACACATTACACTTATTGATTTGCTATACACCAACACGCTACTTACAATACACTAACGCATTACACTTACTGAGTTACTGTACACCGACACGCTACTTACAGCACACTAACACATTACACTTACTGAGTTACTGTACACCAACACACTACTTACAGTACACTAACACATTACACTTACTGAGTTACTGTACACCAACACGCTTCTTACAGTACACTAACACATTACACTTACTGAGTTACTGTACACCAACACTCTACTTACAGCACACTAACGCATTACACTTACTGAGTTACTGTACACCAACACGCTTCTTACAGTACACTAACACATTACACTTACTGAGTTACTGTACACCAACGCGCTACTTACAGCACACTAACACATTACACTTACTGAGTTACTGTACACCAACACACTACTTACAGTACACTAACACATTACACTTACTGAGTTACTGTACACCGACACACTACTTACAGCACACAAACACATTACACTTACTGAGTTACTGTACACCAACACACTACTTACAGCACACTAACACATTACACTTACTGAGTTACTGTACACCAACACGCTACTTACAGTACACTAACACATTACACTTACTGAGTTACTGTACACCAACACACTACTTACAGCACACTAACACATTACACTTACTGAGTTACTGTACACCAACACGCTACTTACAGCACACTAACGCATTACACTTACTGAGTTACTGTACACCAACACGCTACTTACAGCACACTAACACATTACACTTACTGAGTTACTGTACACCAACACACTACTTACAGCACACTAACACATTATACCTACTGAGTTACTGTACACCAACACGCTACTTACAGTACACTAACACATTACACTTACTGAGGTACTGTACACCAACACTCTACCTACAGCACACTAACACATTACACTTACTGAGTTACTGTACACCAACACGCTACTTACAGTACACTAACACATTACACTTACTGAGTTACTGTACACCAACACACTACTTACAGCACACTAACGCATTACACTTACTGAGTTACTGTACACCAACACGCTACTTACAGCACACTAACACATTACACTTACTGAGTTACTGTACACCAACACACTACTTACATTACACTAACGCATTACACTTACTGAGTTACTGTACACCAACACGCTACTTACAGTACACTAACACATTACACTTACTGAGTTACTGTACACCAACACACTACTTACAGCACACTAACACATTACACTTACTGAGTTACTGTACACCAACACGCTACTTACAGTACACTAACACATTACACTTACTGAGTTACTGTACACCAACACACTACTTACAGCACACTAACACATTACACTTACTGAGTTACTGTACACCAACACGCTACTTACAGTACACTAACACATTACACTTACTGAGTTACTGTACACCAACACGCTACTTACAGCACACTAACACATTACACTTACTGAGTTACTGTACACCAACACACTACTTACAGCACACTAACACATTACACTTACTGAGTTACTGTACACCAACACACTACTTACAGCACACTAACACATTACACTTACTAAATTACTGTACACCAACACACTACTTACAGCACACTAACACATTACACTTACTAAATTACTGTACACCAACACACTACTTCTGGACCAAGCTGATTGCCAGGGTATTGGCAGAGCGACAGGAAGTGTGTGCGATCCTGAGTGACGTAATTTATCGCCGGTTGACAGCGCTGGTGATGGATGACGGACCCTCACCGCCCAGAAACATGTCAGTGGTTATTCATATTGTATATTCTACATTGTGTTGCTCTGTAATACGAGAAGTGGTGTTAGGAACATGACAGATGGAGTATGAAATATAATTCACCATCTCCATGCTGCAGTAAAGAGGGGCTTTTGGACGGGGTGGGGAGGGGGGTTGTGAGGTTTTGGGGGGGGGGTCTCAGTTTTTTATTGTTTCATAATGCCGGAGCAACCGTATAGCCATCCGGCGTGCACGGCGCAGCACGAGTCAGCAGCTGTTCTGTGGGCCGTACAGACACTATCGTCTGTGTTTGATACCGGGCTGCCCTCAATTTTAAGTCTTCATATGATATCACCGAAAAATAATTACACCCTGGAGACACGGCACCAGCAGGAATGACCCTGCAGCGGCTCCCGTTTCTGCTTTATCGTTGAAAGTGGCTTTTGTCCAGCGAAGAAAAGCTGGAAAGCTGGGAAAACAGGAGGGGGGGTGTGGAGGGAGCTCGGCTGGAGAATGCCTTGCAGTATGCATTCCTTGGCTATGCTCATTAAAGGGGCGATGATAGACCATTTAAATTCAAGGGCCATCTGCGTTGTTTGTCTAGCATTATGCATGGGCCCTCACGACAGGGTTTCAGCACAACACAACAGCTTATGGCTATCGCTTTTGGAATGGGCGGAGGAAACACAAACCCCTCTAAGTGGTGCCTGGCTGAAAGTGCTCGGGAATTGTGGCATCCACCGTTCCATCGTGCAGGCTGTAAACAAGTCGGCTAACCCCTTAAAGGGCGCCTTTATGGGTCCACCTTTTAACTCCTTACAGCAAAACTTTAATTAAAGGAGCAGTGTGTAACCTCTAGTGGTGAGTTTGGGTACTGCAAGCCATTCAAACCTCACTCAACCCCTTCCTTCTCCACAGTGGCTGTCAGTACTTCCCTCCTGGAATAGCTGAGGCCATCAAAGCATCCTAATTATTATTTTAGCTCCCAGGGGGCCAAGGTGGTCTTATTAATGAACTGAATGCCATACTGGTCGTCTAGAAGGCTAGCACCAGCGACATGGATGATCTTCATAGGGGCCACAGTACCCCACAGCTATGATTATAGACATCCAGTGAGCAGTGGTGTCCTCCATAAGTCATCCTGCACCAGATGGCTGCACCACGCTGGACTACATGCGTGCAGATCGCTATGACGACTGTCCTTAACACCACGTCACCGTCACCAAAGACTGCAGTGGTGTCGTACCAGACTGTCATGGAGTGACTCAGAATGGCAGCGGGTCATCTTCAGTGACGAGTCCCGCTTTAGTATCGGTGGAGACGCCCAACGAATCCATGTGTGGAGGCACCGTGGTCAGCACCAAGATGAACGGTTTGTCGTCACATGTCCAGAAGGCCTGGTGTCCCTCCACCTCCACCCCTACCGCACCATCTGCAGGAACTGTGTGAGGATGTTCAAGCTGCATGGGATGGATTATCACAGGACACCATTAGGAACCTCTACAGCTCCAAACCGAGACGTCTGGCATGTTGGGTTAGCAAACATGGCGGCCCGACCCCATACTGAGAGACAGACTTCTGTATGTGTAGCTCAATAAATATTGATCATATCAGTCTAAATTTATCATCAGTTATTGATCCTTCCCAGTTGATGGTGTTGATGGAAACCAATATCGCACCGGATCTGCTGCTGGGCGTTGCTTCGTCTGTAGTCCCCAATAAGCCATCTGAACTGCTTGATGAGCTGAGAGACTTGTTTCTGGTGTAGCTGATATGGAATAATTAATAGCAGATAATAACTGGAATAATAAGTCTTAAGATTAATAGCTGGGTGATCAGTCTGGAGTTCTGGAGATTAATAAAGGCCTTGTGTGTTTTTTGTTTTTTTCATTCACAGTGCCAGCCAGGATAGTGAACATCTCTCTGGACAAATCGGTCAACGAGGGCGACGACGTGAACCTCTTCTGCCTGGCGGTGGGACGGCCCGAGCCCACCATCACCTGGAAGGACTTCAAATGTAAGCCCGCTCCCTGGCCCAAGCCCGGGATTTCTCGGCCATCTCGCCGCCGCATCCGCGTAATTACAGCCATAACCGGCACGATAATCATCAACATCTGTCATCATCTCCGCTGCCACTGTCACCGACGCTAATAACCGTGTTTGTCATTAAGGCACTATTTATAACTTCCATCATCATTGATATAAATCACATTCATTACGGGTGGCCATGATGGAGCACCTATTAGAACTCATTACTGCTCCGTGTTTTTGTTTTTTTATTTTTTCCCCCCGTTTTTCCGCGACGTATGACCGTTCCCTCAGCACGGTCGGCATCCTGGTTGGAGAACCACCCATATATATTTCCATTTGGAGCGCTCGTCTTCGGGAAGCTCGGCTGCGGCCAGGCTCTTCGTCTGCCTAGTGTCATCCTGCCAGGGTGCTGATCTGAACCACAACCACTTTAGTCTCCACCTGAGGGAGAAGTTCACATACTCACACATAAACACTGCCACAGAGGCAAGTGGGAATCACTACAGTACATTAAAATTAATAAAGGGGAAAGGGAGGGCTAGCATGCTAACGGAAAACAGTCAGAGGCTATGCTTGGATATGTGTCTGGACGCTGTGTAGGCCTGTGCGGTAGTGTACGGAGATCAGCTCCACTGGCCATACAGGACACTCTGTGGTTCTACAGGTCCAGACTGTAGTCCATCTGTTTCTCTGTATACTCTATTACCCTGTTCTTCAATGATCAGGACCCCCACAGGACCCCCACAGAGCTGGTATGATGTGGGTGGTGGATCATTCTCAGCACTGCAGGGACACTGACGTGGTGGTGGTGTGGTAGTGTGTGTGGTGCTGGTGTGAGGGGATCAGACACAGCAGTGCTGCTGGAGTGTTGAGACACTGTGTCCACTCACTGTCCACTCTATTAGACACTCCTACCTTGCTGCTCCACCTTGTAGATGGACAGTCATCTGTCCAGCTCATCTGCTGGATGTAGCTCATCTGCTGCTGCACAGTGCAGTGTTGGGGATCCTCTAGTCCTGAGTCATTGCCCACAGGACGCTGCCCACAGGACGCTGCCCACAGGACGCTACCCACAGGACGCTGCCCACAGGATGCTGCCCCACAGGACGCTGCCCACAGGACGCTACCCAAAGGACGCTGCCCACAGGATGCTGCCCACAGGACGCTGCCCACAGGACGCTGCCCACAGGACACTGCCCACAGGACGCAGTTGGTTTGACAGTTTTGGTTGGCGGTCGATTCTCAATCCAGCAGTGACACTGACAAGGTGGTGGTGTGTTAGTGTGTGTTGTGCTGGTGTGAGTGAGTGTCACTGCCGTGCTGAGAATGATCCAAAACCCACATACCTCCTGCTCTGTGGTGGTCCTGTGGGGGTCCTGACCATTGGAGAACAGGGTAATACAGTATACAGAGAAACAGATGGTTCTACAGTCAGTGGAGATTATAACACGGACAGTGCGCGTAGATACCCTTGGGTGGTAATTGCCGACTCTCCAGGTGTCCACCGGGGTTTCTAGCCCACAGCTGCAGTGGTCTTATCTACAAAGTCCCACCACAGTCCCAGAGCTCATATTTTTAAATTGGTCTACATAAGCGGTGCCAGTATTTACCCAACAGGTACATCCTCAGCCTCATCCTGGTCTCACGTGCACAGAGCTTACAGGGCTCCCTAATTAACATCGCTGTAGGAACGTCGGTGGTGATGTACCCGGAGTACTAGCCAGATGTTCTACATAGAAGGTATGTGACTGTGGTTGCCCAGATGTGTGCCCATTTCCACCCCCTGATAAAGCTCTAGAATGAAACTCGCTCTGACTTAGCTCATGAACAATCTAATGAGCTCTGCTCTGATTGGCTGCTTTACAGCAAAACCCCGCCCATGATGGTCACAGAGAGACAACATGTGGAAGTAGACTAAATACAATGAGCCTCCATGTAAATAAGCTCCGCCCTCATACTATTTCGTTAGCTATGCTAGTTAGCTTGGAGCTAATGCTAGTAGCTAACGCTATCTGTACTGGCTGGACTTACAGGCTGCGGTTGGGGTTGTGACGCTAGTTAAGGTAGAGCTGCTCCTCTCTTCAGTCTCCTCAGGGTCAAACGCTGAGCGGAGCTGCTCCATATTGTCCAAGGGTTTGGGAAACTGTCCGGAGGGAAACTGAGGTTGGGATCTGGTTGGGCACTGAAGCTGGCTTACTAGTCATTTAAGGTGGAACGGGAAACTTGATTTGGAAGCTGCCAAAGAGGAAGCAACTGCAGTCTTATCCATCCACACCAGCCGACAATTGGGTTTCTTGGGAAGGGAATGAAAGTGCCGACATTCCCTTTACAGCCTGGGACACTAGATTCCTGTATGTATAGTCCGCAACTGCTGTCATTGTTTCCTTCTGGGTTGGAACTTGAGCTTGTGCATGTAAATTTACGATGGTAGTAACTTCAGGTTCCAGCAGATGGCGCTGCCTGAGGATGATGGAGCTATAAACCCCTGCAGGGTGTGAGTGACGGGATCCATAGATTGGGAAGAGGTGCTACAGTGCAGGGAATGTCTCGTTCCATGTGTGGGAAACGCTCCAGAGCAGATGTTAATGATTGGCTAAAAGGAGTGACTGAGCATGTGGGCGTGGCCAAAGACCATAGTGTGAAGGAAGTAGCTGAATCTGCAGGTGTATGGAAGCAGCGTACGGTCATACGGGTCTACCAGCAGTGGATAAAATCCCAGTCTACAGGGAATTCTCCTCGGAATTGTGCCAGGGAAGGCATCCACCAAATCTGGACCACCTGACCAATTCTTTGATGTAAGAGGGTCTGAACACTGGTGTAGCTACATCCAAAAGAATTTCCAAGACACATGCCAACTCCAGTCACGGCTGTTCGTGTGAATCGCTGTTAGCCTAGCGCTAACGTACTACTAGAGTCTCATAAGGGTGTTATTAATTAGCATGATCATAGAGGGGTCTGTTTAGACCCTGATATATCTAACAAGGCTAACCTGCCTACTGTTTTTTAGCTAATGCTAACGCTTTAGCCTCAAGTCTCTTAAGGGACAGTGGAAGTAAAGGTGATCGTCTAGTTTCTGATAAGCTTCTGAAGGCATGACGAGCACACGTCTGTGAAGCTACCCTAATGGCCACAAGCATGGAGCACTGGCCAACATCATACTGTATCGAAAGCAGCCGCGGTGATCTGTCTCATTCAGCAGACTCATTCATAATCACCCAGACCGGGCCAAAAAAAGACTCCCGTACCCAATTAGCGTCCCTACCTCCAGTGTATCAATCAATCCCTGGTGTGCGCCAGTTAATTTAATTACATGTCCATCTGTTCCACTATACGTCTTGTTTCCAGCGTGTTTCCGTTCCGCTGATTTCTGGTCACGTCGGTTAATTTCCAGCGTGAAGTCATCAGCGTAGCCTCAATTCCAGAGCTGGAATTGAATATGGGATGCATATCTATAGACCAGTCCCTTGCGGTCTGTCCTTTGTAGTACATGCTACTTCTGCTGTCCTCTAAACAGGTCTAATTATCAGGATGGGGGAACTGCCATACAGTAGCACTGTGACAAAAAAGCTAGATGCCCATTTAAGCTGAGATAGCCGTCTAGCTGAACCGCAAACTCAACATCTGTTGGAACCCTTAGCTGCATTGATGCAGTGCTGTTCACTGAAGTGCTGTTTCTAGCGCCACCTAGTGTTGTCCAGGGTCCTGACAGGCCAATGTTTAGCACCACCAGTTCCTCCCGAAGGCTCTAACAGGCCAAAGTCCAGCGGCCTAGCACTGCCTAAAACCCAGGAGGGCTCAAACAGGCCAAAGGCTAGATGCGTAGCACTGCTGAGAACCCAAGAGGGCTCCAACAGGCCAAAGCCCAGCTGTCTAACTTACCTGGGTCCAGGTTAAGACTCAATTTAGTCCCCACAGGGCACCAACGGGCCAATAGCCACCTCCCTAGTGCTATCTGGGCCCCATAGGGCACCAACAAGCAAACTCCATACTCCCTAGCACTCTCTAGTGCTCCAGAAGGTTGTGATAGGCCAGCAGCAAGCACCCTATTCTCGTCTGCAGCCATAGGGGGCGCCAACAGCCAGCACCCTATTACCCCCTTGTGTCCCAGAGGGCACAGATAGGCTGTCATCCAGCTCCTTAGCACACCTCACTCCCCCAGAGGGCACTGACAAGCCAGCACATAGCTCCCTAGTGCAGTCTACGGTCTTAAAAGGTCAATACAGCTTTCTGGTGCCACCTAGTGGTGTGGAGGCCAAAGGCCTAACTCCCATAACATCTAGGGTCTTAGAGGTCAGAGCTGCAGGTCAGTCTCTAGCTTTGGTAGCCCTAATGTAATTAACAGGCCAAAGTTCAGCGGCCTAGCACTGCCTAAAACCCAAGAGGGCTCCAACAGGCCAAAGCCCAGCTGTCTAACTTACCTGGGTCCAGGTTAAGACTCAATTTAGTCCCCACAGGGCACCAACGGGCCAATAGCCACCTCCCTAGTGCTATCTGGGCCCCATAGGGCACCAACAAGCCAACTCCATACTCCCTAGCACTCTCTAGTGCTCCAGAAGGTTGTGATAGGCCAGCAGCAAGCACCCTATTCTCGTCTGCAGCCATAGAGGGCGCCAACAGCCAGCACCCTATTACCCCCTTGTGTCCCAGAGGGCACAGATAGGCTGTCATCCAGCTCCTTAGCACACCTCACTCCCCCAGAGGGCACTGACAAGCCAGCACATAGCTCTATAGTGCCGTCCAGGGTCTTAAAAGGTCAATGCAGCTTTCTGGTGCCACCTAGTGGCCTGGAGGCCAAAGGCAGGTCGATCTCTAACTCCCATAACATCTAGGGTCTTAGAGGTCAGAGCTGCAGGTCAGTCTCTAGCTCTGGTAGCCCTAAAGTATACAAACAGACCAGCCTCCATTTCTGCAGCCTCAAATCCATGTCTACGTATCTGCCCTCCATACGCTAGCTCAGTGCAAACTGCAGCCACTGCTCACTGTGCTGTCCCAGAATGAGGTGGCAGGCAGGTGAACTAGTTGTGCTGTCTTCCTGCAGAGCTCTGGTTTTGCTGCAGGCCTCCTGCAAATCGCCCCACTCAGCACTTCAGTACCCCTCCGCCCCATCTACCATCCCTCAGCGTGAGGGAGGGGGCTAATAGAGGGGGAGAGAGAGAAGGAGGGAAATAGAGTAAGAGTGAACAAGGGCCGCATTGTTATTCTGTAGGAGTGGCTGCGGCGGAGCCGTTGGCTGCCAGCACAGCGGTAAGGGCGTCCACACGTTTCAGAGACGGAGAGAACCATCTGGAGCCTGCAGGGGACCGGACAGACTGCCTCGACCACTGTCCATCATTCACACTTCCCAGCCACTCCCAGCATCAGCCCCACCCAGTGTTCCAAACCCGCAGTAAAGGTCTCTATTCACCAAAACAAGGGAACAGCCTTTACTATGTGTAACACACGTATCATATATATACAATCAGTCAGGGTATATATCATGATATATCATATATATCATACGTATCATATATACAGTCAATGGGGGTATATGTTGTATCATATATACAGTCAATCGGTGTTTATCATACATAAAGTCAATGGGTGTATATACCATATTTAATATATATACAGTCAATGGGGGTATATGTCGTATCATATATACAGTCAATCTGTGTTTATCATATATAAAGTCAATGGGTGTATATATCATATTTAATATGTATATATACTGTCAATGGGGGTATATGTCGTACCATATATACAGTCAATCTGTGTTTATCATATATAAACTCAATAAGTGTATATATTATATTTAATATATATATATATATATATATACTGTCAATGGGGGTATATGTCATATCATATATACAGTCAATCGGTGTTTATCATATATAAACTCAATGGGGGTATATTTCATATCATATATACAGTCAATCGGTGTTTATCATATATAAAGTCAATGGGTGTATATATCATATTTAATATATATATACTGTCAATGGGGTATATGTCATATCATATATACAGTCAATCTGTGTTTATCATATATACAGTCAATCGGGGGTATATATCATATCTAATATATATACTGTCAATGGGGGTATATGTCATATCATATATACAGTCAATCGGTGTTTATCATATATAAAGTCAATGGGGGTACATATCATATTTAATATATATAAAGTCAATAGGTGTATATATTATATTTAATATATGTACAGTCAATGGGGGTATATATCATGATATATCATATATACAGTCAATGGCGGTTTATACCATGTAAAATATATACAGTCAATGGGTGTATATATAGCGTATCATATATACAGTCAATTGGCGTTTATATTATATGTATCATAAATACAGTCAAAGGGTTTATATATTACGTATCATATATACAGTCAGTGGGTGTATATATCAAATTTAATATATATTATTATATATGTACCACTGTACCACAGCCTTTAGGCATACTCAGTCACATGGTCTTTGTTAGCCACGCCCCTTTTCTTCTGTCTGTCAGACAGGAGACTTGAGGCCCTTCCAAGACCAGACAGCACATGCACATCCATGACAGGGGCACACCCTCGAAAGCCCTCACATGCTCGTCAGAGATAAGCATCATGTGTCCTGGAAAGCATCGGCCCCGTCCATCAGCGCCCGCCCACTCCAACACCCGCTCGCTTTCACACATGCGGAACGTCTTTGATCCATAAACACTTCACATCTGTCTGTATCTGGGGGAACAGCCCCGCTACCCAGTCTCCCAAGATGAGGCACATGAGCAGCTATGAGAGCCGGGCGCTTCACTGGCTAAATATCACTCGCCGTGACGCCGCAGAGGACTTTAGATAAAAGTCAGAGGAGGCACGGCCTACTCTATCTCGCTCCAGGAATGAGAACCAGGCAAGGTAAATCTACCCATCATCACCGTAACCCATCGATCCGCCCGTGTCTTCGGGCCTTTTTAGCCCATTTCAATCAGCATGGCAGCTCCTTTGGAGAGGTCGCTGAGTGTTAGCTTCTACTTCACCAGCTATTCAGGGCTCTTTCGGAGAACAAAGTGCACATTACAGCTGCCAGAGAAGAGAGATAGAAATGAGAACGGAGGAGATGTGATGTACTTAGCTGTAGGGCCGGACGCCGCCTCTGATTCGCTTTGCTGGATGGTCCCGAGTGACGATCCCGGCATCCCGTTACCAAAACAGACTGGGTTCTTCTGCACGCGAAAACATTCCACAGTGAAACTGGCCATGATAACAATAGGTGATTCAAATAATCAATAATCAGTAATCCCAATTATTCACATTATATGGTGCGGTCGGTTGTGATTTATCGTATATGCTTTAATTTACTTAACTTGTACCGTATAATTTAATTCAGTACCAGCACCGCCGTCCCGTGAGTGTCAGTATGTTCCAACCAATACGCTTGTATATCATATCATATATCATATCATATCTCACATATATCATGTCATATACAGTCAATTAGTGTTGACATCATATGTATCATATATACAGTCCAGCATGTATGTATCATATATACTATATATACAATGGGTGTGTTTGTCATATACATCATATTTAATCAATGTATGTATTATATGTATCATATATACAGGCGATACATGCAGATATACATATATATATATATATCATCGTTGTCCAAAGAAAAACATGTATCTCCATTTTTGCTGAATTTTACTTTTATATCTCATTTGGTCACATGAGCTGCTGTCTACACTATGTGGAAATTTCATAAAGAATGGACCAATAGAAATGGCCCAAAGCTGCTTGGAAAAACGTCTGGTTCCATTCACTACCATTCAAATCAAATGAGGTTTTTGGCCTCTCCTGTAAAGTTGCGATTTTGGAGATACCTGTTTTTCTCTGGACAGCGACGATATATATATATATATACAGATAATAGGTGTATATATAATTTTTCCCATATACATTCAATGCATGTACACAACATCATATATGCAGTCAATGACTGTTTGTCATATACACCATATACACATTAAATATATACACAATATTAATAATAATGTATGTATTATATGTACTATATATACAGTCAATGCATGCAAATATATATATATAGTCAATGTATATATATACACACACACACATATACATACATACACACACATATATATATATATGTGTATATATATATATATATATATATATATATATATATATATATATATATATGTACATACACATATGTATATACATGTGAATCATATACAGTTAATAGGTCTATATCATATTGTGTATATCATATAAACCTCATCTGATGTCCTCGGGATACGTTCTCCCACATGCTGGTTTAAGTACCTAGTAAAGTTTTTCCTGAAGAAACCGCACAGTGTTTGCGCAGGCTGTTCTAGTTGCTAGCCGGCTGCTAAAGTGTTGCTAAAAATGAATGGGAGTCTATGGGAGGAACGAGGGATTAATAAACGGCACATAGAGGAGTGCGGGTCAGTATGACTTAAGGGTGGACTGTGGATCTGGGGATCTGCCCTGAGTGAGTACATACAGTTTGGCGGCTGTAGGTTAAAGGAAACAGTAGGGTTTGGGTAGGGCCAAACATGAATGGGACTCTATGGGAGGAACAAGGGATGGGAGAAAACATGACAAACAGATGAGTGCAGGTCACACCAGCATTGAATTCATGCTCGGGGGTCTGCCCTGAGATAGTGTATGTGATACGGTGTCTGTCGGTTGAAGTACAGTAGATGAGTGTGGGCTTTACCACCTCATTTATTCTTAATGGTGAAATATTTGGAATTTAACGGAATTTAAAGGAATTTAACGGAATTTAAAGGAATTTAATGGAATTTAACGGAATTTAACGAAATTTAAAGGAATTTAACGAAATTTAATGGAATTTAACGGAATTTAACGGAATTTTACTATATAAGCAGACCTTTCCTTATCAGACCGGACATTCCGGAGTTGGAATGGTGTCAATATATTGAGAACTGCGGAATCTCTTGACCAAGAAGAAGCCGAATTCCTAAGCTATATGCTTATTAAATTCCGAATGGCAGTGTGGAAGTCTAATCGTGTTTCATCCACCTGCTGTCATAATATCGTGCTCTTGAATAAATAGCATATATTTTTATTATTCATTAGCTTTTTTCAAAACGCACATTTTCTATATTCATAAATGTATATTAACGTTGCTGGTTAAAGAAAAGACTGGCTCCTCAGAATGAGGCATCAGTACCAGAGGCATCAATCTGCCATCGTTCCTGTTCTCTCCTGTGAGCACCATAATAAATTGGAGCCTGCGTGTGCGGAAGACCCCAACCCGCTCACTCACAGCGCCTGGAAAAACATACGGCCCCGAGAACGTTTCCGCCGCCTAGCCCCGCGGCTTGAAATGGGTGCTCGACGCAGCAGACGAGAGTGGCACGGGGGAGCGATATTTAATAACTTAATAGAATGAGTGAATAACATTGCCGTAGCCGAAGCCCCAGCGTGCGCTCGCCGGGGCAGCGGCTGCAGCTGCAAATAATCGGCTCCAGCTCAGTGGCTGTGCTAATAATCCTCTGCTATAATCTTCAATTAGAACAGCCGCGGAAATTTGTGACAGGAGGGGAAAAAAAAGAATAAAAAATCTGCTCCCCCTGGTGGCATCCTGAATTACGACGCCCGCTGGGGGCTGTGCTCCAAACCGTCCAATGGCAGGTGAGAAAAGGAAGCAAAGTCCTGAATGGATTTTGTGGTTATTTTAAATTTTAATTTGTGGATTTCATTTCTATTTTTTTTCTCTAGTGGGAAAGGAAAATGCTGAGACAGATATTCCTAAATGTTTTCATCCAAAGGAAGCCAAGATCAACCCTTCTACCATTTCCTAACAGTCTGCGTTCACTTAAAGGATCATTCCCAACGTTCCCTTTCCATACAGTCCTAACTAATTGTCTGCAAATCATCATGGTTTGGCATGTCCAGAAAAGGAGATCAGAATTCCTGAATGGCAATCCTTTTTGTGAGCCTAGTGTGGAAAATTTCTCCAATTTCCTGAAAACTAGCAATTCAATCCATCACAATCTGGACATTCCGGAGTGGGAACGGAGTCAATATCTCGAAAACTGCCGGAGTAGTCAGCAGACAAAAAAAATCTCTCGACCAAGAAGAAGAAGTTCAGTTTAGTCTCGTCCAGTAATGGAGATCGGAGTTCCTGAAAGGCAGCCCCTTTTGCGAGCCTAGTGTGGAAAATTTCTCTAATTTCCTAAAAAAATCTAGCAATTCAATCCATCACGATCTACTGACCTCGAGAACAATACAGACAAACAAACGAGTGTTGGTCAGACCAACACTGAATTAGTGTTGGGCATCTGCTCGGAGGCGTCTCTGACGGTTGAGCAGAAGTGCGGTAGATGTGTACTTTTCCGCCCTTTTCGTTCTCAATGGGAAATAATTCGGAATTTAACGAAATTTTATAACAACTGCATCTTGGGTCAGAAAACTGTACGTAAGTACACATTTGCTGATCAGACTGGACATTCCGGAGTGGGAACGGTGTCAATATCTCGAAAACTGCGGGAGTAGTCAGCAGACAAAAAATTCAGTTTATTCTCCTCCAGTAACAGAGATTCCTAAATTCCCGGAATTCCCAAATGGCCCTTCTACCATTTCCCAACAGTCTGCTTTCACTTAAAGGATCATTCCCAACGTTCCCTTTGCTTCCGAGTCCATACCGTCCTAACTAAATGTCTGCAAATCATCATGGTTTGGCATGTCCAGAAAAGCAGATCAAAATTCCTGAATAGCAATCCTTTTTGTGAGCCTACTGAGGAAAATTTCTCCAATTCCCTGAAAACTAGCAATTCAATCCATCACAATCTACTGACCTCAAGAACAATACAGACAAACAAACGAGTGTTGGTCAGACCAACACTGAATTAGTGTTGGGCATCTGCTCGGAGGCGTCTCTGACGGTTGAGCAGAAGTACGGTAGATGTGTACTTTTCCACCCTTTTCATTCTCAATGGGAAAATAATTCGGAATTTAACGAAATTCTATAACAACTGCATGTTGGGTCAGAAAACTGTACGGAAGTACACATTTGCTGATCAGACTGAACATTCCGGAGTGGGAACGGTGTCAATATCTCGAAAACTGCGGGAGTAGTCAGCAGTCAGTTTATTCTCCTCCAGTAACAGAGATTCCTGAATTCCCGGAATTCCCGAATGGCTTTTTGCAAGCCTTGTGTGTACGATTTCTCAGATTCCCTGAAAGCTAACAATTCAGTTCAGGGTTCGGTGAACATGATTCCCTCTACTGATCTTTGGACCTTGAAAAATCCGATGACGGATATCGTCACATGTGGTTAGAGAGGGAGCATACTGCCTCATAATCCCGTAGTTCCAAGTCAGTTATGTGCTCAAAATTTCTCCGGCTCCTCAGATCCTCGGCATTGGCAAGTGTCTAGGCTAAGGTCGCCAAGGGTCAAATACAAGTGTGGGAGATTCTGGTTTCACGAAGGCTAACAAGGCGATCCGGGCCTTGTGGGAATTGGCACGTTCTTGCGACCTTCATACTAGCATATCTCTGTTGATCTACAGATCTTTAAAGATTAGATGTCAGAGATCACTATCTCCGTTTTCCCGAGTGGTTGGAGAGGGAGCATAACACCACCCTGTAGTCTGAAGTCAGTTTTTCTTACTTTTGCCAAGTTATGGTGCTCCAAATGTCTCGGACTCTCCAGATCTCTCCAGAAGTCAGATACAAGTTTGTGAGATTAAGGAGTCCCCATCTTCAGTTCTCGGAGGGCTAGCAGTGTGATCCAGGGCTTGTTGGAAAGGGCACATTCTAGCGACCCTCATTCTGACATTTCTCTACGGATCTACAGAGCTTCAGAGATTAGGCAACGGATGTCGCTGTCTCTGGCTCCCTGAAGGCTACAATGACAAGTCATGGGTGGTTTGAAAGGGACCACTATGATCCTGTAGGGGAAAATTCTTCTGGCTCTTCAGACCTCTGAGCCGGGCAAGCATCTTGGCAAGGCCACCTAGGGTGCCGCAAAGAAAAAAAAAATATTGTGAGATTCCCGATATCCATACCTCCGTTTATGGACTACCAAGGGCTCATTAGAAAGGGTATGTCACGTTGTATCGACCTCCAGTCCAATAAACAGTCATGTGCGGCTGGAAAAGGAACCATAACAGCCCATAACTTGTAAAAGTTGAAGTCGGTTGCTCATTCAGACCCTTGACATTGGCTAGTGTCTAGGCTAAGGCCACCTAGGGTGTACCAAAGTCTGATACAAGTTTGCCAGATTGTGAGGTCTATATCTTCGGTTCTCTAAAGGCTAGCAGATCCAGGGCTTGTTGGAAAGGGCACGTTCTTACGACTTTCAAACTAGCAGTTCTCCACTGACCTACAGAACTTTAAAGATTAGATACAGAACCTCAATATCTCCAGGTTCCCGAAGACTACAATGAAAAGTCATGTGTGGTTTGAGAGGAAGCATAACGCAATATAATCCTGATCCTTGATCCTTGATTTTGTCAAGTTATGGTGCTCTAAGTTCTCCAGACCTCTGATATGGGCAAGCACCTTAGCCTAGGGAGCACCAAAGGAAAAAAAACAGAATGGAGAAAATCCCTAAAGGCTAGCAATGTGATTAGAAGGGTTCCAACTCTTATACTGACATTCTATCATCTGTCCATGCATCTACCGAGCTTCAAAACTTCTATCCTGAACGTTCCTATCTCCAGTCCAGGGCTTGTTGGTAAGGGCACATTCCCACGACTCTTATTCTAGTCAAACATCACTATCTCCGGGTTCCCAAAGACTACAATAAAAAGTCATGTGTGGTTGGAGAGGAAGCGTAACGCCCTACAGTCCTGTAGTTTGAAGTCAGTTCCTCTTGATTTCGTCAAGTTATGGTGCTCTAAGTTGCTCTGGTTCTCCAGACCTCTGATATGGGCAGGCATAGCAAGGCTGCCTAGTGGGCACCAAAGGAAAAGAAAACAGAATGGAGAAATTCCCTGAAGGCTAGCAATGTGGTTAGAAGGGGTCCAACTCCTATACTGACATTCTATTTATTTTTTATTTACAGCATTTAGCTGACGCTCTTATCCAGAGCGACTTACAAGGGTATTCACATCACAGGTAGGCCAATGTAGTGTTAGGAGTCTTGCCCAAGGACTGTTATTGGTGTAGCACAGCGTAGTCACCCAGACCAGGTTTCAAACCCCAGTCTCCCACATGTGGTGGTGGCTCCTTGGTGGGTAGTGGCGTTGTCCGCTGAGCTACTCCAACCACCATTCTATCATCTGTCCATGCATCTACTGAGCTTCAAAACTTTTATCCTGAACGTTCCTATCTCCGTTCCAGGGCTTGTTGGTAAGGGCACATTCCTGCGACTCGTATTCTGGTCAAACATCACTATCTCCGGGTTCCCAAAGACTACAATAAAACATTGGGAGCCAAAATTCCAGTCTACAGGGAATTCTCCTAGGAATTGTACCAGGGAAGGCTTCTACCAAATCTGGCCCAACTGAGCAACTCTTTAAAGCACTAATGTGGCCTACATCCAGAAACCTGTCCAGTCCATACCAAAGTCAAATCTTGTGGGGGTGTTGCATGCTATTAGGTAGGCTTGACTCATTTTATGGAGTCAATGGATGTTTGGAGTTTATGGATTACGAGTTATGGGAAACAATTCAATGTTGTGCTGTTCATGGCTGTCAACAAGCTCATGAATTGTTGTAGCCTTACAAGTCATCCACAGAATTCAACAGTTTGTTCCAGCCTGGAATATAAATATCAGTCTTCAAGACAGGGTAGCAAAAACGCCTACCTAATCCTCAGGGATAAAGTAAAGTTGGAAAAGGCCATTTAATCCTAAGGGATTAAGCGAAGTTGGAAAATTGCCATTTAAAAGTGAATTATGGCTATTTTTAGCGCATCAGCCGCCGAACAACAAACACAGTGTAACGGTACCTAGTGATACCCAGAGCTAATACATCAGCATCATTCCGAACGGGGATGACGGCTGGATGCTAGCAGTCTACGCACAGGATTCCGGCACTGAGGGTCACCACATCATCCGTCAGTGTCAGTTATGTGGTGTAACCTATTTCTATGCCACGCGACGCTACGTCTCCTGAATGTTATCAATGCTGGCAGTGCTTCACACCGGGCCCGGTCCAACCATCGCAGTGGCACGGCCAAATGAGCCACCAATTAAGCTCGTCGAGTTTCAACAAATAGTTTGATCAAAAAAAACGCTAGCATGGCTGACAGTGAGTGAAAGCCAGCGGCCGCTAATTAGCATGATCTCATTTCCATTACTCTCAGCCCGCTACGCCTTATTCATTATTAGCAACAGGAGCATATTTGGCTCGCCCGCTCTTTCGGCATCCTCCTGGGCGCCCCGCAGGTGACCACTGGCCCTTACGTCTGTCGTCTTTTGCTCGCAGATGGCCGCATGTACGAGGGAGAGTTCCTGGACATCACGGATATCAAACGACATCAGGCCGAAGAGTTCGAATGCATCACCAACAACGGTGTGGCCCCGCCGGACACGCGCCGTGTCAAGGTCACGGTGAACTGTGAGTCTGGTCACATACGCACACCCTCCTTCACCCACGTACGAACACTCGGGCATTTTAATAAGCGGCTCTTTTCATCGTCAGGCAGAGGGACAGCCTCTTTAAGCAGGCAGCTAGCATTGTCTCATATTCAGAAGCACATTAACTCCGATAAAACATCCCACTTTCGGAAAAGAAGTAACACCAGTAGATGATCAAATGAGCACAGGCTCTGGCCTGCGTACAAAGTTCAATCAGTCACATCACTTAAAAGAATAGTTCAGCGGAATACAAATCTAATTTACGCCCGTGTCCCATTACCCCGACTGCATTACCGAAGACGTATGTGGTGTCCAAAGTTAGCTTGGCGTCAGAGCTAATCTCGAAGCCATCCTCTCATGTGGCTTCTCAGACGGTTTGAGATGCTATTATTTCTACAAATTGAGAATAAAAGTGTGGGCAGAGTTGGAGACTGCTGCTGCTACTGTTAGCATGGACGTAGCTAATGTACAGGCATCTGATGATCGTATGCCATAGAGTGCCATAGAAACCACATATGCAAATCTATTACAGATTGCTTAACACTCAACATGGCTCTTGAACCATAAGACCATACGACTCACAAAGATGGCCGAACATTAGAAAACATAGGGCCCTAGCAACACAGGCCCCAGGAATATAAGAGCCTAGGAACATAGGGCCCTGTGAGCATGAGGCCCTGGGGCAGTCATGGGCTGGAGGTTAGGGAACCAGCCTTGTGACTGAAGGGTCACCGGTCCGATTCCCTAAACCGACAGTAACGACAAGCAAGGCACCTCACCCGCAACTGCTCCCCGGGCTCAATGGATAGGCCTGCCCATTTGCACTTCCGGGCAAGTGTGCTCACTGCACCCTTGTGTGTGCAAAGAACCCCAGAAAGATGAGGCCCCTACATCATAAGACCCTGGGAACGTTTGGCCCTTGGAAGAAATGGCACTAAGAGCATAGATCTTTTGAAACATGAAATCCTGGACACGTAGGGATGACCCCTCCCCCGACCCTGGTGTGAAACTAAACCCACCAGTTATTGACAAACAGAAAGTAGACTGCAGATTTTTGTATGAACGAAGGTACTCGTCTGAATTTGAATTTCTGGACTCTCCGTGTTGGACCTCTTCCTCCAGATCCACCTGTAATCACAGACGTGAAGAACATGCCAGCTCAGCTGGGGAAGTCGGCCATCTTGCGTTGCGAAGCCATGGCTGTACCCACTGCAGTCTTTGAGTGGTACCGGGACGACCGGAGGTAAGAGGCTTGGCCAGCGCATGAACCCATGAGTGAAAACCTCATTGAGTTTTCATGAAAAGTCTCAGATGTTACGTTTTTCTGATGTTTCCCAACCGTAGTCGGGGATCAGAGGACTTTCTCTTTCTCTTAAAGATCCAAAGCCAGAGCTAGCTGCTCGGGGGGAGGCTAATTCCCATTTCAGCTAGAGTATCACTGCAGGGAGCCACACCGAAGTGGAATTCCAAAACTCAGTAGCATTTATTGGCTATTACACAGTTTCTGGTCTTTACCCCAAAGTAATCTGTTTTAAGTTTACTTCTCTAGGAGCCATGGGGCTTATAAGACTTCTCTAGGAGCCATGAGGCTTATAAGACTTCTCTAGGAGCTATGAGGCTTATAAGACTTCTCTAGGAACCATGAGGCTTATAAGGCTTCTTTAGGAGCTATGAGGCTTATAAGGCTTCGTTAGCGGCTATGAGACTTATAAAGCTTCTTTACAAACTATGGGCCTTATAAGGCTTCTTTAGGAGATATGAGGCTTACCAGGCTTCTTTAGGGGCTATGGGGCTTATAAGGCTTCTTTACGAGCTATGAGGCTTATAAGGCTTCTTTACGAGCTATGAGGCTTATAAGGCTTCTTTACGAGCTATGAGGCTTATAAGGCTTCTTTACGAGCTATGGGGCTTATAAGGCTTCTTTAGGGGCTATGGGGCTTATAAGGCTTTTTTACGAGCTCTGAGGCTTATAAGGCTTTTCTAGGAGCTATGAGGCTAATAAGGCTTCTTCGGGAACTACGAGGCCTATAAGGCTTTTTTTAGGAGCTGTGAGGCTTATAAGGCTTCTTTACAAGCAATAAAACATAACATGCCTCTCTAGGAGCCATGAGGCTAATAAGGTTTCTTTAGGGGCTATGGGGCTTATAAGGCTTCTTTACGAGCTATGGGGCTTATAGGGCTTCTTTAGGGGTTATCAGGCTAATAAGGCTTCTTTACGAGCTCTGAGGCTTATAGGGCTTTTCTAGGAGCTATGAGGCTAATAAGGCTTCTTAAGGACGTATGAGGCTTATAAGGCTTCTTTAGGAGCTGTGAGGCTTATAAGGCTTCTTTACAAGCTTAACAGGCCTCTCTAGGATCCATGAGGCTAATAAGGCTTCGTTAGGGGCTATGGGGCTTATAAGGCTTCTTTAGGAGATATGAGGCTTACCAGGTTTCTTTAGGGGCTATGGGGCTTACCAGGCTTCTTTATGAGCTCTGAGGCTTATAAGGCTTCTTTAGGAGCTGTGGGGCTTATAAGGCTTTTCTAGGAGCTATGAGGCTAATAAGGCTTCTTTGGGAACTACGAGGCCTATAAGGCTTCTTTAGGAGCTATGAGGCTAATAAGGCTTCTTGAGGACGTATGAGGCTTATAAGGCTTCTTTAGGAGTTATGAGGCTAATAAGGCTTCTTGAGGACGTATGAGGCTTATAAGGCTTCTTTACAAGCTATGAAGCTTAACAGGCCTCTCTAGGAGCTATGAGGCCTATATGGCTTCTCCAGGAGCTATGGAGCTTATAAGGCTTCTCTAGGAGCTATGGGGCTTGTAAGGATTCTCTAGGAGCTATGGGGCTTGTAAGGATTCTCTAGGAGCTATGGGGCTTGTAAGGATTATCTAGGAGCTATGGGGCTTATAAGGCTTCTCTAGGAGCTATGTGGCTAATATTACCAACACTTAACTGAGGCCTGTATTCCTTAAAATCTTGATGAATAAATGGAGGATAGCTGCAGGGTGAGTCAGGCTAGCCATTACAACGATAGGATGGAAATATAAAGATACTTAAATATGGATAAATGTACAGACTATACTCTGCATGTAGCAACATCTAATAAGAGCCAGTCTAATTTCCCAAATGAAGCCCACCCCTGGAGCTCTGAATCCAATACATACTCCAGTACAGTTTGAACATGTCACACTACACCAATTTTCTCGTAAGTCAGAGGGAGGTTTCGCAGAGGACCATATCTGGGCATCAAGTTCATTTCTTTAGTCCTCGTCTCTTAAACTCACGGTGGGAATTTAGCGAGACTACAGGGCACCGTGTAGACAGTGGCAGACAATGAAGTGTGCACAGACTCCGATGTGAAAGCTGGTTATTTGTGTCGTCTCCGGCAGGCCGGTGGAGAATGACAACACACTGAAGATTAAAAACGAGAAGACGCGCTCCCTGCTGCTCTTCACCAACGTCACGGAGAAACACTTCGGCAACTACACCTGCTTCGCCACCAACCGCCTGGGGGCCTCCAACGCCAGCATGCTTCTCCTCAGTGAGTGCACGCAAACAATCCTCCTTACCTAAAATGCGTTTACAAAGCTCCTGGCTAATATATCGTCAAAGTGTCCAAAAAAAACAGGTATCTCCAAAATGGCAAGGTTACAGGAGAGGCCAAAAACGTCATTTAATTTGAATGGAAGTCAATGGAACCAGACGTCCTTTCAAGCAGTTTTGGGCCACTTCTGTTGCTCCAGTGTTCATGAAATTCCACATAGTGTAAATAGCAGGTCATGTGATCAAATGAGGCATAAAAGTAAAAATCAACAAAAATGGAGATTGTTTTTCTTTGGACAGCGACGATATACAGGCAGTCAGAAGCTTCACATGGTCTCTCTGAACGCAGAGTCATCAGCACAACAGCAAGCCATTCAGGTCATTCAACGACGCCTAGGCCCAAAGAGGTTCACAGGGCTGGAAACGAAACGTGTGCTTTGTGAGATTGAAATACTTGAGACTATATGACGGCAGGAGGGGAGAGAACACGGAACGCTGTTCAAGGTTCAAGGTGAAGTACGTTAAGATGTGACTGGGATGTCAATGGTAGCTGCTAGATCTCTTCAGGACGCCTTTTATTCAGCATTAGAATTGGTCTCTGCTGACAGAAGGTATGTGACCTTGTTCAGTTTTCCTTTTTTTGTGAGCTCAAGAATAACCTGATGAGCTCTGCTCTGATTGGCTGCCTTACAGCGAGACGACGCACGTGATGATCACACAGACACAACATGTGGAAATAGACTAAATAAAAGGGGCCTCTGTGTAAACAAGCTCCGCACTCTTACTGTTAGCTGTGCTAGTTACTTGGATCTAATGCTAGTAGCTACCGGTAGAGGTAGGGTTGCCACCCATCCCATAAAATACGGAATCGTCCTTTATTTGGTAATTAAATGTTGGGTCCCGTATTAAACCAAACACGTGTCACACACGATTGATCACACTCTCCTCCAACCACCGTACGACCCCCATTCCCACCATCCCCGCCGGAATCAGCTCAAATACGGGGCATGATTTGTTCCGTTTTTCGAACACGTCACTCACTCATGACCACACCCCCAACCCCGCCCACCTTTCTGAAAGGTGGCAACCCTAGTTACAGGTGACGAATTTGTTGTCCGTTGAGCTAATGTTTGGAGATGTCTCTGCTGTAGATGGTCTTTAAAGGTTTTAGCAATTTGGTCAAATGATATCCAGGTGGAAAATTCCGGGCTCCTGATTGTCTCCCAAGAGGTGGAAGGTAACACTATATGTATGTGTGTGTATATATATATATACACACACACACGTTTTAGTCTATTGCTTTATTTATCTGTTTATTTCTTATCACCTATATTATAATTATTTTTACCTCAGCCTTTTTTTTTAGTGCTGCTTTTTATCATTTTATCATTTTTGTTTTCCCGTTTGTAATTTACTCAGATTTGATAATCCTTTCATTTGTCTGCTTTAATTTTAGTTTGCTATTCATCATTTCAATATTTTTGAATATTATGGATTATTTCAGTGTAATGATTTTATTATTATTGAATTTTCCTCTTTATTAATCAAATCTTACTTGTTCTTTAATTCTTTTATCATTTGTCTTGTTTGAGTTCTTGCAAATTTCAATTTAGTTTTTCAGATTAAATCCCATTTTAATTTCTTTTTCAATCCCTTAAGATATAAATGGTCGGCTACATTAAAAAATGAGGTGGACGCACCTCACCAAAAAATAGCTGCACCCAGAAGGAGGTGTGGGAGTGTGGTGGTGTTGGGAAGGAAGATAAAGGTGACCAGGATCAATAACTGATGATAAATTTAGACTGATATGATCAATATTTATTGAGCTACACATACAGAAGTCTGTCTCTCAGTATGGCGGTGTTGGACCGCCGTGTTTGCTAACCCAACACGCCAGACGTCTCGGTATGGAGCTGTAGAGGTTCCTAATGGTGTCCTGTGATAATCCATCCCATGCAGCTTGAACATCCTCACACAGTTCCTGCAGATGGTGCGGTAGGGGTGGAGGTGGAGTGACACCGTTCATCTCGGTGCTGACCACGGTGCCTCCACACACGGATTCGTTGGGCGTCTCCACCAAGACTAAAGCGGGACTCGTCACTGAAGATGACCCGCCTCCATTCTGGGTCACTCCATGACAGTCTGGTACGACACCACTGCAGTGTTTGGTGACGGTGACGTGGTGTTAAGGACAGTCGTGGTAACGGTCTGCGTGCATGTGGTACTGCGTGGTGCAGCCGGCTGCCCATGGTGCTGCACTAACAGGACGACTCATGGAGGACACCACTGCTGGCTCATCCAGGTCCCCAATCAGCCTACCTACCAGGTTTCATTCCTGTGGGTTGATTCCTTCTGGGTTCAGCTCTCTATACAAGTAACCAATCAAGTAAAGGCTGATTGGTTGCTTGCTTGCTTTGATTGGTCGATTGATTGACTGATGGGCTGATTGACAGTTGCCCTCACTGTACCTGCGTCACGTTAACCAAAGATTTGACGTATTTTTTTGAAAAGTGACTGTAAAGAAACAGTACTTGGGATTCTTCCAACAAGCACAAGGTCCCCGACCTCTCAGCCGGCTCTCCAGCACGCTAACCCACCCAGGCACAACAAATACCTTCCTGGAACTAAGACCATGTGTGCCTTTGTGTTTAGAGTGCTCCTCTGTCCCTCAGTAAGACGTATGCGTTCATAGAAACGTCCCAGGAAGACACACACAGCCTTAATATCCCCTCTAGCACCGCTTACGTGAAACGCCGAACGGCCTTCGGGTTTTTTTCTTAGGTACTTGCCACGTTTTCCCCCTCCCCCGCCCTCCTCCACCCGCCTCAGCGCTCCCGTGTCTCTGCATTCCTTTTACCCGTTTATTTCCCACAATCCCTCCATTCTCTGGGCCATTATGCTCTCACTCGTTTATCGTCTGGCCATTCTGGCTCTTTGTTCTGTCCTGTTACCCCAGGAAGCCGTCATTTTTCTCCTTTCTCCTTCTGTCTCTCTATCCCTCTCTCTCTTCGTCTCATTCTGTTCCTCACATTACCGTCCCCGGTGAGTGATTTTGTCTGCTGCCTGTCCCCCTCTCCTCCCTGTACTCCCTCCATCCCTCGCTCCTGCCACACTACCGCACATTACCATCGTAAGTGAGCCCTCCATCTCTCTCTCTCTTTCTTTGTCTCCCTCCCTCCCTCCCTCCCTCTCTCTCTCTCTCCTATTATCTCCACGAGTCTCACCTCGGTGAGTCACTCGCTGTCAGTCTCATACATCTTTCGGCTGATTCGTGCCGTTGCCTCCTGCCTTCGGCCCCTGCCTCTTATCTCCTCATCAGCGGTCCTTCTTTTCTTTATCTCCTCTCTGCCATCTTTAGAGAAATAAAGGGACAAAAAAAACCGTAATCCTCCTCTCCACCGGTTCTTGGACAACAACAAAAATAATGGTGTAAATGTTTCATCCGATGACGTAATCCGTCTGTGTCCCGTCTCCCAAAGTAGTCTACGGATGCGTTCAATCCGCCCTCGTAAATTCCCGAGTCCAGCAAAAGAAAGTGGCACTCAAGCGGCTAACGAAGTCGTAAATACAAGCGGCAAACTTGGACGAGTTCCAGGTGACATCACCGGCCAGGACATTGCCTCATACCACAGAAGCTTCGGCTAGGAGTTCACAAGAGCAGCTGCCTCACCTCGTTTTCCTCGTCATACAGGCGCTTGTAAACAGCCTCTTCAGTGGACTTGATGATGGAGACATTGATGACTGAGTCAGTGAGACTCTTCAGTGTGGATTTTGCAACTGAGTCCACGGTAGAGAGTGATCTGCCCTTTCCAACAAGTGCCCTGGCGCTCATTGCTAGCTTTCAGGGAACCAGAGATACAGCCCCCGGAATATGATACAAACCGTAGGCAGCCTTGCCTTGACTCGCCCATGGGGAATGTCCATAGAGGTAGAGAAGTTTAGAGCGCTGTAACTCAGCAAAAATAAGAGTAACTGGCTCCACTGACAGCGTGTAATACCATAGAAGCTTAGGTTAGCAGTTCACAAGGGCAGCTGACTTGCCTCGCTTTCCTTGCCCTACAGATGCTTGGAAACTGTGACTTCGGTGGACTTGGTGATGGAGACGGTGATGACTGAGTCAGTGAGACTCTCCAGTGTGGATTTTGCAACTGTGTCCACAGTGGAGCATGATCTGCCCTTTCCAACAAGTGCCCTGGCTCTCATTGCTAGCTTTCAGGGAACCAGAGATACAGCCCCCAGAATACGATATGAACCCTAGGCAGCCTTGCCTTGACTCGCCCATGGGGAACGTCCATAGAGGCAGGGAAGTTTAGAGCCCTGTCACTCAGCAAAAATAAGAGTAACTGGCTCCACTGACATCATGTAATACCATAGAAGCTTCGGCTAGCAGTTCACAAGAGCAGCTGGCTCACCTCGCTTGCCTTGCCCTACAGATGCCTCTTAAATAGGCTTGCATGGAGACGGCAAAGACTGAGTCACTGAGACTCGATACGATACAAACCCTGGGCAGCCTTGCCAAGACTTGCCCATGGGGAATGTCCACAGAGGCAGAGAAGTTTAGAGCCCTGTCACTCAGCGGAAATAAGAGTAACCGGCTCCACTGACATCGTGTTATACCATAGAAGCTTCGACTAGCGGTTCACAATAGCAGCTGGCTCGCCTCGCTTTCCTCGCCGTACAGGCGCATGTAAACTGCCTCTTTAGTGGGCTTGTGTGGAGACGGTGATGACTGAGTCATTGAGACTCTTTAGAGCAAGATTTTGCCTCCAGCACCCAAATTACGATAATGGGTCCGATGCTTAAGCCTGCAATGACCCTCCACTACTCATCTGCGCTATGTGCCTCGACACAAAACCAGCCAGCTCCATTCTGATTGGCTAATGCAGTCATTTACATCCTTCCGGTACCGCATCAATGAGTCCCAAAGCAACAGTGAGTCCTGAAGCATCAACGGACAGCAGCTTGTCTGACTGACTTCTCTCGTCCTTTAATGCAGGTAGCTACGTCTTGCGTCCATTGCTGGTGGATATCAGGAGTTGGATGACTTTAGAGTTTTAGAAGGTCAAGGCTGACTAATCGCAGATGACTTCCTGAATGAAGGCACAGGAGGAGGCAATGCATATATGGATCTGTGATGTAGTCGAACTGCAAGGTAGAGTGGGATGTGCCCTTTCCAACAAGTGCCCTGGCTCTCATGGCTAGCTTTCAGGGAACCAGAGATACAGCCCCCAGAATACGGTACAAACCCTAGGCAGCCTTGCCTTGACTCGCCCATGGGGAATGTCCATAGAGGCAGGGAAGTTTAGAGCCCTGTCACTCAGCGAAAAAAAGAGCAACCTGCTCCACTGGCATTGTCTCTTACCACAGACACTTCGGCTAGCAGTTCACAAGAGCAGCTGGCTCACCTCGCTCGCCTTACCCTACAGATGCCTCTTTAATAGGCTTGCATGGAGACGGCAAAGACTGAGTCACTGAGACTCGATACGATACAAACCCTGGGCAGCCTTGCCGAGACTTGCCCAAGAGGAATGTCCACAGAGGCAGAGAAGTTTAGAGCCCTGGCTCTTAATGCTAGCTTTCAGAGATACGGATCCCAGAATATGGTACAAACCCTAGGCAACCTCGCTGAGACTCATCTGTGGGGTGTGTCCTGATGTCCTGCTGGATGACTGAATGCTTCCAATGGATTAACCGGCTGGCAACAGCTGGTTCCTTGATGTTTGTAAGTGACCTGTATCCGTTCTTCTCTCGAATTGGGATAGTTCATGCAAACTCACGAATTCAGGACCACAGGGGGCTTATGAAGCCAGAAATACAAGTACTGAAGACCGGAATCACCTGCCAGAATATTTCCTGGTATGGCCTGAACATGGCGGACGAACATATCGCCGCCACCCAAAACAGCATGCTTTCTTCAGTTTTTGTGAAGTTTAATGACTGGATCAATAAAACAGGCCCAAAAGTACAATTTTGGTCCAAGAAGGACCAACCCTACACCAGTCCACTTCACCTCCATGTTTAATTTTCAGCAAGCTCTTGCTTGCCATTCGCTCCGTGCCTTTCCCAAAGGTTGTCAGGGTTTTGCCTGGACTGAGGCTACATTCACATGGCTGGCTTTAGTGCTGAATTCTGATTTCTCACTCAGATCTGATTACCTAGTGGCTGCCGTTCGTGCTTGTAAGACTATCACAGTGTCCGGGACCTTCAGAGACCCCTTTTCTCTGCCGCATGTATGTCATGAACTCCATCGCATTTAAATAGAACCAGTAGAATCCTACTTCCTTCAGTCGGTTTCTGAGGATGCAGTGGTTGTTGCAAGGGTCTATGATGAAGGAGTAGAGTGTGTCGGGCCGGGCCACGGTAGAACCTTCTCTAAATGTATGCTGTCCACCTTCGTCGTGAAATGTAGTACCATTTACGACCATACGGCTGTAAGTGATGGTATGAATGAGTGTCCTGATGTTATATGGACAACCAGGATATCGTCGCTGTCCAAAGAAAACCATGTACCTCCGTTTTTGTTGATTTTGACTTTTATGCATCATTAGAAGTCGGTTCCATTGACTTCCATTAAAGTGAAATTAGGTTTGTGGCCTCTCCTGTGAAGTTACCATTTTGGAGATACGGATTTGTTTTCTTTTGGACAGCCCAAACTAAATCTGAACCTGAACTACACAGCTGGCTGGGGTAAAAGCTCGCGGGGACAGCCACTACCGTTTGGTGCTACATCAGTTCTCACTTTATATTTAGAATCAGAGGAGGCAGAGACATTTGTATGGCTTCTTGCTGAATCTCTTCGCAGGTGCAAAGATACTGCAAGCTGTTTGTTTCGTTCATATGCTTCCTTTAGCTGCCTTCCACAAATCTCCCTCACTGTTCATACACCTCAAACACAGACTCCCCAGATAGCAGGGGGTCGTGTACTGGGCCACAACAAATGGGCCAAAAAGAATATTTTCCTGATCTGGGCTGGGAATTAAGATCACTGGACAAAAAAAACATACCCAATAGCATGTAACCCCTCCACCAGCACCAATAACAGCTGGGAGTGGATTGGGCCTGGACTGGACCAGTTTCTGGATGTAGCCACATCAGTGTTCAGACACTCTTCCATCAAAGAATTGGTCGGTTGGTCCAGATTTGGTGGATGCCTTCCCTTGCACCATTCCGAGGGGAATTCCCAGTAGGCTGGAATTTTATCCACCGCTGGTAGACCCATACGACCGTACGCTTCCATACACCTGCAGATTTAGCTACTTCCTTCACACTATGGTCTTTGGCCACGCCCACATGCAGTCACTTCTTTTAGCCAATCATTAACATCTGCTCTGGATCCCGTCACTCACACCCCACAGGCATATATAGCTGCATCGTCCTCGTGCAGTGCGCTCTGTAGGAGCTACATCCTTAAACATGCAAGGTGAGCTTCTATTGCTACTGTGGAAAGGCTCCTCTGAGGAATGCTCTAGCAAAGGTCATTTGAATACTGTATATCTGTCATTAGTTTCAATAGACGTGTTTCATGAGCAGTATGAATAGTTACGGAAGTTTGGAATCTGGAAAGTGGTAGAACTATTCATTCAGAGCCTGTGAAACAACTTTGAATGTGTAAGCGTCCGGGCTGTACCGCCTGCAGCCAGCAGAGGGCGGCAGCAGCGGCGCCGTTCTGGGGGAACTACAGCCCGGAACTCCAAACCCCAGAATGCTCCAGGCTGATCAGGCCAACGAGCAGCACCTGGGGCGTCAGCAATATAAGCCCCCACCACACAAACACCGTTGCTACACCTTTGTAGAGGGGTAGCCGGTACGGTACTAGAGAACAAGAAAAGAGAGAACAAGAAAAGAAAACGAGCAAAGTAAAAATAAATAAATATAAATAAATATTTTAAAAATATATAAAACAGACATGTGTCACTCTGCACGAAGTTAACAAGAATTCCCCTTTCGGTTAAACCCTCTACCGTTTATTTCTTATCGTATATAAGCTTCTCCTTTTGTTTGAATACGCTGCCCTGGCGTTCCCTTTGTTTGCTTTTCCCGCCATTTCTCCCTCTCACCCACTACACCTCATCCTGACTGGCATCACGTGTGCTGCTGTGTAGAGCAGTGGTAGGGTTACGAACCCCGCTACGAAGGTCGGGGTTCGATCCCTGTCTAAACCCTCACAGTTCACCGTGAGGGCTCACAGTGTTTGGGTCCAACACCCAACCACACCGTGACAGAATGTTGGTTCAGTTGTTCATTTAAGTACTGTAGCTAGCTAAGTTTTGGCTAATGGCTAATCCTGAGTTAATCCTCAATTTAGCCAACACTGTGCACATAACAACTATCTATCTAGCTCAGTGCATTTACACAAAATCTGACAAACAACTCCAAGGGCTGGGTTCCTGGTATGGCCACCAAATATATCAAGGAAGGTTTGGTTAAGTGGGCACCAGAGGGGCTCAAACCTGGCCCTACTGATCTGCTGCCTTGGAAAGACCAGTTTCAGCATAACTTGCTCTGATGTTCCTGAACGCCTTTACGTAATCAGGATCATAAAGGTGGGGACTGAACTCTCCTGGGTGGTACATGGAGACAGACTTGGACTCAAGGTTAGCGAACAAGACTTGTCAGTGGAAGGTTGCTGGTTTGATTCATTGAACCGACAGGACACGACTGAAGTGCCCTTGCTCAAGGCACCTAATCTCCAGCTGCTCCATGGGCACCAAGGATAGGTTTGCCCACTAGTGCTCACTGCCCACTAGTGTGTGTGCTTTACTAGATGGCCAGGTTCATTACAGAGGACATAGTCTTCAGTGTCCAAGCAGGAGTGGTTCTAACTATGGCACCCCCGACTTCAACGGTCAACGGTTCAGATCCACAACGCTGAGTTGATCAAGGCTAGACCTGCTGTGTAGGATCAGTATTGAAATCGTTCACTCGGTTCTTCTTCCTTGACACTTCTTCTCCTGTCGTCCACAGGGCCTGGTGCGGTGTACGGCGGCGGAGCACCGCTGAGCTCCTACGTTTCGGGACTGGGCTTGTGGCTGGGCCTCTCCGTCTCCATCCTGATGAAGGTCTAAAACTTGGGCGCCTCGGAAAAGGAGTCTTTAATTACGAACCCATCACTGTGAACAAAAAGAATTATGCATTAACCCAGGAGCCATCGCTACATCACATAATCACCCCCCCCACCTCTTTCCCTCCTTCCCTCTCTCATCTCTCTCTCTTTACCCGCTCATCCGCCCTACACTCCTCATCAGCAACTACTCCTCTTCCACACTAGCCAATGCCTCTCCTCTCTCCTCTCCGGCGAAGGTCACCTTTTTCGATGTTCATAGCTGTTATGTGATGACAATACAACGGTAATGCTAAATGTGAGGGAGCTGTACGTAATGAACGGGACTGTAGCTGTTACGTTGACGGCGGTGCGGCGGTACGACCGCGGCATTGCTAAATGTGAGGTGACGGTGTGTATGGTGTGACCGATGTTGATGTTCTTTCTTTTGTGATCACAATATGACAGTAATGCTACGAATGCTAATTGTGAAACTACCGTATATACTGACTTGAATCCTAGCTATGTTATGTGACAACAATGCCAACGGTACCGCGACCGATGCTACACGATGCGATGGCTGGGAGACCACCGTTGCGCGATGACACCGCAGTACCGGTAATGCTATGAATGCTCCATGTGAGGCTGTGGTATGTAACGACTGGAAACATTACTTGTGCTGTCTCGTCTTGGTGTGCGCGTGCCGGGCATGCTGTTCGATATGGTTGTACATTTGTGACTAAGTGACGACGTTACGGAGGAGGATGGCGATGAAGACGATGACGACGACAATGAAGGTCTGGTGACCCTCTATATTGCTGTCTGTGGCTGTTCACCAGCAGGCCCCTGCGGGCCTTCGCCTCTCGGACTCCAGCCCAGCCATCTGAGCGTGCCCAATGATGTCAAAACTCACCCTTACTTCCTGCGCCAAAAGGGTCAACATTGGAGGAAACGGTGGTGGTGGTGGAGGTGGTGGGGGTGCTAGTGAGGGAGGGGGTCATCGTCTTTCTTCCGTTTCTCTTGCATTCGCTGGAAGTCTTGACCCTGGGCAAAGCATGTGACCCCAGTCCGGCCTTCCAAATCCCTTCTCCTCCTCCTCCTCCTCCTCCTCCTCCTCCTCCACCTCCACCTCCGTCTCTTCACCCTAACGCATTACCGACGTTGACCCTTTTTCACCTCCGGTGTAAATATATATGCAGTAGAGGCAGTCCCATATCTCCAGCAAAAAGAAAAACAAAAGCGAAAAAAAAAAAAATTCCCATCAGCCTCTCTGTTTCAGTGTTTTCCGGTTTGGAGGTCACGTTTCCGGCATCTCCGGCCCCGTGAAAAAAAATGCTGTTGATCACTCTTCCTTGTCGCTTGTTGATAGCATGTACTGGTTAGAGCTGTTTCCTGTTGTGATGTCCATCCGATGTCCCAAAGCCCCTCCTCCTCTTCCTCCTCCTCCTTCTTCTTCTTGTCCCACCTCCCCCACCTCTACAGCCCCTCCCCCCACCTCTATAGCCCCTCCCCCCCTGCACTGTGTACATTTAATCTGCAAGGTTAACTGCTAATTACTTTTTTGGTGTTAATAATGATGATGACGATGATTATGATGATGTTAATAAGTATGTGAACAGACATGACGATGGTGATGATAATTACATGTGAGGAAAACAAAAAAAAACAAGAAAATGAGAAAAAAAAAACAACGACAGAGCCACGTGTGCGAAAATATTTTGTACTTTGCTCTGATGAACCGCATTCATTGAAAAAAAAGATAATAATGATGATAATAATAATAATAATAATAATAATAATAATAATACGTTGGGGTTTTTTTCAAAGTCTTGTGCTCTATTTTGCCATGACGAGCTTTTTAACCGAAGTGGCTGGACTCGAGTCGAGTCACTCGCAAAAAGGGAGCAATCAATGAAATGTAATATAATTTGTAACGTGTATGTATTTGGAGTTTCTTTCGTTTTGTTTTCCCTCGTTATTATTTTCCCCCTTCTTTTTAAGGCTCTGTACTGTGTCGGATGTGCGATAATCCATTTCCGCTGTAGCGTTCTCACGGTCCATCCAATCGGGGGAGAAAAACAAAAAAATCGAAAAAAAACTCTCACAGCGTTAGTGCCCCCTCCTTTCCCCCAATCCGGGCGATCCAGATTAGCGGGAATAGAGACGTAATTAGCTGGAGAGTGCGGCTGGCCGGGGCGAAGGGACCGCAGCGTCCTCCTCGTCTCTCCATCTGCTGCGGGACAGGGCTCATAAATCAAGCTCAATCCAGCCGCTGACAGCATTCTCTTCAAGGACGGGCGGCGTCTCGGCACGCCGGATCTTAGACCCCCGCCGACTAATTAACCGCCACTTAACGACGTATGGCGAGCAAGTGCTCGAGTGGTGCGTAGCTTAAAGGGCCCAAAAACATCCTGGGGGGGGAGGGGGATACAAGAGTTCAAAGACCCCCAAAACATCAAACCACCCATTTAACCTACAGCAGTGGAGCCCCATGCATTCTCACCGATGCTATAGCGAGCGTCGTTCCTGTGGACGACCTGCATCAGAGTGGATACCGTGTGGAACCGATTAAACGGTGTACCGTTCCTGGCTGTTTGGAAGCGAACGCAGCCTTTACACATCCGAAAGGTGGTTTCTCTCCACGCATTAACGTATGCCAGCCTTACACGCACAATTACGGAGTTCTGTAGCGGCCCAGGAAAACCAGCATATGGCCTGAATGTTTTTGTACATAAACCACAAACGAAATCAAATAAAAAGGCAGGACGTGGGCCCTTTAATGCTAAGCACCGCCCACCGCGCACACATCTGTATGCAAACTCTCAAAACGACCGTGCATCCAAACCATCAGGACAAAACTGACTCGTCACTTTGTCCTGTATATGGTATGACGCTGTCATTGCCCTGTGTGTCGTTTGTTTGAACCAGCAATAACCCCAAACTAACACGTGTCCAGAGTACAGGACTGGACGAGTCTGCCCAGCGTATGGAGAGCTGTGCCATTACTGTTAACCCGTAATCCAGAGTGACGTCCATCTGAATGCAGTTAGGTGGTGTGCGTGCTGTAACCCCAATGGCGTGCTATCGAACTCTCACAAACCCCGAAGCTTTGAAACCGCTCTTGGAAGTCGTCCTGGCCTGTATGCATCTTTGTACCCGTGTGATCTTTCTATCTATCTATCTATCGATCTATCTATCTATGATGTACAAATCCCAATTACTGTATAGCCACAGATACGACACGTACACAAACCCCACACTTGCATGCGCCCCTTTCCCCCCCACAACGTTCAAGACTACTCCCTCAAGCGGCTCGTTCGAAACGGTTCGATCGGAAGCACAAATCCAGGCCCATATAGTGCAGTCACCTCACCTGTCCATCTCTCTCTCTCTCTGTGTCCTCATCCATTCCTCCCGTCCATTATTCCGCCATCCGTGTGAAGGTCATGCCCAACCTGTGCCCATGGTTTCTCTCCTCCAGAAGATGTAAACAACAAAAAATGCTAACGAGTTTGTCATGTTTCTCAATGTGGGTTTCAAACAGCATGTAAATGTTTGTTATGGGTGGATTTTTAAATATATATATATACATAGAAATATAAATATATGTGCATATATTCTGTGTGGGTTGGAGAGTTGAAGGGGCTGAATGGGGGGAGGGTTAGCGTCAGCGCTAATGCCAATTCCCACGCAAAAAGATGAGTAGCAGGGAGGGGAGGGGTAAGCGAGAGTTGGAGGTGTTGTTTGGAGGGTGGAGAGAGGTTTCGGATGCTCAGATGTGATTGCGTTCATTGTTTTCAGCTAGTGAGGGTCAAGCAACCCTGACCGCGCACCGCTAGCCTGGGCGAGATGGGCCGACGCTGACCAGACGGTGAACCCCCTCAGAAAGAGCGCAGTGAGCTGAGAGGAGCTGGCTGTAGGTCAGCTCAGCTAAGAGATCGTCTTTTATGAAGACAGACTGGGTGCAGCTAGGGGGGGAACAAGGGATGGCAGGAGGTGCTGGGGAAGGTTAGCGTTGATAAGAACTGACTACTGGGTTGGGGAAAATGTCCAGTGGCTGTAATCAAGTTTAGTAGCCAGGGGTGACCATAAGGGTAAGGCGTAGGGGTGAGTCCGGAGTCCAGTATATTTCGTTGTTTGTGGTTTTTAGGCTTATTGGAAGATAATCAAAGGCCAGTTTGGGGTATAGTGTCAACAGCAATACCGCAAGTTGCATTAGCTTGTTGGTTGTTAGCTCCGATGATGCTGCCACTTTGAGGGGCTCTAGTTTAAACGAATCCCATTTCGGATCAAGTTCATGTGTAACGTGAAAGTGGTTCAATGTCCGTAATGTACATTTGGGAGTCGCTACATGAGTATTCGTACATTCTCAAAGCTGCCAAAAAACAGCCTCATGGTTGTGATGTCACAGCCATTAAGACATTTGGACATTTGACCCACCTTTTAGGAGTGTAGCCCCCAACATTCCCTCAAATGTTGTTCCTGCAGATAGTAGAATTGGAATGGAAGTCATCGGGGAAACGATTACATGGTGTACTGTTCATGGCCGTCGGGAAGCGAATGCAGTTTTCAAGGGGTCTGCCTTGAAACCCCTCCCCTTCTATTTATCTATTGGCCAGGATCAATTCAATTCAATTCAATTTAAAGTTCAATTCAAATAACGTTAATTATGGTGGAATTTTGTGATCTGTATCTGAATATTAATACGATACAGTATATTAATGAAGATTTTGGTGGGCTCAGAATAATGTATGGTAACGGTAAAATGGGCTACAATAGCTAGCTTAGCATGCTAAGTAATACTTATGGGGTTATAGCAAAATAAAGGGCACGTTTTATGCAAATTATGGCACGTGTTAAATTCAAAGTAGGTTCTACAACCAGAAAATAGTATAGGTCACAATTTCTGCTACTTTCCAACATTTTTATTATTTTATCCCATTTTTTGAGGGCACTCTTTAAAATGAATTCAAGGGCACCACAGTAATCAAGCTCAGTTATCATCTAGGGAGCCGAATTCGTTCTGAGCTCTGAGATTTACACCCCTGGGTGCAGTCAAAACAACCTTGAACCAGCATCGATTTCTCCCGCTGCTTGTGTCCACACTGATTTAAAACACAATCGATGTGAATATCCCTCCCCCTGAGCCTAACCCCACCTCCGCCGAAACTGACGGCTGGTGCATGCACTAGGAATGCTTCACAGGGCTTGTGTGTTTTTTTTTTTTGTTTTTTTTTGTTTTTTCAGGAACCAAATATGAAGTGATGGATCTGTTGATTCAGTTGACCCCTCCGGCCACCAGGGGGCGACGCCTCCCTTCTGTTAGGCCGTCCCCGACTGTTCTTTTTGTATATAGGCTAGTGTACTTGTAGTTTGGTAGTTGTTTGATAGATGGTCCTCATGAAGAAGCTAACTGGATGTCAGTGTGGTTCTATGTTGTTGTGGACGGTGTCGCGGTTCATTCACTGTGTCTCTGGTTACCGACTCTCAAGGATGAACCACAGCCATGACCGGGTTGCTCAGTGGAGTGGAGTTCTTTCATTAATGCTTTTAACCAAATTTCAGACCTGAGGAAACGTTCAAAGCAATTGCTCGTACTTCTATATTCACAGGGCTTGTAGGTTCAAAGCCAGCCGTGCACTGGATGGATTTGTAAAAGTGCTTTTAGGCCACCTTAAAGAAACTTCTGCATGTATGAAATCATAATTTATAGTTTATTTCTGCACTTCTAAGCCTAAATGATGACGTGTATGTTGAAATATTTCATATGGTCGCTGTCCAAAGAAAAACAAGTATCTCCGAAACAGCAACTTTACAGGAGAGGCCAAAACCCAATTTAATTATAATGTAAGTCAATGGAACCAGACTTTTTCCAAGCGATCTGTGGACAATTTCTGCTGGTCCATTCAACATGAAATTCGGACACAGTGTAAACAGCAGGTCATGTGATCAAATGAGGCATAAAAGTGAAAAAGGTCAGAAATGGAGATACATGTTTTTCATTGGACAGCGACGATATATACTCATATATTCAAGTCTACTTTTAGAATAAGTTGAATAATTTTACGAATATTGAATCATTTCGTATTAAGAAACAAAAAATGATGTACTTTTAAAGAATGCCAGCACCTATGGATACTGTGTATCTTAAGGTTTCTGTCTGATTAGATCATAATATAGAAATTCAAAGTAGAGAAATCCATATTAGAACAAATAGAAACATAAACGTTGATCTTTGTCAATGATTTTTATCAGTTTCATAGTTTTATCCATGAATAACTTCTAAACTGTAGAACTAAAGTGGAATTCCATGTTTCTAAATCGACCCATAGTTTAAAGTTTGAGATGTAAAGTCATTTATAGTTGGGTTTGTATGAAACGCATGGTTCTGGTAAAACCACAGACTTTGGTTACAGTGGTGCTAATAGGAACCAGACGTCTAGAGGATGCTAATATATAAAAAAGTCAGTTTTTATCCAAAAAATCTTGTTTGAGTTGTTATGTAGGTTTACTGGTGGTTTAGATATTAAATTACATGTCTATATTTGTGTTGTAGACATGGAGACCCCTGGTTTTCCATCACCACCACCACTGTAAAGAAGCTTCTAGAGCCACTTTGGCCTTGTTTACATCTCAGTGATTAAAATATGTGGACCATTTTTCATTCATTCTAGCATTACAATGTATTCAATAGCAAATAATGGAACTTAATAATTAGGAAGCCATTAAGGAGTTCTATGGAAGTTGATCCCTACTTCAAATCAATAGTAGTAATAAACCTATATAACTAAAATGTCTCCAAAATGGCCAAAATTTACAGGACGAAAATATTCCTTAATTTTAATGTCAAGTTAATATTAATTTTTTATATTTCAAGTTACTTTTGCGGCCTTTCTGTTGGTCTTTTTACAATGAAATTGTCACACAATGGAAATAGCCATGTCCAGTCTTAAACGACACACAAAAATAAAAAATTCACTAACTCATTTTTTCCCGTGATAAAATTATGAATATAATATTTTTTTTTAGTTTTTTACTTTTTGGCATTTTTCCAAGGTACTCTTAGCCCTTTACATTGTGTGTAAATTTTATGATGAATGGACCAATAGAAATGCCCTAAAATGACTAGGAAAGACGTCTGGTTCCATTGACTTCCATTAAAAATAAAGGAAGTTTTTCCCTTCTTCTAAAAAGTTATAAATACATATATTTTATCCATATATATTTATATATGAATATAATTTACCTACAGCTCTGTTAATTATTCTGCATACATCTAGGCACATTGTTCTGTTTGAATAAGAATAGTTTTTAATTATGGAAATGATATTTTATTAATTATTATTAATTTTATGTGGCTTGTTGATGCTAAAAATCAATGACCTTTGGACTGGGATAGATTAGATGAGTAGGGGTAGGATAGATAGATAGATAGATAGATAGATAGATAGATAGATAGATAGATGTTGACACAGGCCGTATTAACAGCGTAGGTGATGGTGTAAGTCGGGCGTTCCTCGTGTTCCTTTGCGTAACCTGAAGCACCACTCGTTCACTCTCTGTTCTTTGCTTCCCTGTCCTCCCTCACGTCTGAGACGTCCTGAGGAACAGGTGGTGTGCGTCAGCCGCGTACGGCTGTATTAGTGACGCTGTGCTAATTACCGTGCGTGCACTCCAGCGTGTTATATTAAACAAGCCCCCGAAAGTGGCCCGCACGCCGGCGCGCAGAGCCTGATGCGTTCTTCTTTAAATCAAAGGGTGAGCGCCCCACCACTGTGCACAAACAAGCCCATCACTCCGAATGCCAACGCCGCGTGCAGCTCGCCCACTCAAATTTACATCCGGCCTGTCAGTCAGCCGGGTAAGTACGGGCTGCGCCGCGGCGCCCTGCCAGCGAGCTGTTTGTTTGGATTGGTTCAGGGTGGAGAAGCTGGCTGTAATACCGGCAGCCGAGACGCTCCTCTGTCAGACAGGTGCTGTTCACTGTTTATAGGGGACCAGTCAGTCAGTCAGTCCGTCAGTCAGTCAGTCGAGCCCATCTCTCTCTGTCTGTCTCTCCTTGTCTCTCTCACTCTTTCTCTGTCTCTCTCTCTCTCTCTTTCTCTCTCTTTTTCTCTTTCAATCTCTCTGTCTCTCTTTGTCTCTCTCACTTTGTCTCTCTTTTACTTTTTCTCTCTCTCTCTCTCTCTCTCTCTCTCTCTCTCTCTCTCTCTCTCTTCCTCTTAGTTAACCTCTCTCTGTGCTCCTGCACCTCCAGATCTCCGTTAGTGTCCATGTAATTTCCATGTGTGTATGAGTGTGTGTGTATGTGTGGTGTGTGCGGGTGTGTGTGTGTGCGTGTGTGGTGTGTGTGTGCGTGCGTGTATGTGTGCATCTGCATGGTGTGTGTGCTTGTGAGTGTGTGTGTGTGTGTATGTGTGGTGTGTGTATGTGTGTGTGGTGGGTGCATATGTGTGCGTGTGGTGTGTGCATGCATGCATGTGTGTATGTGTGTGTGTATGTGTGGTGTGTGTGTGTGTGTGTGTGTGCATGTGTGTGTGTGTGTGTGCGCGTGTATGTGTGTGGTGCGCGTGTGGTGCGTGTGCGCGCGTGCGCGTGTGTATGTGGTGTGTGTGTGTGTGTGTGTGTGCGCGTGTAGGTGTGTGTGCGCGTGTGGTGTGTGGTGTGTGTGTGCGCGTGTGTGTGTAGGTGTGTGTGTGCGCGTGTGGTGTGTGTGTGTGTGTGTGTGTGTGGTGTGTGTCCCGCTCTCTTCATGACGAGGTGTTCACCGTGAGCGTGGATGAGTCGGTGAATGTTGTTCATCATCCTCGGCCTGACCCCCAACACGCGAGCGCGCCGTCAGACACCGACCCCACCCCAGAAAATAAAGAACCCCCAGAACCCCCATCGTCTTCCGCCCTGACCAACCCCGTGCCGTGCTCCCATGTGTCTCCGGAGTCGTTCTGTTTTCAGGTTCTGTCCGTTTCTGTCGTTTTCCTTGGCCGTGTGTACTGTTCTTATGTTTATTTCTATCCTTTCTTTTTTTTTTTTTTTTTTCCGAGATCCATAAAGGACAGAAAAAGCCGTGGCGATGTTAAATGGAAGGGGAGAAAATAAAAGTGACTTTTGTTTTTAACAGACTCTGTCCCTCGTGTCTTCTCTTTGCTCGATCTGCCTGGTCCGGGACAGGAAGAGCGGCTGCTTGGGTAAGAGATGGGTTTCCTGGCGGTTGCTTCTCCTTTCCTCTGAGAGGCAGGTAGCGCAATGCTATACAGCGGCACGTATACGGAACGTGCTCTCAGATGTCCCTGAGGGCTGCGAGCCTTCTCACCACGTAGCCGATGGCCCTCACAACCACACGGAGTGATGCAATGACCGAACTCGGCCTTGCTCAAGCCTTCAGACTTGTAAGCAGCTCTGAAGCGGATTATGATGCAGGCCGGGTCGTTCCTCTCGCTTCTGAAAAGGGGAAGTTAGAAGGACGTTAGAAGCAGAACCCGTGAAACTGCTGCGGTCATCTCATGACCTATATAACCTCTGGCTGGGGCTGCTGTCCCTACATGGAGTTCATCAGTGGAGAATTAGGGGCAGGTATTAGCCATTGCACAATGCGTCATCTGCTAACTAACAGCCATACCTTTTATTCATCCCTCGTTTCTCCTATAGACTCCCATTCAAACCCTATTGGTTCCTCTAACTATCAGCCACGAAACCGCATGTACTCATTTAGGGCGGATTTCCAAACTCTAGTCCACAGCCATACTGACCCGCATTCGTCTATGTGTCGTTTATTCATCCCTCGTTCCTCCCATAGACTCCCATTCATTTTCGTTCCTTTACCCATTAGCCTCCCATCTGCATGTACTCACTCAGTGTGGATCCCCAAACTCTAATCCACAGCCATACTGACCCACACTCCTCTATGTGTCGTTTATTCATCCCTCGTTACTCCCATAGACTCCCATTCAAACCCTATTGGTTCCTCTATCAGCCACCAAACTGCATGTACCCACTCAGTGTGGTACTGACCCGCACTCCTCTATGTGTCATTTATTCATTCCTCGTTACTCCCATAGACTCCCATTCAAACCCTATTGGTTTCTCTATCAGCCACCAAACTGCATGTACTTATTTAAGGCGGATCCCCAAACTCTAATCCACAGCCATACTGACCCGCACTCCTCTATGTGTCATTTATTCATCCCTCGTTACTCCCGTAGATTCCCATTCAAACCCTATTGGTTCCTCTATCAGCCACCAAACTGCATGTACTCACTCAGTGTGGATCCCCAAACTCTAATCCACAGCCATACTGACCCACACTCCTCTATGTGTCGTTTATTCATCCCTCGTTACTCCCATAGACTCCCATTCAAACCCTATTGGTTCCTCTATCAGCCACCAAACTGCATGTACTTATTTAGGGCGGATCCCCAAACTCTAATCCACAGCCATACTGACCCGCACTCTTCTATGTGTCGTTTATTCATCCCTCGTTTCTCCCATAGACTCCCATTCATTTTTGTTCCTTTACTCATCAGCCACCAAACTGCATGTACTCCTTCAAGGCAGATCCCCAAACTCTAATCCAAAGCCATACTGACCCACACTCCTCTATGTGTCGTTTATTCATCCCTCGTTACTCCCATAGACTTTAACACACCACCACATCATCAGTGTCACTGCGGTGCTGAAAATGATCCACCACCCACATAATCCCTGCTCTGTGGTGGTCCTGTGGGGGTCCTGACCATAGAACTACAAATGTCAAGTTAAAGAACACCTGAAAGAGATTAAAGAGCCACTGCTTCTTTGCAAGCATGATGAACCTGACGTCCGAAGATCTTCTTCCAGATCAAATGGTTGTTAAGGGTTTTTCTAGAAACACTAACCCAGAACTGCACATCAAAGCCACGCAGTCATTTCGAAATCGAACTTTAGGAGAGGTGTTTTGAAATTGACAACTTCAGACCGACTGTAGCTTTTGCATGTTCGTTTACACCAGAAACACTTGGCCTAATTAAGTGCTCTTCGCTTGGTTTCTCAGCACCATTTCGAGGCCTCCTTTCACATTGCTGACACATACGTTTCCTGTGGTTTAGCTCTCTAGACCAATGGGCTTTTTGTCCTGTGAACAATTTCTATGAGACAGTAGAAGGAACTACTTTCTTCATGAATTTAAAGGGAACTCAGACTTCCCAGAATCCTCAGGCCAGCACGTGGCCATTTACCGTGGGAACTTTCTAGGGTAAACTTCCACAATTAAACAGTCACCCAAAGTCATGTACTGATTTAGACAAAGTCGGTATTGGTCACAGTGTTGATGAATGGAACCAGACGTCTGAAGAGTATGAGTTGCTGCACATCAACACGCTACTTACAGCACACTAACACCATCAATTTCGACGAACTTACTGAGTTTTTGTACACTAACACCGACTGTACTTTTGCATGTTCGTTTTACACCAGAAAACACACCTATTTACACTTACTGAGTTACTGTACACCAACACACTACTTACAGCACACTAGACCAATGGGCTTTTGTCTTGAACTATGAGACAGTAGAAGGAACTTTTCTGTGACACCGACACGCTACTTCCCAATACACTAATGCCATTTACACGTACTGAGGGTAAACTTCCACAATGTACACCAACACGCATGTACTTATTTAGACACACTAACACATGTTGATGAATGGACACGTCTGAAGAGTGAGTTACTGTACACCAACACGCTACTTACAGCACACTAACACATTACACTTACTGAGTTACTGAGTTGAGTTACTGTACTGTACACCAACACGCTTACTGATTACTGTAGCACCGACACGCTAACAGCACACTAACACATTACACTTACTGAGTTACTGTACACCGACCAGTACACTAACGCATTACACTTACTGAGTTACTGTACACACGCTACTTACAGTACACTAACACATTACACTAACTGAGTTACTGTACACCGACACACTACTTACCAGTACACTAACACATTACCTAACTGAGTTACTGTACACCACACTACTAACACGCACACTAACTTACAGCACCACACGCTAACTTACAGCACACTACACATTACACTGACTTAGTTTACTGTACACCCAACACACTACTTACAGACACTAACACATTACACTTACTGAGTTTACTGTACACAACACACACAACACATTACACTTACTGAGTTACTGTACACCAACACACTACTTACAGCACACTAACATATTACACTTACTGAGTTACTGTACACCGACACGCTACTTACAATACACTAATGCATTACACTTACTGACTTACTGTACACCAACACGCTACTTATAGCACACTAACACATTACACTTACTGAGTTACTGTACACCAACACGCTACTTACAGCACACTAACACATTACACTTACTGAGTTACTGTACACCAACACGCTAATTATAGCACACTAACACATTACACTTACTGAGTTACTGCACACCAGTACACTAACGCATTACACTTACTGAGTTACTGTACACCAACACACTACTTACAGTACACTAACACATTACACTTACTGAGTTACTGTACACCAACACACTACTTACAGTACACTAACACATTACACTTACTGAGTTACTGTACACCAGCAAACTTACACATTACACTCACTGAGTTACTGTACACCAACACGCTACTTACAGTACACTAACACATTACACTTACTGAGTTACTGTACACCAACACACTACTTACAGTACACTAACGCATTACACTTACTGAGTTACTGTACACCAACACACTACTTACAGCACACTAACACATTACACTTACTGAGTTACTGTACACCAACACACTACTTACAGCACACTAACGCATTACACTTACTGAGTTACTGTACACCAACACGCTACTTACAGCACACTAACACATTACACTTACTGAGTTACTGTACACCGACACGCTACTTACAGCACACTAACGCATTACACTAACTGAGTTACTGTACACCAACACGCTACTTACAGTACACTAACACATTACACTTACTGAGTTACTGTACACCAACACGCTACTTACAGTACACTAACGCATTACACTTACTGAGTTACTGTACACCAACACGCTACTTACAGCACACTAACACATTACACTTACTGAGTTACTGTACACCAACACGCTACTTACAGCACACTAACTTACAGTACACTAACCAACACGCTACTTACACACACTACACATTACACTTACTGAGTTTCTGTACACAAACACGCTACTTACAGCACACTAACACATTACACTTACTGAGTTACTGTACACCAACACACTACTTACAGTACACTAACGCATTACACTTACTGAGTTACTGTACACCCACACGCTACTTACAGCACACTAACACATTACACTTACTGAGTTACTGTACACCAACACGCTACTTACAGTACACTAACACATTACACTTACTGAGTTAACGTGTATTACACTTAGGGGCATAGACGAATGTGGCATGTAGATGAATCTGGTAGGTTATGGTTCTTAATGGTATCTTCACAAACTCAGAGCTCTTTATCTGTAGTCCTGTCGGTCCATTCACTATGAAATTAGATGAGCAGATGGTGTTTTGAAACGGTGCAAAAAATAGGCGGGTAGAAACATCCGCCTTTTGGCAACGTACCACATTTTATATACTGCTCCCATTTAGATTATGTCCACAATTCATCAGATGGGTCGATAAAGCTCTTCCTCAAGGCCTACAACTCAAAGGGCCCTAGAGTAGCAAGTGATGTGTGTCTCAGGAGCAGCTTCACATTACATGGTTGTAGCGCTCATCCCTGCTGCCAGGGATAATCACCTCCAGCCTTGGTTGAATGAGCCCTGAGTAAAGCAGTCTGGTTTGTTTCTAATGAGGCGCTCTTTAAATGAATAAAGTGCAGTCGCTCATGGCCTTGCTCTGGACGCACTTCTTCCCACCACATACCTCTCTTCACAAATAAGAAGCGTGACATTTCACAGTCTCGGCTCGGCTCGGCGGCGCTGCTTTCTGGTTTCCTAAACCTGGAAACATCCGCTGATTGCATTTCGGAGAAGTCAGCCGAAGGTGCGACATTTCGCTTGCCGCAGCACTTGCGGGCTCCGGGGATACGGAGGCACGAGGCCCAGCGCTAGCCGCAGAGACGCCTGAACGCAGAAGCGTGACCGGCGAAGCGTCGAAACTTCAGATTTGTATTCGGAGCATGACCTATTAAAAACAAAAATCTCTCCTCCATCGTAATGAGAATAAAAAGCCATCGCTTAACCTATATTGCATCAGTGCTCCTCTGCTTGTAGTACACGTAGGGCCTTGAAGAAGAAGTCCAGAATGCTAATGAAGATGGTGCCAGTGTTGGTGCTGCTGTGGGGGGTGGACGAAGCTGCAGGTCAGGTTTCAAGAAAATACTGATTTAATAATGATGCTACAAAATGACACAAAGATTGTTGTTCAAAAGATTTTGTTGGACCTATTGATGCTGAACTGTACAGAGCACTAATGGGGGAAATATGGAAAACTGAAGGTTTTCTCACGACACTGATCCCAATATCTCATAATGCTGGTGCTAGGATTTAAACATTAAGTTATATAAGTAATAAGCAACCTTAGAGAGAATCGAGAGAGTGATCCGGTGCAGTGTAAGTAGGGCGAAGGGATTAGGCTGATTTTAAGAGGCCCAAAAAGACCTCTACCTTCTTTTTCTTCTTTCTGAAAGAGTCATAATAGGAACATCTAATTCAGTGAGCAGTAATTGAAGCTGTGTTGGATACACCGATAACAGCATTGGATTGAAAAGGACGAAAATGATTCGCTAGGATTTGATATTTTAGTGGTGTACCACAGGGCTCTATGCTAGGTCCGGTTTCATTTCCATAAAATATGTTATAACTTGGTTGCCGAAATGTTTTACAAGCCTGGGAATCTGGTTTTATAAACCGAAGATAAAAATTTGACACTTTCGGTGAAAATGTTTTTTTTTGTTGTTGTAGTTGTTTTTCTTCCTGAACGAGTTATAATAGAAACACTGAATTCAGAAAGCAGTGCTTGAAGATGTATGTTACATACAGCAGTAACAGCATCGCATCAGAAAGGAAGAAAATGTGTAGATGAAGATCACTCTAAAGAGTGTTATACTTGTAGTGGTGTACCACAGGGCTTTATGCTAGGTCCAGTTTCATAGAGCGTGACTCAGCATGGAATCAGTTTTAACGTTATGCAGACAACACCCAGTGCTACTTACCCGTGGAGCCTGATGACAGTCGTTCCCTTAATAAGCTTAAAATTTTATTAAAGTTTATAACATGGATACTTTTTTGGAAAAACCAAATGTAGAAAAGAAATCTACTGGAAATGGGTTACATAAATCAAAGGTTATATCTAGTCTGGGAAATCTGGCTTTGCAGCCAAAACATGAGGGCTGTATTGGTATGTCTTACTGAAAGAGTAAAAATAGGAACACCTAGTTCAGTAACCAGTAATTCAAAAAGTGGGTTAGATACAGAATTGTATCTCAGTGGAAAGGAAGAAGATATTTAGACAAGCATTACTCTACAGAGTGTGATAATTTAGTGGTGTACCACAGGGCTCTAGGCTAGGTCCGGTTTCATTTCCATAAAATATGTTATAACTTGGACGCCGAAATGTTTTTACAAGCCTGGGAATCTGGTTTTATAAACCGAAGATAAAAATTTAAAAGTTTTATTAAAGATTATAACATGGATACTTTTTTGGAAAAACTAAATGTAGAAAAGAAATCTCATTACTGGAAATGGGTTACATAAATCAAAGGTTATATCTAGTCTGGGAAATCTGGCTTTGCAGCCAAAACATGAGGGCTGTATGTTTTGGTATGTGATTTGGTCTTTACTGAAATAGTCAAAATAGGAACATCTAGTTCAGTAACCAGTAATTCAAGAAGTGGGTTAGATACAGCATTGCATCTCAGTGGAAAGGAAGAAGATATTTAGACAAGCATTACTCTACAGAGTGTGATAATTTTAGTGGTGTACCACAGGGCTCTCTGCTAGGTCCAGTTTCATTTCCATAAAATATGTTATAACTTGGACGCCGAAATGTTTTTACAAGCCTGGGAATCTTTTTATAAACCAAAGATAAGAATTTGACACTTTCGGTGAAAATGTTTTTTTTTGTTGTAGTTGTTTTTCTTCCTGAACGAGTTATAATAGAAACACTGAATTCAGAAAGCAGTGCTTGAAGATGTATGTTACATACAGCCGTAACAGCATCGCATCAGAAAGGAAGAAAATATGTGTAGATGAAGATCACTCTAAAGAGTGTTATACTTGTAGTGGTGTACCACAGGGCTTTATGCTAGGTCCAGTTTCATAGAGCGTGACTCAGCATGGAATCAGTTTTAACGTTATGCAGACAACACCCAGTGCTACTTACCCGTGGAGCCTGATGACAGTCGTTCCCTTAATAAGCTTAAAATTGTATTAAAGTTTATAACATGGATACTTTTTTGGAAAAACCAAATGTAGAAAAGAAATCTACTGGAAATGGGTTACATAAATCAAAGGTTATATCTAGTCTGGGAAATCTGGCTTTGCAGCCAAAACATGAGGGCTGTATGTTTTGGTATGTGATTTTGTCTTTACTGAATAAGTCAAAATAGGAACACCTAGTTCAGTAACCAGTAATTCAAAAAGTGGGTTAAATACAGCATTGCATCTCAGTGGAAAGGAAGAAGATATTTAGACAAGCATTACTCTACAGAGTGTGATCATTTTAGTGGTGTACCACAGGGCTCTCTGCTAGGTCCGGTTTCATTTCCATTATATGCAGCATGTTTTTTTACCAAGCTGCATTATTAAAGAGCATGGGGTCAGTTTTTTAATGTTATGCAGACAGTACACAGTAATACTTATCTGTGAAACCTGATTATCGCAATTTCTTAATGAAATGAATAATGGCAAAGAAACATTATAACTAGCCTTGGAAAATCTAGCTTTACAAACAAAAGATGAGGATCCTACATGTGATTTTGTTCTTTCTGGAAAAGTCATAATATAAACACTCCACTCACAGTATGTATATGTAACGATAATTTTCCTCAATAATAAACAAACAAGTGCAATATTTTTGCCTTATTTGTTTAATCAGGTTCTCTTTATCTAGTAAATGTGTTAGATACAGCAAACATGTTTAACTACACGTGAGCAAACGTTTCTCTAAATAGTGTGATAGTTCTAGTGGTGTACCTCAGGGCTCTGTGCTAGGTCCGGTTTCATTTCCATATATTATCTCTAGGGCACATTATTAAAGTACATAGAGTCAGCTTTTAAAGTTATGCAGACAGGGCTGAATTGTGCTTCTCAGTGGAGCCTAAATAAGCATAATAGTTTATTTATCAACAATTATTACATGGATGAACAGAATTCTTAAATATTAAATAAAAAAAAAAACATTCTCATTATTGGAAATGCCTCACATAAAACCTTTAGGAGTTATAACTAGTCTGGAAATGTGGTTTACAAAGAAGATGAGGACTGTATGTTCTCAAACATTTTTGTTCTTTCTAAAAGAGTCTTAATGGGAACACTTCATTCAGTAAGCGGTAATTGAAGTCGTGTTAGATACAGAGATAACAGTGTTGTGTCTTCTCGGAAGGGAAGAAAATAGAGTGAACATTGCTCTACAGAGTGTGATATCTTCAGTGGTGTACCACAAGGCTCTATGCTGGGTCTAGTTTCATTTTCCTTCTATATGTTATCACTACAACGCATTGTTTAGGAGTCAGCTTTCATAGTTATACAGACTACACACTATTGTACTAATCTGTGGAGCCTGATTATAGCAGTTCCACAAATAAGCTTGATAATTTGGCTATCAAGAAATATTACATGGATGAACAGAAAAAATAAAATAAAATAAAAATATAATAAATATGAAATTTTGGTAATTATTGGAAAAAAATCACGGAAAACAAAAGTTATTACTAACCTGGGAAATCTGGCTTTACAAACTAAAGATAAAGATTCTACTTTTTTATGCAATAAACAGCATCGTATCTATAATATTATTTATATTAATATTATTATTATGTTTGTGTGAGCTAGGGTGGCCACTTTCTTAACCCCAAAAAGGAGGACATCATGAGGTGGAGGTGTGGGGGGTGGTGGTCTGGCACGATACTAGAACAGAATTAAAATCATAACCTTAACTATATAATACATTACTGATTGCTTTACTCACCTAATTGGGTGAAATGGATGGCATTTCGTGAGTGAGACGGCAGCTTGCTAATTGACTGACATTTAGAGGCCTGACCTGTGGTTTGCGGGTAGGCGAGTCACAGTGTTACATGACCTTGGTAAACCAAAGAAATGTCAGGCATGCCTTTTGAAACAGACGTAAGTCAATGGCTTACATAATATTGTTGGTGAGTAAACATTAAAAAAAGCTCATCCCGGACTAATAGGTGTCCGTCCGGATAATGCGGCGGACGGGGGAAGTGGGAGTTGAAAAACCGTCTGGCCTAAAACTGGACGTATGGCAAGGTTTGCCCTGAGTAGACTGATATTCTTAGTGGTGTACCTCAGGGCTCCATTCTAGGCCCAGTTTAATTTTCATTTCAATTGTTACCTATAGGACATTTTAAAGAGCACAGTTTTCATAGTTATGCACATGACACACAATCATATCTACCTCTCGAGACTAATGTTAGCAATTCATAATTATAAAGATCTAGCATAACAGAATATTTAACAGAATATTTCAAAAATGAAAGAAAAAACAAATTCTCATTGTTGGAAACAGTAACGGCTTGGGGACATCTAAGACGGGGGTTAAAATGTGGGTGTAGTAATACTCGGAACAATCATATAAACAAGATTAAACCAACAGCAAGTTACACAGACATCATTTACTTCACACAGCGTGAATCAGACATTTCGTCACAGTGCAGAATGCTGAGAAACTGACTCGAGCTTTTCACACCTCAGATTCTGCTCTGTTTATAGGCTTACCACAACCACTTTAGACTGCCTCCACCCGTTTTAGAAAGCTGTAGCATATACTTACCCAGCTAATACCTACCCATGGTGGAATCAGACCAGACCAAGGCTGGTGAAGGGGTCACGGGGAGTTTCGGCTGGGGGGTTGGCATGTTAAGATCATTTTGATTGACAAGTCAACATATTAGCATATAGTTCAGATTTATTTAAACTAGTCGAGTCCAATTTATTTATATAGAACTTTGTACAACAGATAATGTCACAAAGCAGCTAAACAGAGAATCCGGGTCCAAGCTAACAATGAGCAAGCCAAGGAGAAACTCCTTTAGAGCATGAGGAAGAAACCTCAAAAGAGGAACCAATGCTCAAAAGGGGAACCCATCCTCTTTAGGTCGACCCCGGACCCCAGACCCTGGACCCTGGACACAAAAAAAGATCAGAGTTTATAACTATAAAAGTGCATTTCCTGTAGGAAATGCTGGATGTTTGCGCAGCTTGCTCAGTGAGGAACGAGGGATGAGTAAACGAGTGTGGGTCTGTATGACCGTGGATTAGCGTCTGGGGGCCTGCCTTTAGTGAGTACTTGAACTTCGTTGGCTCTCGGGCGAACGGAAACGTTACTGCTTGGTTTGGGTCAAAATGACGGGGAATCTATGTTAGGAACAAGGGATGAATAAACGAGTGCAGGTCGGTATGACTGTGGTTTAGCGTCTGGGGGACTGCCCTTAGTGAGTACATGAAGTTTAGAGTCTCTCGGGCGAACGGAAACGTTACCGCTTGGTTTGGGGTGGAAAATGAATGGGACTCTATGGGAGGAACGAGGGATGAATAAATGAGTGCGGGTCAGTATGGCTGTGGATTAGCGTCTAGGGGCAATATTGAATAAGAACTGTAAGTACTGCTGGATAGAAGACTATGATGATAGTCTATTAGAAAGAGTAGGAGAAGTATCGGATCGACGGATGGGCGCACGGCATGCAGGTGAAGTCCCCTCATAGCACAAAACCACAAGAAGCTCCATGGTGGGCAAACTGGTCAGTAATGCAGGCAGGCAGTGGAACCCAGCCGAGGCAGATGAAGCAGCAGCATCAGAGCGCACAGGAGGGGCAGTTGGTCCGCAGTTAGCTCTGACTAAGGACTGAGAGCGCTATATGGTGTTAGCAGTTAGCATGGAAGCTAACTACCAAAAGCTCGACTGAATAGGCAGGGTTTAAGCTTGTGTCTGAGTCCCCAACACTGACTGAAAGGTTATTCCAAAGCTGGGGGGCCTTTAAATGAAAAGGCTCCGCCCCCTGATGTAACTTTATCCTTTCCTGGAACTAACAGTGAGCCTGCACCTTGCGATCAGAGCTCACATGTGTAGTCTGGTGCAATCAGCTAAGCTGTAGCTGACACCCCTACTCGCATAAAAGCTGGGACCAGTGTTATTGGACGGTTAGCATGCTGGCTAATCTAGCTAGCTGACCTAACTCACCAGCAAATAAACTGGGGAAAGAAGAAACATTGGATATGAGACTCTCTTCCATGTTTACCACCCCGAACATTGATTGGAAGGTTATTCCAAGGCTCCGCCCCCTGATGTAACTTTATTATTTTAGGAGTTGTGTCTCAGAATTCTCTTCTGTTAGAAAAATAATAACTTTTCTATCAAAAATATCAAAATTATCTTCTGTATTTCTATATAAATGTGATCTAAAACATAATCTGATTTCCACAGAAGCCTTACAAGTAGATAAAGAGAACCTGATTAAACAAATAAGGCAAAAATATGACACTTGTTTGTTTATTATTGAGGAAAATTATCATATACATATCTGTGAGTGGAGTATCTAAGCATCTGGGATTAGCAGTCCAGTTGAAAGTAAGATTGAGATTCGATCAGGTGGTGTCTTGTAGCTGTGGTTGGTGTAGCTCAGTGGGTAACACCACTCTACTCAGGGTGCCACCTCTACATGTGGGAGACTGGGGTTCGAATCCCAGTCTGGGTGACTATGCTGTGCTACACCAATAAGAGTCCTTGGGCAAGACTCCTAACACTACACTGGCCCACCTGTGATCATTAACCTTGTGAGTCGCTCTGGATAAGAGCGTCAGCTAAATGCCGTAAATGTAATGTGTCAGTCAATGGGGTGATGAAGATCAGGTGTGAGTGGGCGCTCTGTTGTATTTAAAGAACCGGGACCTGATCAGTCAGATCTGGGTTATGGTGTGAACAGAGGACCTCTGAAGAGTGGTTGATGCTCATCAGGCTGGAAACAGTTACAAAGCCTTCTCTAAAGAATTTGGACGCCACCATCCACAGTCAGATAGACTGTGTAGAAATGGAGGAGATTCAAAACCAAGGAACTCAGGATAAGTTCTTAGCAACTGAAGGCCTTTCTCACATGGGCTAATGTAGATCTTCTCCTTTCTGTACTCCCATAGGAAATGACTGGTCACTTGTTGCTCTGTCACTATGCTGCTAGCCGCTTGCTAAATTGTGGCTACACATTGCGTACTCCCATAGGAAATGACTGGTCACTTGTCGCTCTGTCATCATGCCACTAAACAGTAGCTACCCATCACGTACTCCCATAGAAAATGATTGGTCACTTGTTGCCGTGTCACCATGCTGCTAGCCACTTGTCGCTAAACAGTAGCTACCCATCACGTACTCCCATAGGAAATGATTGGTCACTTGTTGCTGTGTCACCATGCTGCTAGCCGCTTGTCGCTAAACAGTAGCTACCAATCACGTATTCCCATAGAAAACGACAGGTCACTTGTTGCTGTGTCACCATGCTGCTAGCCGCTTGTCGCTAAACAGTGGCTACAAATAGCATAGTCCCATAGAAAACAACAGGTCACTTGTTGCTCTGTTGCCCGCTAGTTTGAACGCAGGGCAATAGTTGGATTTATGGAGCTCTACCACCGGAAAACGTAGGGTTATAAAAATGCATGTGTTGAAATGTTAATACTGAAAAAGTGTTAGTAAAAGTGTGGCCTCCGAATTCCTTCTGCATGGAAGTCTCTCCGGTTCCCCATCATTTTCTACCAGTCCACCAAATGGTAATAATTTTTAGACAAATCAATAAACAAATTAATAATGGTCTGAGCAGCCTTTTAAAACCTAGCTAGGACTATTTCATCAGTGTTGTTAGAAACGCTTTGAACCTTGGAAGGGAAAACTGTGTGTTTAGCATCTGTCTCCACCAAAATCACTCCATCCATTCATCGTCGAATGTTCACTACAGTGGAGGTCAAGCCAACCGGTGCAGCCCAGCAGATGGTGAGGAGAGGCGAGAGTGTTGTACTGCCCTGCCCAGTGAAAGTGGAGGCCAAGAATTTTGCGGTATCCTGGTCAAAGGAAAGCGGAAGTGGGGAAACGACCGACATCAGACTTCCAGATCAGGGGAACAGGCTCCGGCTGGCGGAGGACAAAGTGTCTCTGGTCATTTCCACAGTGACGGTGGGGGACGCCGGCCTTTACAACTGCAGAGTGGGCCTTCCACAAAAGCAGGAGATGGTGGACAGCATACAGCTGATAGTCCTGGGTGAGAATTACCGCAACGTTCAAGCTCTGTCTGACAACTCAAAACAATGACCACTCTGCCTTCATTGGTAGACTCACTTCCCCAACACGCTACTTACAGCACACTAACACATTACACTTACTGAGTTACTGTACACCAACACACTACTTACAGCACACTAACACATTACACTTACTGAGTTACTGTACACCAACACACTACTTACAGTGCACTAACACATTACACTTACTGAGTTACTGTACACCAACATGCTACTTACAGCACACTAACACATTACACTTACTGAGTTACTGTACACCAACACACTACTTACAGCACAATAACACATTACACTTACTGAGTTACTGTACACCAACACACTACTTACAGCACACTAACACATTACACTTACTGAGTTACTGTACACCAACACACTACTTACAGTACACTAACACACTACACTTACTGAGTTACTGTACACCAACACACTACTTACAGCACACTAACACATTACACTTACTGAGTTACTGTACACCAACATGCTACTTACAGCACACTAACACATTACACTTACTGAGTTACTGTACACCAACACACTACTTACAGCACAATAACACATTACACTTACTGAGTTACTGTACACCAACACACTACTTACAGTACACTAACACACTACACTTCCTGAGTTACTGTACACCAACACACTACTTACAGTACACTAACACATTATACTTACTGAGTTACTGTACACCAACACGCTACTTACAGTACACTAACACACTACACTTTCTGAGTTACTGTACACCAACACACTACTTACAGTACACTAACACACTACACTTTCTGAGTTACTGTACACCAACACACTACTTACAGTACACTAACACACTACACTTCCTGAGTTACTGTACACCAACACGCTACTTACAGTACACTAACACATTATACTTACTGAGTTACTGTACACCAACACGCTACTTACAGCACACTAACACATTACACTTACTGAATTACTGTACACCAACACACTACTTACAGCACACTAACACATTACACTTACTGAGTTACTGTACACCAACACGCTACTTACAGCACCCTAACGCATTACACTTACTGAGTTACTGTACACCAACACACTACTTACAGTACACAAACACATTACACTTACTGAGTTACTGTACACCAACACGCTACTTACAGTACACAAACGCATCACATTTACTGAGTTACTGTACACCAACACGCTACTTACAGCACACTAACACATTACACTTACTGAATTACTGTACACCAACACACTACTTACAGCACACTAACACATTACACTTACTGAGTTACTGTACACCAACACGCTACTTACAGCACCCTAACGCATTACACTTACTGAGTTACTGTACACCAACACGCTACTTACAGTGCCCTGATAGTTAGCATTGTGCTAAGTATACACTTGAAACTGTCACACATTTGCCACGAAGTATGCTGCTATGTAATCCCAAATAGACCTGCTGGTGCGGTTTTTCACACTGCTGCTGTAAAGTGGACACAAGAACATCAGATGGATATAAACATTAATAGAAGGCAGATTGTAGGGTGGCCAGCTGTCCTCGTTTTCCAGGGACACCCCTCATTTTGGGGCCGGTCTCACAGCTAGAGTCGTCTCCGCTATTAACTTTGAATTGGAAACACACCGGAAAGACTTGGTGGCTGCTGCTATCGGCCATTACTTCTTACCACGTCTACCTCTCGCTGGCCTAGTTCTGGAGAACACTGCTGTGTATCTTTAGAGAACACTGCTCCATCAGCTAGCAGCTAGCAAGTTATCAACAACACCACCACAAACACCGAATCCAGGGATTAAAACCTGACGACAAAAAGCATTTGGACCCAGAAGGAGGTGCGGGAATGCGGTGGTGTTGGGAAGGAAGATAAAGGTGACCAGGATCAATAAGTGATGATAAATTTAGACTGATATGATCAATATTTATTGAGCTACACATACAGAAGTCTGTCTCTCAGTATGGCGTCGGGCCGCCGTGTTTGCTAACCCAACACGCCAGACGTCTCGGTATGGAGCTGTAGAGGTTCCTAATGGTGTCCTGTGATAATCCATCCCATGCAGCTTGAACATCCTCACACAGTTCCTGCAGATGGTGCGGTAGGGGTGGAGGTGGAGGGACACCAGGTCTTCTGGACGTGTGACGACAGACCGTTCATCTTGGTGCTGACCACGGTGCCTCCACACACGGATTCGTTGGGCGTCTCCACCAAGACTAAAGCGGGACTCGTCACTGAAGATGACCCGCTGCCATTCTGAGTCACTCCATGACAGTCTGGTACGACACCACTGCAGTCTCTGGTGACGGTGACGTGGTGTTAAGGACAGTCGTGGTAACGGTCTGTGTGCATGTAGTCCTGCGTGGTGCAGCCGTCTGCCAATGGTGCTGCACTAACAGGAGGACTCATGGAGGACACCACTGCTCGCTGGATGTCTGTAGTGGTGGCTGTTGGGTCATTCCGGTACAGCGATAAGGACCGTCCCTGCTTACGTCACATGCACGGCTAGCGTCAAGCTCGAATCATTAGCATGTCTCACCTTGTCAAACCCACCCACCAATTTTCCATCCTGTCGGTTGATTCTTTCTAACTTTCCACACCAGGCATGTCTTGGCTGATCAGTCATATTCGGAGTAAAGAGGAAATTATGCAAATTTAATTTCAGAACGAGCCATCGCTGCTAGCAACAGGAATATAGCCAGCGCTCCGACGCTAATCTAATCAGGCTAACATCTGATCAAGCTAATGTGAACATTTTCCTGAGAATCTTAATACTGGAGCCAAGGCCGCTAGATTACATTTCAAATGTCAGACTCGGCCAGACAGTACATCATCTCCAGGAGGATGGAGAGAGTTCTACACCAGGCACTTCATACGACCTTAACTCGGGCCATGTTTATTCATGACTTCTCCAGAACGCACGCACGCTAGCGAGGCAGTGCCCTCAGGCAATGTCAGCCTCGGTGGAAGCCTTCTGCGTCTCCGGTGGTTAACCACAACAGAGGCATCATCAAAAGATAACCAGAATTTAACCTGGGCTGGCTTTCATTTCAGCATTTTCAATCCAGTGACTGGAGGCTAGGCCCGGAAATAAACAGGCCGCAGCCGAGAGAGGAAGTGAAACTCGTCGAACATACTACACACGCTGCCCAAACATAGAAATACCTGCCTCTCGAAAGGGAACCGTATGAAAGGCCGCATGGGAAACTGCACGATCGCATACGGAAAATGTGATGGACCTAGACGGATACCTAGAACCGCCGTCTGTAAGGGGCGTTCTAACCTAGCAGTTAGTTGATTGTTATGGTGTGTAACTCGTGCCTCGGCGGAGTTCACAGTTGTCTGTTGCGTCAGTGTTCCGTCACTTTAACACCCAGCATGCATTACACAAACGTGCCACACAACCACCGGGCATCCCTGTGGCAACAACCAGTCCTGACCCTTAGCCACTTGGACTAGCGGCTAATGAGTTCATCTGTAGGGGAGAGTATCTATGTTCCCAGGGTTCCATGTTCCCCAGTCCTTATGCTCTTAGAGCCCTATGTTCCCAGGGTTCTATGCTTCACACCCCCATGTTCTCAGAGCCCCATATACCCAGGGTTTCCAGGGTTCTGTTTTCCTTAGGTCTTAACCCTATCCCAGGCCCTATATTCCCTGGGTTCTATATTCCTCGAACTCTATGTTCCTCAGGTCCTGTATTCCTGTGTAGGTTATAGGACTCTTGAGTTCTCAGGGTCCTGTAATTGCATGGGCCTGTCCAGGTCTTTATTGTACATATCATACCTCAGTATGGGACATATAGTATTGTACCCATGTTCCCAAGGTTCTATGATTCCGTGTTCCCAGGGTTTGATATCCCCAGGGCCCTATTTTTCAGTGTTCCTACGCTCCCAGGCCCCTGTATTCAGCTATTTATCTGAGCCAGTGTAAATACAGTAAGGAACCTATGTTCCCTGGGTTCTATGTTCCCTGGGCTTTCTATTTCCAGGATTCTTTGTTCTACAGTCCCGATCTTCCGAAGGACCCATATTCCCATTCCCATCCCTCTCAGGGTTCTACTTTTCATAGGCTTTGTGTTTCCAATGCTGTATTCCCAGGGCCCTGTGTTCCCAGGGTTCCATGTTCCCCAGTCCTTATGCTCTTAGGGCCCTATATTCCCAGGGTTCTATGCTTCACACCCCCATGTTCTCAGAGCCCCATATACCCAGGGTTCCCAAGGTTCTGTTTTCCTTAGGCCTTATGTCTTAACCCTATCCCAGGCCCTATATTCCCCGGGTTCTATATTCCCAGAACTCTATGTTCCCCAGGCCCTGTATTCAGCTATTTATATGAGCCAGTGTAGATACATTAAGGTACCTATGTTCCCTGGGTTCTATGTTCCTTGGGTTCTATGTTCCCTGGGCTTTCTATTCCCAGGATTCTATGTTCTACAGTCCCGATCTTCCAAAGGGCCCATATTCCCATGGGTATATATATCATAGGCTTTGTGTTTCCAGTGTTATATTCCCAGGGCCCTGTGTTCCCAATGTTCCCAATACGGGTTCCATGTCTGCAGGGTTCTACGTTAAACGCCCCCATGCCATGACACCAGAGCTCCATGGTCCCGTATTTCTGTATTCCCCAGACCTTATGTTCCCAGGATCGTATTTTCCCAGGTTCCTATACTCCCAGTGTTCTATGTTCTATGTTCCTAGGGTCAGGTTAATGTCATGGGACGATCAAATGTCCATCAGGAGGGCAGTGGAACTTCTAGAGCACCATGAGCGGTTCTGACATCTTGGAGATGTCTTGTAGATGTCTGCATCTAAGCAGACATCCTGAATAGCTGGTGGAAACTCCCACTGAAGCTCCGCCCCTTTTTGTTATTGTTGCTAATTGTGTAGATTGCTAAGTTGGTGGAGTGAGGTAACAAACTTTAGATGGTGTCGGGATTCCCCCATGAGGAAATGGAAAATGATGAAGGAAGGCTGCTGAGCAGAATCCTAAAACCAGTACTGAAACTGAGGGTGGGTGTTCTTCTGAAGGACACGCTCAAAGAGTTCACTGATCGCGTCTTTGATAGCGTCTGCACAGTGGTTAGTCCTGTGAAGCTCAAATAACATGATGACTAACCACGATGTGTACGTGCTGATCCAAATAGAGACCCGTTACGGATGTTCAGTCACAGTGCGCTTTGATAAACAGGATTTCAGACTTAACACCGTATGTTCAGTACATAAAGTTCCATCAGGAAGCTACATCTGTTTTCATGTTACGGTGAAATGGAGTTATTTACAATTAAAATATCAATGAAGTAAATTAGGGCCGTGCTAATGTAGGGCCCTAGAGGGCCACTGACTTATACCTGCAGAGTATCATCAATATTCCACTGTACTGGAAAATGACTTGGCTTGTTTCAGGAACACGTCCTAATGGGAGATGCTGAGTGAAGCGGTTTTAGTTAACTAGGAGCAGCTAAACATACGAGTAGAAATAAATGAAATACTTGTATAAGAAGCTTACAGCAATCTTCGAAGTACATAAAGTACATATAAGGTGATTTTACTTCCCAAAATGTTCTTTGCAGGGCTAGAAACTTCACAGTTTGAAAAAGACTCAGATAAATAAATGAGTAAAAAAGAAATAAAGAAATGATGAAAGAAAGAGAAAAAATAATGAGTTTATGTATTTATTTACTATTTTATTTATTGTGTAATTAATAAAGAAAGAAATTAAGTGAATAAATAAAGATTTGATGAAAGATGTAAATGAAGACAAAAATAAATAAGCTAATTAATTCATTCATTTAGTTATTAATGAAGGAATAAAGAAAGAAAGAAGAAGGAAAAGTGAATAATTAAATAAATAAATAATAGAAATAGAAGAGCAAGAGAAAGAAAGAAAGAAATTAAGAAATAAAGAAATAAAGAAATAATGAAGAGAAAATAAATAAGTTTATTCATTAATTTAGTAATTAAAACATTAAAAAGTAAATAAATAAATAAATAAATAATAGAAATGGACAGGCAGAGAGAAAGAAAGAAAGAAAGAAAGAAAAAATGAATATATCAAATAAAATAAATAAAATTAAATAAATAAATGCATCCATCCATATATATATATATATATATATATATATATATATATATATACATATATATATACATACATACATACATACATACATACTTACATTTATATACATATACATACATATATATATACATACATACATACATATATATATACATACATACACACATACACACATACATACATATATATCTACATACGTACGTACATACATACATACATATATATATACATACATACACACATACACACATACATACATATATATCTACATACGTACGTACATACATACATACATCTATACATAAATAAGCATGACTGGTTTCTAATTAGGAATAACTTTGTTCATAAACAAGCAGCGTACTGAACAACACAAGACACCACATCATATACGCAGTGACTATTAAATTCTCAGCTTGTTTACGTCTGACCGACTTTAGGACCCACCGTCCTTCAGCTCCACTCCGGACACACGTATGTAAAGGATCTATCCAGTACTGTTGGAAATTCCCTGTTTACACACCTTGTTTGGGAACAGCAACACTGTTACTGTAGCCCACCCCGATCATTTAAACGCTCAGCCATAGACCATCTCCCAGCAACACCTCCTAGTGTGAAGCAGCCGAAGTTGGCACATGGCGTTTAGTGAATGACAGTGTAAAGGGGTTTACCCGCTTTGCTGGGGGGAGTTTGATGCTTAAGGGGGGAATGAGTTCCTCTTGTTCAGCAACACCATGTTACTGTATTTGTAGCACCTGTTGACATGACAGGAGTCGTGGGCTGCACGGGGCAAACAGTGGGTGGAGGTTGGGGAACTCGCCAGTCATGACCCCTGTGCCATCTAATCCCCAAATGCTCCCTGTGTGCCATGGTTAGGGCTGCCCACCACCCTGGGCAAGTGTGCTCACGACCCCCTAGTATCTGTGTTCAATACGGAGGTCAAATTCCTGTGTTGCTCAAAGGTCAGTGGGCCGTATGTTTTGCTAGCATTAGCAAACTGACTTAGCATTAGCTTCCTATAATAAGTATAATAATAAACTACTCAGTTACTTTGAACTTTGCCCTCTGATGCAACTAATGACTGTAATGTGCATTTGTATGTGTGTGCATGTCTAGCGCCCCCTAGTGTTCCACAGCTCTTTCTTCAAGTTCCTCCAAACCCCGCAACGGAAAAATGGCACTTGCTCTGCATGACCAAAGGTTTCTACCCTTCTCACTTAACCCTCCGATGGACCTGGAGAAGCACGGGCACCGAAGCAACCCCAGCGAGCGCTAGCTGCACGGTGAAAACGGCTAATGAAGAGATCAGCACCTTCCAAGCCTATGCAGAAACCGTTAGCGCTCATGCTAACAGTACAGTAAACCTCCATCCACATTACTGCGTCAGTGGTCCAGATGGCCTTGGCCCAGAGACACAGTTGACCAGTGTGCTGACTCTGCCTTCTCGGATGTCGGTTAGTGCGGACGTCAGGTTCACCTGCACCGTGGAGGACCATCCTGCGTTAGATGCTACTCTGTCCGCCTCGTTTGACTGGGGTGAGTAGGCCCGAAGTCCAGAGTTCTAGAACATTCCAGACAGTTCTATGATTAGATGTCCTCGTTTACGTCCGTATTCCAACTGCAGTCAAACAGCCATGGCATGTTTAGCCTGACTCTGGGTCATGTTTATAGATACTAGTATGCAGTGTCCAAACCATATAAGCATATATATATATTTAGGGTTCCTTAGGCATGCACCATTGGCCCGCTGACAGCACAGCTGACGGTTCCCTGGTGAACATGCTCCGAGTTTTCCGGACAGCCCGTTGGAGCTTAGGCACAGTATCAGACTAAATCCCACTTAATTTAGTCCCTTAATTCATTTGTCCATAATTGATATCTTTCGTTATCTTTTGCTAATTCATTCTTAAGTTTATTTTCCAAAATAAAAGTCCTTGTGCATTACATATCTGTTTACAGATTAAAAATGAGTTTTTATTAATAATTTAACTTAAAAAAAAGTAATAATTTCATATGAAGGAATATAATCTGGGTGGCAAACAGCCAGCATGGTGCCCTTATCAAACCAGTAGGCCAATATATGCACCGTAGGTCCAGTACATAAACAAAGGAGGCAAACTCCAGACCCCAGACGTCACTGCTGGTCGATCATAAGCTCAGCAGACAAAAAATGGATCACCTTGTGGTAGTAACTTCAGGCTCCTGCAGATGGCACTGCTGCACAAGGATGATGGGAGGGCTATAAATACCAGCGGTGTGAGTGACGGGATCCACAGATTGAGAAGAGGTCCTACAGTGCAGGGAATGTCTCGTTCCATGTGTGGAAAACGCTCCAGAGCAGATGTTAATGATTGGCTAAAAGCAGTGACCGAGCATGTGGGCGTGGCCAAAGACCATAGTGTGAAGGAAGTAGCTGAATCTACAGGTGTATGGAAGCGTATGGTCATACGGGTCTACCAGCAGTGGCTAAAATCCCAGTCTACAGGGAATTCTCCTCGGAATGGTGCGAGGGAGGGCGTCCACCAAATCTGGCCCAACCAAGTCTTTGATGGAAGAGTGTCTGAACACTGATGTAGCTACATCCAGTGCTCTGGGCGGTTATACATGGTATTAGGTACATTTCAGTCACAGGTGAGATTTTTTTTGTCTGGTGAGCTTATACGTATATGCTGAACTGAGATCAGTCCTAAAACTACTTTAGTCCATATTTGGGAAATCCAGAGCAACCCAACACCAATTTTTCAAAAGTTCATTCAGAGTTCATTCAGATTTTTCAAAAGTTCATAATGATGAATCGTAGAGACTCTTTACAGTGGTGGTGATGGGAACCAGGAGTCACTGTGTCTACAACATATATATATATATATATATATATATATATATATATATATATATATATATATATATATATATATATATATATATATATATATATACACGTATGTAAAACCCATCAGCTTACCTATACGTGTCTTCTGAGTTTTCTATGGAATGCTGATAATGCTAAAATTCTGGAAACTCTAAAGAACTCCATGGGGATATTTTACCCTGCAGTGCCCTGGGATGTATCTCATCCACCATAAATAGAACCACATGGATGGATCTATACTCATCAGGCAGCATATAGAGCTTTTAGAGATGTATGCTTGGCTCCTATCACCACCACCATAAACAATTCTATCTCCACAAGATTCCGGAATCTGCTTTTCCGAATGACTTTGTTTACATCCTGAACATTTATTAATGTGGAACCTTTGAAATGGGCGGAGTTCCCCTGTACTGTTTATAAAGCTATGCTGGATCTGGGCTTCACCCAACCGGTGTCATTTTGAACTTTCCCAGAGGCTGAACCCAATGAAGTGATGGGATGTCTCAACATCATGAAAATCATGATCCTCTTGGGAATGTGTGTGTTATTCCTAACTTTGGGTGAGTAGATCCCTGTCTTTTTTTGGGAGGGGTTAAGGAAAAATTAAGAAAAATGATTTTAAATTTGGCTTAAATTTGATCCATAAGGTTCTACGACACTGTACAAGAAGGGTATGTCTATTACTTATCTAGAACTTAAGACAGTAATAAGTGTTAATCATTAACTAATGATAGAAATAAGCACTAACGTTATTTTAGACGTTAAGTAGTTTATAATCCTTACTGAACACTTAAGCGATGTCCCAATGAATCGCAATTAAACAATCATAGTAATGATAACTAATAAGCAATTGACTGTCCAAGTAAAATCTTAAATATGTACCTCATTAAAATTGGGATGTAGTGCATTCCTAATGTTCATATCAGAAAATGTTTTTAGCATTAAAATAATAACTAGGATGTTTTGACAGTCTAAATTAGCCTATTGGGAAAGACAGTAGAGTCTGTACCGTATTAACATTCAGTAGCTAGCTTAGCATTCCAAAACTCACTAACTAGCCTAAGTTTGAACCTAGTTGTCCTGACAACCAGGGGTCACTTTGTATTGCTTATGGTTGTTAATATTTAATAACATGCTTTAGAAAGTCGGTTTCTTAAACAATATTAATCTACGTTTTTCTGCAGAAATGATTCTCTGTTGTGAACGAAGAACTGCCTTTCGTAAATCTAAGGTGAGGTTTGAAAATATACCTTATTCTCCATATGATAACTCAAAACACCCACGACCCAGTCACCGTATGAACCGTTTGACTATCGTTGGACTACTTGTAAACACATTTTAGACGTCCACGGACGAACCCGGTTTCCAAAACGTCAGGATGGTTGCGCAGAGAGTAAATAAACCCAGACTGATGTGCAAATCATTTAAAGCCTGTATATAAGATACACCATATCAAATCATGAAAATCGTCGCTGTCCAAAGAAAAACAGGTGTCTCCAAAATGGCAACTTTACAGGAGAGCCAAAAACCTCATTTCATTTGAAAGGAAGTCAATGGACCCAGACATCTTTCAAAGCAGTTTTGGGCCATTTTGGTTGGTCCATTCTTCACGAAATTTCCCCACAGTGTAAAGAGCAGCTCATGTGACCAAATAAGGCATAAAAGTGAAAATCATTAAAAATGGAGATACATGTTTTTCATTGGACCATGACGAAATATAAAAATGGATAGTGGCAACACAAGATGGGTAAAGCTGTGTACTCAGAAATAGGTTAATGAACCTTTCGCACAGTCACCACGTCATCATGCCCGGCCTGGAACAGTAGCGTTATCTGACTTCTGCCTCTGCGGCCAATGGAAGAGTAGTCGGCTTGTCTGGAAGTCCCTCCCATGTGGGCGAAAGGCTAGTTGTTCTGGCTGAAGTGCATCATGCGAAACCATGGGTGTAGGTTTGCATATGGATGGTAGAGACGTGTCCCTAACAATATTTTGGGAGGATAGAATCTTCCCTACCAGTATGTTTAGAGGATAGAATGTCCCTACCATTGTATTGGTAGATTAGAATTGTCCCTACCAATATTTTGAGATAGTAGAATTGTCCATGCCAATAAAATTTTCTTTACAAACCTTTGGGGAGGACAGAATTGCCGCTACCAAAGAATTGTCCCTACAAATATTATGGACGGGTAGAATTGTCCTTACCAATAGAATTGTCCCTACCAATATTTTGGAAGAATAAAATTGTCTCTACCAGTATGTTTAGAGGATAGATTGTCCCAACTAATATTTTGAGATAATAGAATTGTCCATAACAATAGAATTGTCATTTCAAATCTTTTGGGAGGACAGAACTGTCCCTACCAAAGAACTGTGCCTACAAATATTATGGGAGGATGGAAATGTCCTTACCAGTAGAATTGTCCCTACAAATCATTTGGGAGGATAGAATTGTCCCTACCAATATGTTTAGAGTATAGAATCTCCCTACCATTATATTGGTTGATTAGAATTGTCCCTACCAATATTGTGAGATAATGGAATTGTCCATAACAATAGAATTGTCATTACAAATCTTTTGGGAGGATAGAATTGTCCCTACCAAAGAATTGTCCCTACAAATTTTATGGGAGGATAGAAATGTCCTTATCAATAGAATTGTCCCTACCAATATTTTGGAACAATAGAATTGTCTCTACCAGTATGTTTAGAGGATAGATTGTCCCTACCAATATTGTGAGATAATAGAATTGTCCATAACAACAGAATCGTCATTTCAAATCTTTTGGGAGGATAGAATTGACCCTACCAAAGAATTGTCCCTACAAATTTTATGGGAGGATAGAAATGTCCTTACCAATAGAATTGTCCCTACAAATCATTTGAGAGGATAAAATTGTCCCTACCAATATTTTGAGATAGTAGAATTGTCCATGCCAATAAAATTTTCTTTACAAATCTTTGGGGAGGACAGAATTGCCGCTACCAAAGAATTGTCCCTACAAATATTATGGATGGGTAGAATTGTCCTTACCAATAGAATTGTCACTACAATACATTTGGGAGGATAAAATTGTCCCTACCAATAGAATTGTCCCTACCAATATTTTGGAAGAATAAAATTGTCTCTACCAATATGTTTAGAGGATAGATTGTCCCTACTAATATTTTAAGATAATAGAATTGTCCATAACAATAGAATTTTCATTTCAAATCTTTTGGGAGGACAGAATTGTCCCTACCAAAGAATTGTGCCTACAAATATTATGGGAGGATGGAAATGTCCTTACCAGTAGAATTGTCCCTACAAATCATTTGGGAGGATAGAATTGTCCCTACCAAAATGTTTAGAGTATAGAATCTCCCTACCATTATGTTGGTAGATTAGAATTGTCCCTACCAATATTGTGAGATAATGGAATTGTCCATAACAATAGAATTGTCATTTCAAATCTTTCGGGAGGATAGAATTGTCCCTACCAAAGAATTGTCCCTACAAATTTTATGGGAGGATAGAAATGTCCTTACCCATAGAATTGTCCCTACCAATATTTTGGAACAATAGAATTGTCCCTACCAGTATGTTTAGAGGATAGATTGTCCCTACCAATATTGTGAGATAATAGAATTGTCCATAACAATAGAATTGTCATTTCAAATCTTTTGGGAGGATAGAATTGACCCTACCAAAGAATTGTCCCAACAAATTTTATGGGAGGATAGAAATGTCCTTACCAATAGAATTGTCCCTACAAATCATTTGGGAGGATAAATTGTCCCTACCAATATTTTGAGATAATAGAATTGTCCATGCCAATAGAATTTTCTTTACAAATCTTTCGGGAGGACAGAATTGTCCCCACCAATATTTCGGTCATGACTGTTGACCACATCACAACACGATCGCATCACATGTGGCAGATGTTCCCCGAATCACTTACAGGGCCTCAAGTTTAAAGCTAGCTTAAGATAATTCCGATGTGCTTCAGAGACACCACGTCTCCGATACGACTAATTGAGGCAGGCTAGTGTTTGTGCGGCTGGAAGGAGGGGAGCTGTTTGGCATCATGACCTGGAAAGACCAATCTTGCTGCCAGACACGGGGGAGGTGAGAGCTGCTTAGTGTGCTGATGGTAAGTTATCAGAGATGTCGGTTCGTTTGAGGCTCGTGGGTTGGGGTGCTTAAGAAACAGCGTTGGTGGTGGCGACCAAAACTACGTCCTTAAACAAAACATGTGAACTTTATATGACCCTACACTTCAACAGCTCGCCACTGACTGCGGTGCAACGAGCTCAGTAAACGCAGAGTCAGGCGTATTTTGCGTCTCCATGGAAATAATGCATTTATACAGGACGTCAATTCCACAAAAGTCACAGGAGCATAGTGTGTCTTTACGTCCAACAGTGACACACAGCGAGAGAAGCTCTCCAGCTGGAGCTGAGCATGATTAATCCTGATAGAGTTCAAACTCTGGTGAGCCTTCAGTTGGATCATTGGTGGATGTAAGATCAGACAGTAGTCCCAGCCAATGTTCACCATTGTAGACTGGTGTCGCTGCATAGGCTCAGGAACCCTTTACAGCACCATCGTCCGGAATCACAGTGGGTCAAGTCTATCATGCGAAGAAGAAGAAGCCAGATTTAAACAGATCCAGAAGCGCCGCCGCCTTCTCTGGGCCTGAGCTCATTTAAGATGGACGGAGGCGAAGTGGAAGAGTGTCCAGTGGTCCGACCAATCAAAGCCCTGAACTCTTTTTTTGGGAAGTGCACAGTTCATACCGCCAGCTTCTGGGTTGGTATGTATGGGGTGGGTGACCTGAATGCCTGTGATGCTTCATTAGTGCTGAACAGTACGTAGGCTTCGGGCCAATATGCTGCATTCAGACAGTGACTTGTTCAGGGAAGGTCTTGTTTATGACTTTATGAACTGTGCACTGATCCCCATGAAGAATTTATGAATTTGAGTTTTGATTGCTCGGACCACTAGACACCTTTCTTCTTCACCTTAATCCATCTTAAATGGGCTCAGGCCCAGAGAAGGCGGCGGCGCTTCTGGATCTGTTTAAATGTGGGCACCACTTTAGAATACACTCATCATCAAAAGAACAGCTGCACCCAGGAGGAGGTGTGGGAGTGCGGTGGTGTTGGGAAGGAAGATAAAGGTGACCAGGATCAATAACTGATGATACATTTAGACTGATATGATCAATATTTATTGAGCTACACATACAGAAGTCTGTCTCTCAGGCCTTCTGGACGTGTGACAACAAACCGTTCACCTTGGTGCTGACCACGGTGACTCCACACACGGATTCGTTGGGCGTCTCCACCAAGACTGAAGCGGGACTCGTCACTGAAGATGACCCGCTGCCATTCTGAGTCACTCCATGACAGTCTGGCACGACACCATTGATACTGACATGGTGTTAAGGACAGTCGCCACAATGGTCTGTGTGCATGTAGTCCTGCATCGTGCACATAGTCAGTCAGTGACATCACACGTGCAGCCAAACATGAGACCTGAATCATTTGCATATCTGGTGATGTCAAACCAACCCACCAAGCTCATCCTTGTGGGTGGTTGTGTATGACTACCCCTCCAAAGTGTTAAATAGTTTAAAATGGGTTTATTAATGGTTATTAATTGGGTCATTAACGTCTTCAGATCATTAATAAGCAGCCTGAGTACTTGTGGATTGCCGGATATTAATGTAAACTGTTAAAGCTCAGATCTGGATGTTAATCTGTTTTAGACTGACATGTCTATCAGTCAAAATGAAACCGGCCAGCCTCAACACATATTCATATTCACCAGATTTAACATTGAACTTTTGCTCGTCATAGAAATATGCTATAACTGCTTATTACTACTTTGTAAAGCGTTTATGACATTACTCAAATAACCATTCATGACTTAATTGTAGACCATTTATAGACCCTTATTATGTGTAGTCCTTTCTCTTGGGCGGATAGAATTGTCACTTTCAAAAGAATTGTCCCTACAAGTATTTTAGATGAATAGAATTGTCCGTGCCAGTATGTTTAGAGGATAGAATGTCCCTACCAGTATTTTGGAAGAATAGAATTGTCCCTGCCAGTATGTTTAGAGGATAGAATGTCCCTACCAGTATTTTGGAAGAATAGAATTGCCCTTGCCAGTATGTTTAGAGGATAGAATGTCCCTACCAGTATTTTGGAAGAATAGAATTGTCCCTGCCAGTATGTTTAGAGGATAGAATGTCCCTACCAGTATTTTGGAAGAATAGAATTGTCCCTGCCAGTATTTTGGAAGAATAGAATTGTCCCTGCCAGTATGTTTAGAGGATAGAATGTCCCTACCAGTATTTTGGAAGAATAGAATTGTCCCTGCCAGTATTTTGGAAGAATAGAATTGTCCCTACCAGTATGTTTAGACTATAGAATGTCCCTACCAGTATTTTGGAAGAATAGAATTGTCCCTGCCAGTATGTTTAGACTATAGAATGTCCCTACCGGTTTTTTGGAAGAATAGAATTGTCCCTGCCAGTATGTTTAGAGGATAGAATGTCCCTACTAGTATTTTGGAAGAATAGAATTGCCCCTGCCAGTATGTTTAGAGGATAGAATGTCCCTACCAGTATTTTGGAAGAATAGAATTGTCCCTACCAGTATTTTGGAAGAATAGAATTGTCCCTACCAGTATTTTGGAAGAATAGAATTGTCCTTACCAGTATTTTGGATTGATAGAATTGTCCCTGCCAGTATTTTGAGATAATAGAATTGTCCCTGCCAATAGAAATGTCTTTACAAACCTTTTGGAAGGATAGAATGTCCCTACCAGTATTTTGGAAGAATAGAATTGCCCTTGCCAGAATGTTTAGAGGATAGAATGTCCCTACCAGTATGTTTATAATGTTATAACTGCTTATTACTACTTTGTAAAGCATTTATTCATGACTGAATTGTAAACCATTCATAAACCCCTATTATAGTCCTTTTCTAGACCAGCTCCTCGGTTCTGTACTGCTGTTAATGAAATAGGGTTTAAAGGATTTGCACATCTCTGCGTTCGGTTTGTACTGAGAGTTTAGACAGCTTCCCAGCTGTTTCGGCAAACCGGGTTATACTCTTACCCACTTAAACACAAATGTAGCAGAATATATACTGTCTGTGTCCGAAGAAAAACAAGCATCCCCAAAATTAGACAACTTTACAGGAGAGGACAAAAACCTCATTGGATTCTAATGGAAGTCAATAGAACCAGATTCTTTACTGAGCACTTTTGGACCATATCTGTTGGTCCATTCATCATGAAACGTTCCCACAGTGTAAACAGCAGCTGCTGCGTTCAAATGATGCATTAAAATAAAAATGGAGAAAAATGAGATCCAGGTGTTTTATTGGACGGAGAGGACATGCATAGTCATATGACTAGCGAGAGCTCGGCCAATAACTGGACATCGTTTGTGTGTGTGTGTTTTAGGGTTTACGGTCGTATTAATGGCAACCAGCAGAGAAAAGGAACGACCTCGACGTCCGACCAGGTCTTGGGAATTCTGGTATGAGCGGGTAGCCTGACATTTACACAAGTCTATAAATCTCCCTGACGGCGAAACAGCGTCTCCAGCCCAGCCCACAATGGTCTCTTGATGGGCTTCTATCTAAACAAACGGGGACATATTTACCCGAAAGTGTTTCTGTCTTCCTTAACGAAGCCCAGGCCGCACGCCTTCCAGTGCTACGCCAAACAGCCGCAAGCCGTCCATTTAGCTGGCAGAGGGCCCCGGTCCTCATAACTTACAGCTACAGCTTGCCTGTGTAGGGCGTTCGATGGAGGCCCGGTGTGTTTGGCTCCCTCCACGTGCTCTTATTGGACTATATTGGTGCACAGACACAGGCGAGATTAGCAGCCGGGGACAATAACCTTATACAAATATTTGTGGGGTTTATAAATCATGGCTCGTACGCCGGCATACCACAGGGAGAGCCGCAGTTAGAAGGAGATGATTATAAGCACAGAGGAAATATACAATAAAGATTTTATGACACCACGCTGGCGAAAAAAGGCCGGGCAGACAATACAATCAGCGGCGTACTGTCCCTCCGCTGCCATAAACACATTAAATAACCAGCGCGCCGCTCAGTTTAGGCCCAGAGCTCTGATACTTCGCACTGTTTGGAGAAGATAATCCGTCTTCGCTGAGTTGGGACCCGAATCGTTTTTGGGAGGGCTTTATTTCAGGGCTACCCGTTTAGGGCCTTATGGAAACGTGCAGGGACGTTCCGTGTTTGTGGTGTTAAGGTGGAGGCAGAACCGGGATTTACTCTGTCACATGGGCTTCTGTTAAGAGTTGGGAATGTCTCCTGTCCGGGTTTAGAGATTTGAGGTTTCGTTAGTCGTACTAGCCATTCCTTTATTCCTTTAAATTCTGTATGAACTTTGTTGAATCTTTTGTTGTTGTTGTTTTTCAGTTTGAAATTTTCTCTTTTCTTTTAAATTTTATATACATTTTATTGTATAATTCTTTTATTATTTTTATTTTTTAATAGAATTTGACTCCTCTGGCTCTTTAAATTCGGTATAAACTTTTTAAAATTATATTTAATTTTTTTGTCTGAAATTTTCTTTTTCCCTTTAAATTCTATATACATTTTATTGTATAATTATTTTATTATTTTTATTTTTTAATAGAATTTGACTCATCTGGCTCTTTAAATTCTGTATGAACATTTTTTAATTATTTTTTTGTTTGAAATTTTTCCCTTTAAATTTTATATACATTTTATTAAATTTTTTATTGTTTTTAGTTTTTATTATAATTTGAAAATTTCTCTTATTCTGTAATTTCTGAATTAATTGTATGTTTTTTTTTTTTCAGTTTTGAACATAATTAGATTTTTTTCTGGTTCTTTAAATTCTGTATGAATTTTGTTGTAGCTTTTTGGTTTTTTTTTCAGTTTTGAACCTCATATGAAAATATATGGAAATCTCTCTTGTAATTTAAGTTCTGTATATTTTACTGTATCTCTTTCTTGTTTTAGGTTTGAAAAACCCTTTCCCTTAAATTCGGTATGACCTTTATAAATCTTTTTTTTTTGTGTGTGTGTTTTAAAATATTTTCTTTTCCTTTAAATTTGATATTCTTTTTTTGTATAATTATTTTATTATTTTTATTTTTAAGTAGAATTTGACTCCTCTGGCTCTTTAAATTCTGTATGAACATTATTGTACCTTTTTGGACGTCATTTTTAAAAATGCTCTCTTTTTTCTTTAAATTCTATATTAATTTTATTTCATATTTTTATTGTTTTTAGTTTTTATTATAATTTGAAAACCTCTCTTGTCCTGTAATTTCTGAATTAAATGTATTGTATGCTTTTTTTCAGTTTTGAACATAATTAGAATTAGATTTTTTTTTAGTTCTTTAAATTCTATATGAATTTTCTTGTAGCTTTTTGTCTTTTTTTTTATCCTTATATGAAAATATATGAAAATCTCTCTTTGTCATTTAAATTCTGTATATTTTACTGTTTGTTACTGTATATTTTTATCTCTTTGTTGTTTTTTAGTTTGGAAAAAACCTTTTCCTTTAAATTCGATATAAATATTATTGTACATTTTTTATTGCAGTTTAGTTTTGAATTTGAAAAACTCTCTGGTCCTTTATATTCGGTATGAACTGTTTTTTTTTTTCAGTTTTGAAATCTCTGTTCTCTTTTCCTTTAAAATCTATATAATTTTTATTCATTTTATTTTTATTAAATTTTTACTTTTACCTTCAAATATAATTTGAATGATCCAGTCCTTTAAATTCCCTATAAATTGTATTGTATTGAATTTAATGTTTTTTCTTCAAACTATGCAAAGAACCCTTGAAGCATGCGACTTGAGTCTCCATGGTCCTAAGGAGAGTCGCTGTCTTCACTAAAACCCTTGGAGAACTAATATATGCACATGGTTATTTGAGTCATCATGGTTTTATAGAGAACCACTGCGTGTACTAAAGCCCTTGAAGAACCAATATTGGTTTTAGCAGTGTGGTATGAACCCTGCCCTACATTAAAGTGTTACCTAATGTTTTGAAGCAGCTTAAGCCAGTAATCCCAGGTGAGCTTAGAGGTTCTCTGACATACATGATGTTGAACAGTCTGTCAAGCTTCACTGTTTGCCCGTGATTGTCATGCAAACTTAGCATAAGGCCCTTCAGGTGAACCCAAGGCCATGTTCCCTATACACTCCCCGGACGAAACACGAGTCACCCTGCCTGTTTACGGTGGTAGTACCTTCAGGCTCCTGCAGATGGCGCTGCTGCACGAGGATGGCGGGGCTATGAAATACCTCCAGGGTGTGAGTGACCGGATCCACAGATTGGGAAGAGGTGGTACGGTGCAGGGAATGTCTCGTTCCATGTGTGGGAAACGCTCCAGAGCAGATGTTAATGATTGGCTAAAAGGTGTGACTGCATGTGGGCGTGGCCAAAGACCATAGTGTGAAGGAAGTAGCTGAATCTGCAGGTGTATGGAAGCGTACGGTCATACGGGTCTACCAGCAGTGGATACAATCCCAGCCTACAGGGAATTCTCCTCGGAATTGAGTCAGGGAAGGCCTCCACCAAATCTGGACCATCTGTAGTACCAGTATCTTGTCCAGGACATGCCAAATCCAGTCACAGCTGTTATGGAGGTGCTGGTGGAGGTGCTACATCCTATTGGGTACATTGCGGTCTCGGGACGTTTTGTTTTGATTGTGTTTGTTGACGGTTGAGAGAAACCAGTGTTGTCATTTCCTGTCCCAGCGTGTAATAAACAGATGAGGATGGAGAAATGCGGCATTTGGAAAGCTGTCTCTCTCTCTCTCTCTCTGTCTCCTTCTCTCTCCCTCTCTCTCTCCCTCTCTCTCTCTCTCTCTCTCTCTCTCTCTGTCTCTCTCCCTCTCTCCCTCTCTCTCTCTCTGTCTCTCTCCCTCTCTCCCTCTCTCTGTCTCCTTCTCTCTCCCTCTCTCTCTCCCTCTCTCTCTCTCTCTCTCTCTCTCTCTCTCTGTCTCTCTCCCTCTCTCCCTCTCTCTGTCTCCCTCTCTCTCCCTCTCTCTCTCTCTCTCTCTCTCTCTCTGTCTCCTTCTCTCTCCCTCTCTCCCTCTCTCTGTCTCCCTCCTCTCTCTCCCTCTCTCTCTCTCTCTCTCTCTCTCTCTCTCTCTCTCTCTCTCTCTCTCTCTCCCTCCCTCTCTCTTTCTCTTTCTCTCTCTCTCTCTCTCTCTCTCTCTCCCTCTCTCCCTCTCTCTCTCTCTCCCTCTCTCCCTCTCTCTGTCTCCCTCTCTCTCCCTCTCTCCCTCTCTCTCTCTCTCTCTCTCTCTCTCTCTCTCTCTCTCTCTCTCTCTCTCTCTCTCTCTCTCTCTCTCTCTCTCTCTCTCTCTCTCTCTCTCTGTCTCTCTCTCTCTCTCTCCCTCCCTCTCTCTCTCTCCATCTCTCTCTCTCTTTCTCTCTCTCCCTCCCTCTCTCTCTCTCTTGCTCTCTCTCTCTCTCACAAAACATCCGCAGCTGCAATGCTGACCATAGACTTTTGTTATTGGTGTCTTTACAAAAGAACCCTGGATGAGCCATCTTAAGAATGCAGGAGAACCCGTTTTGGTATTGGTGCAGTATAGAACCATTTTCTATATGGTTTTACCATAAAGAACCATAAATGGCACATTCTCCATCAGTCTGAAGAACCACACAAAGAACCCATTCAGCATGCAAACAGGCCTTTGAGTGTTTATGGTCCTATGACTGATGAACTCTTGCGGAACCATCTATTAGTAAGAGCTCAGGAGAACCCTTTTTGGTGCTGTGTAGAACCGTTTTCAACATCCCATTCTCAGTCAATCTCAAGAACGGGTTCACCACGCAAAGAACCATTCCAGCATGCTAATGGTTCTTCAAGTGTTGATAGTCCTATAGGCAACCGCTGTCTCTACTTTAGAACTTTATTGAGAACCATCTTTTTAGGAGAGTAGGGGAACCTGTTTTGGTGCTCTATGGAATCATTTTAAAAATGGTTCTGTATAGAACCATCAATGGCACATTCTTCATCCATCTGAACAGCCATTTGGCCATGCAAATAGGATAACCAGTGTTTTTACTAAAGAACCCTTGAAGAACCATCTTTTTTAAGAGTGTAGGAGAACCCAATTGTTGCTATGTAGATAACATTTCAATTTTAGGCATGGGAACGGTTCTTTAACTGTTAACACTGCTTTAGAGAACCACTGTCTTTACCTGAACACCCATGCCTAGAACCATTTAGGCATGGGAACGGTTCTTTAACTGTTAACACTGCTTCAGAGAACCACTGTCTTTACCTGAAGGCCCATGCACATAGAACCATTTAGGCATGGGAACGGTTCTTTTACTGTTAATACTGCTTTAGAGAACCACTGTCTTTACCTGAACACCCATGCCTAGAACCATTTAGGCATGGGAACGGTTCTTTAACTGTTAACACTGCTTTAGAGAACCACTGTCTTTACCTGAAGACCCATGCCTAGAACCATTTAGGCATGGGAACAGTTCTTTAACTGTTAACACTGCTTTAGAGAACCACTGTCTTTACCTGAAGGCCCATGCACATAGAACCATGGGAACAGTTTCTTTAACTGTTAACCCTGCTTTAGGCATGGGAACGGTTCTTTAACTGTTAAACCACTGCTTTAGAGAACCACTGTCTTTACCTGAAGACCCATGCCTAGAACCATTTAGGCATGGGAACGGTTCTTTAACTGTTAACACTGCTTTAGAGAACCACTGTCTTTACCTGAAGACCCATGCATAGAACCATTTAGGCATGGGAACGGTTCTTTAACTGTTAATACTGCTTTAGAGAACCACTGTCTTTACCTGAACACCCATGCCTAGAACCATTTAGGCATGGGAACGGTTCTTTAACTGTTAACACTGCTTTAGAGAACCACTGTCTTTACCTGAACACCCATGCCTAGAACCATTTAGGCATGGGAACGGTTCTTTAACTGTTAACACTGCTTTAGAGAACCACTGTCTTTACCTGAAGACCCATGCATAGAACCATTTAGGCATGGGAACGGTTCTTTAACTGTTAACTGTTAAACCACTGCTTTAGAAGACCCACTGTCCATTTACCTGTTAACACTGCTTTAGAGAACCACTGCCTTTACCTGAAGACCCATGCATAGAACCATTTAGGCATGGGAACGGTTCTTTAACTGTTAACACTGCTTTAGAGAACCACTGTCTTTACCTGAACACCCATGCATAGAACCATTTAGGCATGGGAACGGTTCTTTTACTGTTAATACTGCTTTAGAGAACCACTGTCTTTACCTGAAGACCCATGCATAGAACCATTTAGGCATGGGAACGGTTCTTTAACTGTTAATTCTGCTTTAGAGAACCACTGTCTTTACCTGAAGACCCATGCCTAGAACCATTTAGGCATGGGAGCGGTTCTTTAACTGTTAACACTGCTTCAGAGAACCACTGTCTTTACCTGAAGACCATGCATAGAACCCTTTAGGCATGGGAACGGTTCTTTAACTGTTAACACTGCTTTAGAGAACCACTGTGTTTACCTTAAGACCATGCATAGAACCATTTAGGCATGGGAACGGTTCTTTAACTGTTAACACTGCTTTAGAGAACCACTGTCTTTACCTAAAGACCCATGCATAGAACCATTTAGGCATGGGAACGGTTCTTTAACTGTTAACACTGCTTCAGAGAACCACTGTCTTTACCTGAAGGCCCATGCACATAGAACCATTTAGGCATGGGAACGGTTCTTTAACTGTTAACACTGCTTTAGAGAACCACTGTCTTTACCTGAAGACCCATGCCTAGAACCATTTAGGCATGGGAATGGTTCTTTAACTGTTAATACTGCTTTAGAGAACCACTGTCTTTACCTGAAGGCCCATGCCTAGAACCATTTAGGCATGGGAGCGGTTCTTTAACTGTTAACACTGCTTCAGAGAACCACTGTGTTTACCTGAAGACCCATGCATAGAACCATTTAGGCATGGGAACGGTTCTTTAACTGTTAACACTGCTTCAGAGAACCACTGTCTTTACCTGAAGGCCCATGCACATAGAACCATTTAGGCATGGGAACGGTTCTTTAACTGTTAACACTGCTTTAGAGAACCACTGTCTTTACCTGAAGACCCATGCCTAGAACCATTTAGGCATGGGAGCGGTTCTTTAACTGTTAACACTGCTTCAGAGAACCACTGTGTTTACCTGAAGACCCATGCATAGAACCATTTAGGCATGGGAACGGTTCTTTAACTGTTAACACTGCTTCAGAGAACCACTGTCTTTACCTGAAGGCCCATGCACATAGAACCATTTAGGCATGGGAGCGGTTCTTTAACTGTTAACACTGCTTCAGAGAACCACTGTCTTTACCTGAAGACCCATGCCTAGAACCATTTAGGCATGGGACCGGTTCTTTAACTGTTAACACTGCTTCAGAGAACCACTGTCTTTACCTGAACACCCATGCATAGAACCATGTAAGCGGTTCTTTGAGGGTTCATGGTGCTCAAGAGAACCAGTGTCTTTCCAAAATACCCCTGGAGTGTAGAAGAACCCATTTTGCTGCTATGCAGAACCATTTTCTGCAAGGTTCCATACAGAACCATAAACAACACATTCTCCATCGTTCTGAAGAAGCACACAAGGAACCCTTTAGGCACACAGATGGTTCTCTGGGTCTATAAGGAACCAGATCATTTAACATGTGACCAGGTGAAAGGTGCTTCTATTGACCCATATACTGCCTGCAAGCCCCTTATCTCCCAGGATAAGCAAACGGTGGGCCGGTTTCTAATCTCTACTGAGCCGTACGCGGCTGTGGGACCGGCCGCGTGTTGGTTGTGGGTGAAGCGGACAGAGCGCATGGCTTCCTGCCTTGTTTTCTCTTCTTGTGTTTTGGTTTCTCTCGTTTACGCCATCGTTCTGTCCGCCCGGTTCCTGTTTTTAACTGCGTCCGGCTGACACACAGCCCAAATGATGCGGACGTTCATAAACACCCCAGCCTCCTGTTGGAGAGTACACAAAACACGGCCCTCCTGTGTACACACGTCCTTTTCCTCGTTCTGTGAGGCGATAAAGTCGGCACGTGAGCTCTGTTGTCCCAGAGCCCTCGGCCTAATCTGTGCAGGAAGTATGATCACGTTAATTAACCAAGGACATACGAGCCAGGGAAAACAAACAGCGCGGCGGCAGCAGCAGTAGCAGTATTCGGGAATATGCTTTTATAAAATATCAATAACAATAACAGTGATGACACTCCCATTCCATAAACAAACAAGAGACACTCATAGACTTCCGGGCCGGAGAGCTCCTGATCCTGAGCCCAGTTTCCGGTCCGGGAGTTGCAGTCATTAGTGCCACCTGTCGGGAACACTACAGTTATGCATGTATCCGGTCCCAGAGGTGTCAGCACCCTGGTCGGGTACTCGGGTTCCCGTCAGATAACAGAACCATGGGCCTTCTATTAGGTAGCCTTTATAAACCATATGGACCTTTCACCCTCGGGGAAGAGTGGCCTTCCCGGAACAGAACTGGCATGTTATGACCCTGAGGCATTTACGAGTCCTGGGAAAGCGTTATCAGCAGTGGTGGGTCTGGGGACAGCTTGGGCCTGCACTTTGGACCGCATCCTGAACCAGAACTTAGTCCACTCAGAATACATCCAGAGTGGTCTCCTCTTTTCAACTGACACCAAAGAAGAAATGGCAAGAACATAGACGTTGCCCCTAGCAACTGAGAGGCTCTGATTTACTTTCTTCCCATGGTGGTCAACGGCAACCCCAGAAATTCCTGTTAGGGATGCAGTGATATGGGAATTCAGAGCCGATGTCCCATGTTTTGCATGTACATAGCATTACATAGTGGGTAGGTAGCATGAAGGGTCTGGGTCCGATTCCCAGCTGGGGCATGGGGGGTCCTTTCTGGGCGGAGTTTGAATGCTGTGCTCAAGGGGTGCTCCGGTTTCCTCCCACAGTCCAACCACATGCAGTCAGGTGAACTAGGGATGCTGAATTGCCCCCATGGGTGTGTGTGATGGTGTATGCCTGCCCGTGATGACGGTCAGCCTGGCTAGGGTGTTCCCTGCCTTCCGGCCAATGAGCACCAGGATAGGCCTCAGTACTCTCTGTGTCTCGGTATGGAGCTGTAGGGGTTCCTAATGGATATCCTCACACAGTTCCTGGAGGTGGTGCAGTAGGGGTGGAGGTGGAGTGCCTTACAATGTCAAATCTACCCCACCAAGTTTCGTTCCTAGCGGTTGATTCCTTCTGGGTGCAGCTCTTATTTTGATGATAGGTGTAGCTACTTTGCCGTTCAGTCTTCCGAGAGCTGTGCCTACACCTTAGCTTAACACCGTGTTCTGGTGACTGTTGTAAAGTCAACATTAGAGATGAGCAGTTTTTTGCATATAGAAACACCAGAAACTGCGACTCTAATCTGTAGCATCCATATGCCTGCATGACGGACATGCACACGAAGGGGTGTCGGATTCTGCCGGGGAGCCAGAATTCAGCCCAGCACCAGCACTGTTCAGTTCCTCAGTGCACTACCGCACACCACTCAGCATTTTGCCACTACTATGTTAAATGAAAGTCATTCTGAGATTCAGGAAGCCACCTTAAGGAGGCTAATGCTAATGGTCTGTTAGCTCAGCTAACATTACTAGCCAAGCCTTTTTCAGCCCGATTCTTCTCGCCAAGCTTTAGATCATTTAGTTTCCACTGAGTTCAGCGTTGAGTGTACACCTTAACTCCGCCTCACGTTCATCACATTCACCAGCTTCCTGTTTGAATGTAGCTGCTGCACCATTTAAGGTGGAGCAGGCTAACGAATAACAGGCTAACGAATAACAACAACAAGCTAATTTCAGCTCCGTAGTTTGCTTGTAGTGCTTGAGTTGGGTTGTCATAGCGGCCTTCGTAGTTTAATGTACAGAGCTACCTATAAATATGCACTATGGTAACTATGGTAACGACTGAGTAGCTACAGGTTCCGACTACCGATGTAGCTCGGTTCTACATTTCAACTCAATGCTGATGGTTTGAAAAAGCAAATATGAACTTGATTCCGATATCATTGTGCGTCCCTAAACTTCAGGCCAAGCTTTAGAAGGCTTAAGGGGGTTCCCCGTTCTGGAAACTGGATTAAATGTCTGGATTTAAAGACCACCATGAGTCTGTATGCGTAACCTGCCATCTTTCAAAGTTAATTTGGCCACAGGGTGGCGCCGAATAGTTTCCCGGAATGCCAGCTGACCGTCAAGAGTCTTCCCTGGTGGATGCATTCGCAGCATGTCCAAAAATATCATTTGTTAAGACCGGTGATGTCTTCGTTATGATATTAGCCTCAGGTGGTCCGGATAGTTCCTGTTCGGCTAGGTAGCGTTTGTCAGGGGACGTCGAGTCCCCCAGAGATGGTTTTTCAGCAGTTGGCATGGCACTGCTATTAACGTCAATTCGTCCAAAACCAACACCAGCAGAGTCCCGTCCTCTCTTGCTAGCAAGCATTCCGTCACACTGCATTGAGCTCCAACGGTTTGGGGAAAGGGTTCTTGGGCATCTTCTGTGGGTCCTTCCCAGGCCTCCAGCATAAACTAGCACAGTTCAAAGCTTTGAGCCGGTTCTGGACACTCTGCACCATGGAGCTCAGCGCTCTGCGCACCGCAGCCGACGAAAGGTAGAAGATCAGTGGGTCCAGGCAGGCGTTGAAGGTGCTCAGCAGCAGGGTTTTGTTCCTCCAGCTGGGGCTCCGCTTAGTAATGAAGCCCACCACATGCGAGACATTATAAGGTCCAAAGCAGAGAGCGAAAACCAGCAGCGTCCCCAGGGCCAGCCCAATAGCCCGGAGACGGCGCCGCCTACCGATGTTAGGTAGCCGCATCAGTATGCGGATGAAGCTGATGTAGCAGAAGGCACAAATGACCAAGGGGATGCAGAAGAGAACCACGCATAGCTCCAGACGGACGGGCAGAAGGATGTTGAGCTGGGCCTCGGTGAACTCCTCGTAGCACACGTTCCGGGGCGCAGGACCTGTCCCAGGAGGATTGTAGTAGGGCATGATGCAGACAATGCTGAGGTGGAGGATGGATATCATCCAGAGGAAGATGCTGGCCACCACGGCATAGATGGGCCTTCGTCTTAAAGAGTGCTGGATGGGGAAAGCCACGCCCAGGTAGCGCTCCACGCTAACCGCCGTCAGGAAGAAAGTGCTGTTGTAGATGGTCATGTAGAAGACGAAGCCGGACAGCGGGCACAGGTAGTAGGGCATGTCCCATCTCATTCCGTTGGCCACCTCCACCATCCTGAAAGGCAGGAAGACGAGGAAGAGCAGGTCCGAGATGGTGAGGTTAAGCAGGAGGATGTCGATGGGCAGAGGCTTCCGCCACACCTTGCAGCCGAACGTGTAGAAGGCCAGGATGTTGGAGGGGAAGCCCGTGATGAAGGTGAAGATGTAGACTGAAAGGCACAGGCTGGTCTCGCACTCCGGCATGGCTGATGGTGTTTCATATAGGCACTCGCAGAAAGACCGTCACCTTAGCATGAGCAGTAGCCTCATGTTGAATGCTGGAAGACAACAATAGTCGTTAGACACTGTATACATGAAGATTATTATTATTAACGATCATAATAAACAGATTTAAGGAGGATAGGATTGTCCCTTTCAATGTTTTGGGGTGATAGAATTGTCTCTATCAGTATTTGGCGATGATACAATTGTCCCTGCCAATATTCTGGGAGGACAGAATTGTCCCAACCAAACCTTTGTGGGGATAGGATTGTCTTTACCAAAATATGCTACTAAAGAACTGTCCCTACCAATGTTTTGGGAAATAAGAATTGCGCCTACCAATATTTTGAGAGGATGGAATCGTCCTACCAATGTTTTGTAAGGATAGAATTGTCCTTACCAATGTTTTGAGAGGATAGAATTGTCCCTACTTATGTTTTGGGAGATTAGAACTGTGCCTACCAATATTTTGAGAGGATGTAATCGTCTCTACCAATGTTTTGTGAGGATAGAATTGTCCCTACCAATGTTTTGGAGAATAGAATTGTCCCAACCAAACTTTTGTGGGGATAGGATTGTCTCTATCTATATTATGTGACTAAAAAATTGTCCCTACCAATATTTTGGGAGGACGGAATTGTTCCTACCAATGTTTTGAGAAGATAGAATTGCGCCTACCAATATTTTGGGAGGACGGAATTGTCCCTACCAATGTTTTGTGACGATAGAATTGTCCTTACCGATGTTTTGTAACGATAGAATTGTCCCTACCAATGTTTTGGGAGATAAGAACTGCGCCTACCAATATTTTGAAAGGACGGAATTGTCCCTACCAATGTTTTGTAAGGATAGAATTGTCCTTACCGATGTTTTGTGACGATAGAATTGTCCCTACCAATGTTTTGAGAGGATAGAATTGTCCCTACCCATGTTTTGGGAGATTAGAATTGTGCCTACCAATATTTTGAGAAGATGGAATCGTCTCTACCAAAGTTTGGTGAGGATAGAATTGTCCTTACTGATGTTTTGTGCCAATAGAATTGTCCCTACCAATGTTTTGGGAGGACGGAATTGTCCCTACCAATATTTTGAGAGGATAGAATTGTCCCTACCAATATTTTGGGAGGACGGAATTGTCCCTACCAATGTTTTGAGAGGGTAGAATTGTCCTTACCAATGTCCCTTGAGGATAAATTTGTCCCGAACTATATTTTGTGACAACCGAATTATCCCTACCGGTCCCACCCTGCCTTGTCTTGCCCTTGTTTGTCTGTTGTCTCTGGTTTTGTCTCTTGTCACTTCCATGTGCCTTTTGTTGTCCTGTGCCATGTGCTTCTGTTTGTTTTGGTTTATGGCTCCACCTGTCTCCACCCCCTCGCCAGTCCCCTCACCTGTCCCTGGTTTGTAGCCCCGCCCCTTCCCAGGTGTTTCTTGTTAGTCCTTGTTCTCTTATACTCCCGGTAGTGCCCTGTGTTCTTGCTTGGTGTTTTGTCTCCATGTCTGTTGGTTGTCCTCATGTCTGTTGTTTTTGTAACTCTGTTCCAGGTAGCTTCTCGGCTTGTTAATTTTTTTTTGGTCTTATTTGTTCTGTTCATTAAATCCTTGCGTTTACATCCTGCCTCCTGGTCTTGACCCCCACGTGACACTACCATTATTTTGTGGGGATAGGATAGTCCCTATCTATATTTTGGCAGGATAGAAATAGTCCTTAACGATATTTTGTGACGATAGAATTGTCCCTACCAATATTTTGTGATGATAGAATTGTCCCTACCAATATTCTTTGTGGATAAGGTTGTCCCGACCAATTTTTTGTGATTATAGAATTATCCTGACCATTTTTTTGTGATTATAGAATTATCCTGACCAATATTTTGTGATTATAGAATTGTCCCGACCAATGTTTGGGAGGATAGAAATAGTCCGTAACAATATTTTTTGATGATAGAATTGTCTCTACCAATGTTTTGGAGAATAGAATTGTCCCTACCAATATTCTTTGGGGATAAGATTGTCCCAACCAATATTTTGTGATTATAGAATTGTCCCTACCAATGTTTTGTGACGATAGAATTATCCCTACCAATATTTTGTGACGATAGAATTGTCTCTACCAATATTTTGGAGGATAGAATTGTCCCTACCAATATTTTGTGACGATAGAATTGTCTCTACCAATATTTTGTGATTATAGAATTGTCCCTACCAATATTTTGTGATCATAGAAATTGTCCCTACCAATGTTTTAGGAGGAGAGAATTGTCCCTACCAATATTCTTTGGGTATAAAATTGTCCCGACCAATATTTTGTGATTATAGAACTGTCCCGACCAATGTTTGGGAGGATAGAAATAGTCCTTAACAATATTTTTTGATGACAGAATTGTCTCTACCAATGTTTTGGAGAATAGAATTGTCCCTACCAATATTCTTTGGGGATAAGATTGTCCCGACCAATATTTTATGATTATAGAATTGTCCCTACCAATGTTTTGGAGAATAGAATTGTCCCTACCAATATTCTTTGGGGATAAGATTGTCCCGACCAATATTTTATGATTATAGAATTGTCCCTACCAATGTTTTGGGAGGATTACATTGTCCCAAACAATATTTTGTGATTATAGAATTGCCCCTATCAGTGTTTATATTGATCAAACACTGTGTTTATGCGCCAAAGAAACGTTAATTTTACATTTTCACAGCTCGCCGTGTGTTTTGCACATACGAGGCCTCTAACGATGTACTGAGGCGGATCATAATGAACACATCTACATGCACAGGGAATAATGTATTTAGACGTTTGGTACGTTTGGTACGTTTGGGCTTCAATAAGGGAATAATAAGACCATAACAGACTCCTGACAGGTGTTCCCTAGAGTACAGTGACATGGTAGGTGCGGTAGTGGTTCTGTTGCCTGAGCTGTTATGACATGTTAAATATTAAACACTGTTATGTTTTTCTGTTTCCCTGTAACATCTACCAGCGTTTCCTTCTTCTTTCTTGGAAGTGTGGGTGTTACTACGATGAGGTATTCTAGTTAGGATCCTCCCTAGTGTATATTGTAGCTGGTTGTGGGAGCGGGGCCAGATGTCTTTGTAAGGACTCTGGATCGAGCGTGTGGTGCTTGTAATAAAGCAAACAGTTGAGATCCTGAAACTGCTGTCTGTTATTTACCCCCGCACCGCTACGCTTCACTGCAGGGCATGTTCCTATAAAGGAGAACGTCCGATAGCGAGCCTCGGAAATCACTGTTCCACTGACCATACAGGACACTCTGTACTTCTACAGGTACGGACTGTAGTCCATCTGTTTCTCTGTGTACTGTATTACCCTGTTCTTCAATGGGCAGGACCCCCACAGGACCACCACAGAGCAGGTACTATGTGGGTGGTGGATCATTCTCAGCACTGCAGTGACACTGACGTGGTGGTGGTGTGTTAGTGTGTGTGGTGCTGGTGTGAGTGGATCAGACACAGCAGTGCTGCTGGAGTGTTTAGACACTGTGTCCACTCACTGTCCACTCTATTAGACACTCCTACCTTGCTGGTCCACCTTGTAGATGGACAGTCAGAGACGATAGCTCATCTGCTGCTGCACAGTGCAGTGCTGGGGATCCTCTAGTCCTGAGTCAGTGGGCACAGGAGGCTGCCCCACAGGACGCTGCCCCACAGGACGCTGCCCACAGGACACTGCCCCACAGGACGCTGCCTAAAGGACGCTGCCCACAGGACACTGCCCACAGGACGCTGCCCACAGGACGCTGCCCCACAGGACGCTGCCCCACAGGACGCTGCCCACAGGACACTGCCCCACAGGACGCTGCCTAAAGGACGCTGCCCACAGGACACTGCCCACAGGACGCTGCCCACAGGACGCTGCCCACAGGACGCTGCCCACAGGACATTGTTGGTTAAGATGGTTTTGGTTGGTAGATGATTCTCAGTCCACCAGTGACCACAGCAGGATCCACTCACACCAGCACAACCCTCCCTAACACCACCACCACGTCAGTGTCACTGCAGTGCTGAGAACGATCCTCCACCCACATACTACCTGCTCTGTGGTGGTCCTGTGGGGGTCCTGACCATTGAAGAACAGGGTAATACAGTACACAGAGAAACAGATGGACTACAGTCTGGACCTGTACACCTACAGAGTGTCCTGTATGGTCAGTGGAGCTGTGTAAATGGACACGGGGGATGAGGGTGGGAGTTGTTGGGGGCGGATGACTGAACTAGACTAAAAGACAGCAGGCTGATGCTGAGTTCTCATCAGCCAACAGGACCAGCCACCCCAAGCAGCAGTAAGAGCTCAGGTGTTCCAACTTTCCGCCACCGGCTAGTGGGAAACCAGGACGAGGATTTTTCCCTGTGGACCTCACGAACCGGTATTATATAACAGAAATGATACGGCGTGTCCTCTTGGCCTTTTCCATCTTAAATAAACAGCCGACATTGATAAAGTCCTTCTCTGATGATCATTCACTTCCGCTGGCACCGTGGTCGCCATGGCAGCATTTGCGTAGTTTTATGCCACTGCCAGTCGTGTACCGCTATGAGTTTTCTCAGTCCTCTCAGCATGAGACAGGCTAACCCTCACGACCACACTAGACTCAAGCCCCTCAGATGTCCCCGCTCCTGGTACGAACACTACAAGGCAGCATGGAGACAGACTCATTAAAGTGCTGTGTGTAACCCCTACTGGGGTGGGGTCTGGGGGTGGGGTTTGGGGGTGGTGCGGGTTTGGGGGTGGTTGGGGTGTTTGTTCCGATAAGGACATTCTCCAGCTTATTCTCCAGAATGTAAATGCTGCCCCATTTAAGGTGGAACGGCAAAATTCGAACTAGAGAAACTGGCGATAAGAAGCTGAATGTTGGTAAATGTAAATGCTAAGTCATTTAAGGTGGAACGGAAAATTCAAACTAGAGAAGCTGGTGTATGAGATGCTAACTTGTCAGTGCCAGAATGTAAATGCTGCCCCATTTAAGGTGGAACGGGAAAATTCGAACTAGAGAAACTGGCAATAAGAAGCTGAATGTTGGTAAATGTAAATGCTAAGTCATTTAAGGTGGAACGGGAAAATTTGAACTAGAGAAGCTGGCGAACAAGAAGCTAAACGTCAGTGCCAGAATGTAAATGCTAAGCCATTTAAGGTGGAATGGGGAAAATTCAAACTAGAGAAACTGGCGATAAGAAGCTGAATGTCAGTGCCAGAATTAATTTAAGGTGGACAGGAAAATTCAAACTAAAGAAACTGGCAACAGAGAAGCTGAATGTCAGTGCCTGAATGTAAATGCTGCCCCATTTAAGGTGGAACGGGAACATTTGATCTAGAGAAGCTGGGGAATAAGAAGCTAAATGTCAGTGCCAGAATGTAAATGCTAAGCCATTTAAGGTGGAATGTAACAACTAAAACCAAAAGCTGACAAATAAAAAGTTGAATATCAGTGACACAATGTAAATGCTGCCCCATTTAAGGTGGAACAGGAAAATTCCAACTAGAGAAACTGGCGATGAGAAGCTGAGTGTCAGTGCCAGAATTAATTTAAGGTGGAATGGGAAAATTCAAACTAGAGAAACTGGCAACAGAGAAGCTGAGTGTCAGTGCCAGAATGTAAATGCTGCCCCGTTTAAGGTGGAACGGGAAAATACTAACTATAGAAGCTGGCAAAAAGAAGCCGAATGTCAGTGTCGGAATATAAATGCTAAGCCATTTAAGGTGGAACAGAAAAATTCAAACCAGAGAAGTTGGCGATAAGAAGCTGAATGCCAGTGCCTTCATTCTACA